>VBSM01001483.1:21624295-21646466 GCA_008086735.1 Cheirogaleus medius
TTTGACAAGAAAAAAAAAAACTGTAACAAGAAAATTGACAAATGTAGTTACCTCAAAAGTAAACCTTATGTTAAAAAAAAAGATGCTATAAAACTTAAAAGACAAAGATAGCCTAGGGAAAGTTATTTGAGCATATTAACAAACATAGAATCAGAACTTAGAATACATAACAAACTGCTGCAAGTAAATAAGACATAGACAAACAACCCACAGAAAATCAGACACAAGATTAGAACAGGCATTTCACAGAAGGCGAAACTCCAATGGCCTATAAAAATATGGAAAGTTTAAACCACACAAATAACCAGATATTCCAGAAGTGTCTTTTTTGCTATCATTGCTATTTCTAAATTATTTGTCTTCTTCCTTAAAAACTCCAGATCTTCTGAAATTCATGCCATGAGTCTTTATTTTCTTATACTTCTCTTAATACTTTCATATACCAGCTGGCTATGTCACTTCTCCTTTATCATTGTGTTTCACACCCAGCTTCCTCTCTCCTTTCTACTGCTCCTCATGTCACTATACTTGGATAATTCCATATCCATAAGAATATTCTCTCTCATATTTTGTCTTAACAGTTCCTGAACATCCTGCTGCAGTTATCATTTTCTCCATCAACCTCAACCACTGATTCATGCCGTTATTGAAGCTAACAATTGCACAACTCCAAAATTTCTGCTGTGATTATCCCACACTCTAACCAAGATTTCCTATGTCCAATTTATCTAGTCTAAAATTTTATCTCCTATAATTTTTCAACCTCACTGAGACCTCCAATGATTTGGTCTATAATTTTTTAATTATTATATATGTACCCTTTCATATAATTACTTGCTTTAATAGCTAACGTGGATTTTGTGTTCCATAATTTTAGTCACTTATTCTAATTCCATTGCCCTTCCCTCCCTCTATTGTACATAACTGGAAAAGGTTCAGTCCTTACTATAACTAGATATCTTTCTACTCAATGGTTTTTCCCTAAGCAGATGAATGCTAATTGGAAAATGGTGCACTTTACTGGCAGACATATTGCCCTTTAAATTAATGACTATTAATATTAAAAAGGCTCTCTCTGCTAGTCAGAATTGCCACAACACTTCTCTGGTATATTTACATTTTCATTCTTTGAGAAGATTATTTCATATAGTATCCTTTTCCTCCAATTCCTGTGTGTGTCCTCCCTCTAAAATTTTATTGAAAGAAAAAAAAATTATAGAAAAATGCCAGTAATTTCCTCATGTATCACCAACAATTTTATCAAATCATCTGCACCTATATGCATATTCACTGCCTTTTCTCACATTGTAAATGAAATAAATTAAATGCATCAAAGTCCAGTTCCTCTGGATCCTGCCCTCTTTCAGCATCTCAAAGACTTAATTTCTGCATTATCACATCCTCTCTCTCATATCATCAATTTATCTCACTTTACTGGATCATTCCCATCAGCATGCAAATATATTCTTCTCAAAGAAGCATTTATTAATTAGCTTAAAATTTAAAACAAATTTAGTTTTTTTAAAATGGGAAAATACAATGAATTTACTTACTGTGAAATACTTGGTTGTTGTTTAAAAAGATGAAATAGTCTATAAGTACTAATATGGGATGGGATGTCCCCAAGAAGTAGAAATTTTGTCATATATACACACACAAATATGTGCATGTTTTTATACACAGTTAAAGTTGTGTGCATTTGTGCAAGAAAATTCTGGGAGTTACATACCAAATTTTTAATAACAGTTACTCCCAAGATGAAAAATAAGACTTTGCTGTTGAAGTCAGATTTTAAACTTTTATTCTAGATACCTCTGTATTTTCTTGAGAAGTGTAATTTTTAAACATAAGCTGGCAGTAATATAAGTAACAGTTTGAAGTGGAAAGGATATTTTAGTTAAATATTCACATTGTTATTTTTTCAATAATTATCCAGGCTAATGAGAGAAGCTAATGGGATAGGAATATGTATTGAGCACCCACCACCTACAGTGCTGAAATTTTACATATAGTACCTTATTTATTCACTTAATTTTTATGTGTAGCAAGTAATGTACTTCCTTTGACAGAAAGAATATGATTCGGTTCTCCTGGCTACCTTGTGGAAGATGATAGTGAGCTCTGTGTTTAAGAAGTTCTCTCAACTAAGAATTTTTTCCCTTCTCAATTTAGGGTTAATCCATGTTGAAAATAAACTATGAGGTTCCTCCTTATTATTTTACAGGAGAAGCCAACAAGGCAGAATGAGAAACATACTGTAAGGACTCAATATATATTTGTTGAATTAATGAATAGATGATTCTTGTTCAGTTCACTTTATGCTCATATAAGAAAATAAACACAAAATTAGTAGTGAGTCCCCTGATTATAATTTGCCAGGACATTTATCAGGCCTTCCATGAAATAAAGGCTGCATACTATTATATAAACCTCAAATTTATTATTTTTTCATTTCTCCAAAAATACTCTTTTGCAAAAAAAAAAAAACAGGTTCTCAATTATAGCCATAGTTTTATCTGTGTGGTCTTCTCTATGATTAGGCAATTCATTATTATTCTATTAATTAGAGTAGTGGTTTTCAACCTTGGCTGCACATTAGAATCACTTGGGGAGCTTTTAAAAATCCCATGCCCGGGAAGCTGAACTTCGAACCAATTACCTCAGAATCTCTGGGGGTGCAACTCAGGCATCAGTCCTTTTGAAAGCTCCCCAGGTGATTTCAGTGTGCAGCCAAGTTTGAGACTAACTAATTTAATGGAAGTCACATGATTTCCCCTCATAACGGGAGATGTGAATTTTCTCATCAAAGCTACAATACCTCTGATAACTGGCATGCAAAGTAAGCAGAAATATCACCGCCCTTTTTTTTTTTTTTTTTTTTTTTAAAGAAAGTCATCTTAAATGTAGAACAGAAATGAAACAGAAGTCTCATCTACTAAAACACAATCTTGGATCACCATTTGGGCAAACAGTCTGAGAGGGTGGTGGGAAAATTTATTTAATCAGGAAAGGTTGGCATCTTACAAGGAGCTTCATCTAAAGTCAGGATTTGTCCAGGGCAATAGTACAGTTAATGGAGACAGAGAAGTGTTAAGTCACAAGTCCAGTGATTTGTGTTTTGATTGACTTTGCAGGATTGTGAGAGTTACATTTTAAGTCTGATCCTTGTAGGCTTTCTATAATCAATTACAGCCTAAAATAATCATTTCTGCTTATTAAATCTGAACTTGTGAATGCAAATACATGTGTGTGAATAAAGATTAGAACTTGAAGATAAATGGAAACTAATGTTTCCTGTATATTTGATTTCTCCTTCCAGGAGAAAGAGTAACTCAATTGCATGTTTAATTTTCCTTCATTAATTGTACATTATACTTTTAGATGTTCCTTTAAATATCTATGATTCAGGATGTTGTATGTTATTATTCTACACAAGCATAATATTCTTAGTAAATTTTGCATGATTTCCTGGGGCATCAGAATAAATTGTTCAGAATGATGTTTTTTTCATGTAGTTTCTTTCTAATTCATAATGTTTCAGAAGTTACTCATAAAATTATACTCATAACTTAAATTATATATTTAATTTGTTAAGAGTATTTTATTTGATACATATTTTTTATCATAAACCATATCTCAATATTATGGTCATGGTGTAGAGTACATAAGAAAAACATACCATTGGTCTTACATGAGGGCACAGAAATATAAAAAAATAAAATATGCTCACACACAGGAAAATGGGTATCAGGTAAAATTGAATTCATTCATCCCTTTGGCCAGCCAAACCTTTTGTTTTGGCTTATATCAGCAAGAGACAATGACCAATGTCTTTATGCAGTGTACTGACTTTTATATGTGCATGTGTATGTGTGTGTATATATGTAGAGGAACATAAATATTGTATAAGTATATTGATTGAAATTTTCTCTTTTTTTTTTTTTTCTGAGATGGGGTCTCTGTTACCTGGGCTAGACTGCAGTGGTGTCATCATAGCTCACTGCAACCTCAAACACTTGGGCTCAAGCCATCCTCCTACCCTGGCCTCCTGAGTAGCTGGGACTACAGGTGCACACCACCACACCTGGCTAATTTTTCTATTTTTGTGGAGACAGGGTCTCACTCTTGCTCAGGCTGGTCTCCAACTCCTAGACTCAAATGATCCTTCTGCCCCAGTCTCCCAAAAGGCTAGGATTACAGGTGTGAGATACTGTGCCCAGCCTTGATTGAAATTTGATCATAGTGGAAGTGTATGTACTATAAGAATATTTTCTGGAAGGAACTAACCTATGTCAGGGCCTGGGGAAACTAGTACCAAATATAACTACTTATACAATACTTGTGGCAGAGATACAGATGAGGGAAGGAAGTGAGGAAAAAGTGCAGCATGGTAAAGTATATGTTTTTACCAGAGGGTGGCAGGTATATCACCTTTAGTATACTAAAGGATATCCAAACCTAGATAATAGAACAGAAGGCAGGATGACTAAGGTGAGGCTGAAGACAGGGAAAGGAGAATGGTGAAGCTAAGCCAAATAAGATTAAGCATTGCATCAGGGCCACATGAAGGGCCTACACAGTTATGCTCTCAGTCATAAAGCCTTGGTGCCTGATATGGGTAATGGAAGAGAAAAACTCCCAGTACCTTCAGGTCCCATCACGCCCCCTCTTTACAGGAAACAAGTCTTGGTTCCCCATGAGCACCCTTCCCCTCCTGCCCCCCATAAGTCAGCATGTATGAATGAAGAGGGGTCAGGCACCATCAAGTGATCAACATATGCCTGCTCTGGGACCCAGGGGTTGACAGGTAAAGAAAATTCCTCTCTATACCAAATAAGCTAGATGAATATGGGCTTTATTCCCACTGCTCTGAATTTGAGCCCCAGGAACTTTCCCCATTCCAAAACAGTTGTTTCTCCTCCTATCTCCAAAGTAGCTTAAACTACCCCCAAAACATCATAAATGCTAGGCTGACTCCCTTTCAATGCTCAAGACAGAAAGTTAGGGCAGGCTCTTGATCATCATTACATTCAAGGCGATTTTAACTAATGCCGTCTCTCTCAAGGTACCAAATTTTGAAAGGCCTTGAAAGCACTTTGAAGACTTTGGATTTTATTCTCCCAGTAAGTGGACTTTGAAGAATGTTAAAGACAAGCATGACATGATTGATTTTGCATAAGGACAAAATATACTTCTAGTTATAGTATAAAGTACTAATTAGAAGTTCTAATTCAAGAGTCATATAGGGAATATATTTCTGTCTCCTCTCCTACTTCAAATGCATAGAAATAACACAAAAGTTTTATATTTTAAATTCTATACCCAAGATAGAATATGAAAAGAAAACAATGAGGAAACCTGGAAAAATGGAAAGGAGAGGAGAACGTTTCACATAGTATAAAGGATTAGATTAACCTCAAGTAATTCCTACTGTAAAATATCAAGATATTTTGTATAAAACATTCAAAAAATCTTAAATACAGAACTGAGTTTATTATAAATTAAGAGGACTCCCCACAGATAGAAAATGCAGAGAAAGTGAAAGGCACAGTTCTAAATGGACACAGAATCTTTGATTGTCCTAAACTAATTTGCTGACTTCATTGGCCAAAAGAATTGGATTATAATGACTATACAGGAATATAATTCAAAGTAAAGGTATACATGAAACCCCTTAAAAAGGCTGTCCAAGAAAAGACTATACCTTCAGTGGAATGTTAGGAGGGAAATAAGCAAAGGGAGATGTTTACCAACCTGGACTTTGAATGAAAAATATATTAATATTTGAACCACATATTTGTCTTGATGAAGGTTTGGAAAATTAATTTATACTATTTGCATTGACCAGATACCCTGAAGCTAAAAATGTAAAATAGAAACTGGTACAGGACTGTTAGTGACCCTGGGTGCACCTAAGAGTAGCGAATATAAAAATCCTCACGAAAACATACCTTCAAACAAAACCTCGAAGGATTCTACCTATTAAAGCCCTACTGAACATGAGCTCACAACCTAAAATTAGAAAAGACAATAGGAATCCTTTATAGGAAAACATCAACAGAATCAGCAAATAGCAGAATTAGAGCCTTAAGTCATTCAGATAATAGAATTATTGATTGGAGGCGATAAACTGCATATTTCACATGATTGCCTAAAGCATAAAGGGTAATATTTTAAAGAAAAAATCCTCATGAATCAAAATGTATTTTAAGAGGGAAATGTTAAGGCAATAATAGAAGTGCTAAATTAGCAGAAAAAATCTTGCAGGTATCTTAAGATTGAAAAGGTCCCCTGCTTGCAGAATAGGCTAAATAAATATAATAAATACATAAAAAATAACAACTAAACCTCAAACCTACAGAGTACATAATTTCAGAAAAGCAAGAATAAAGAGAGAATTCCTAAAAATTTCAGGAGAGAGAAACAAGTGGATTATCTCCACAAATGAGTACATGCCAGATAAGGAGCAAAATAACTGGTCATTAATATTGGATATTAAAGTAACATGGATCAAAAATTTCAAAGGTCTGAAGAAAAATAACTTTTAACTTAAGATCTTACATTTAGGTAGGTTATCACCAAGCAAGGATAAACAGAAATAATTTGAGTTCTGCAAGGTCTCAGAAAGTATCTCACCCAAAGATCTGTTCTAAAACAATAATTAAAGAATTTACTCTTAGAAGAAAAATAAAAGGAGACAAAAGTATAAGGTTACATTCAATAATAAGTAATGAAGTAAGAAATACTGTTAAATTGTAAAGGTTATTGTTTTTAATGTACGAACTAGAAAACAAATAAGATTGAAAATTAACTACACTTTCAACTCAAGAAGCTCAAAAATGTTCATGTAAACCTTAATTAATACAAGAGCATACAATACTTAGTTTAAAAACAAATGTAAAAAGGTAGAGTTGATCACTAAAATTAAAACTAAAAGTTAGTCTTAAAATTATGATTAAGCAGAAGGTGATGTGAAGACAGAGGAAGAAACTGGAGTTCTGCATATACAAGGTATGCCTGGGGAAAAAAGCTCCGGGGAGAAATCTCACCATCCATGTAAAATCAGAACATTTTAGAGATGGAAGAGTATTTAGTGATGAAGTGATTCAACAGCCTTATTTTACAGATGGCCAAAGTAGGGCCTACTGAGGCTAAGAAAAGCCTGAACAACTTCCTTAGGGAATAATTTAGCATTGTGGGAGGGGAAAAAAAGCCTTTCTCAATCATCTATAAGAGTTAAACGTGGATCCAATTATTTACAGGTGTATTTACAATTATTTTGGACAGCTAGTACTCTTTCCTCTGACTACCATTTCACTAGTCCTTTAGTTGTACAATGATGTCTTCAGTCTTATCGAGAGAAAAAGTAAAGGATTAGTATTAACTGACACCAGGCATTAAAAGCAAATCAAGCAATGATGAAATGTGTTTATTGTCAGTCCTGGCTTAGTTGTCACATCCAATATTTTTTGGGAAGAATGTTGAGCTTCACTATTCACTATGTAGTATGTGAAATAATTCTTTTGGGAGTATATGAGTTTTGTGGATTATATTGTGTGGCAAAAATATTCATTTCCAACTGTCACAAATTACCTTATGCTCTTTTCAGAATTCCATGTGTAAAAAATCCTAAAAAAATTATACTATATTATGTCTTTTTCAGAGTCATTTACTTTTTTTAAAAAGGGAGCTAAATGATACAGCATTGTATAATTTCTCTCCTGAACCTTACTCTTCTATGTTATTACTATATTATGATCGGTGTATAACTTATAGGATATGTCTATATGGTATCAAAAGAGAGAATACCTTTTTTTAGAGAAAAATTTCATTTGTGTTTTCAAGGATAATGATTTTTCATATATATGAATCTAAACAAAAATATTTTTATGAAAAAATTAATGTACATACGTATCCTTTGATTTATGCTTCCTTGAAATTTTCTTTATAAACCATACAGTTTTAGCCAGTACTCAAAAACAAACATGACATATTTAGTAATTCCAAATCATATGTCCAGAACAATGGAGAATATGTGTAAAGAATTGATGAATAATTATTAATGGTGTTATTATTAGGGTGTGAGTGCTGGTGTAGAGTTGGTGCATGTGAGTTTGAGAAAAATTTCTCCAGACAAAGATTAGGATAGAAAGAAGTTTATTTTACTTTCCCAAGTGGGAAAGGGCTGAACACAAGAGAGGAAGGGAAGAGTGTGTTGGCCTAGAAAGCTGGTTACCCAGACCTTTTATTTAGGAAATGTTAAAAAGGCGATGAAAAATGATTTATGGTTGCAGTCAAATTAACAGGGTTCTATGAACTGTCCTATCTGCTCCTTCTCTTCTTTGGCAAGCAGATAAAAGAATCCACCATGTGAAACCACTCTATCTGTGCCTTTTCTTTAGTGATAGACTGATAGCAGAAATGGCTGTTAAAGACCTTGTCAGTGATTCTGCCCTCAAGATATGATTTTGGGCAGGATCTGATGCCTGAAGTTTATCCCACTTGCTGTCATATCAAGGACCATCTTAGGAATTACTGGAGGCTATAGAAACAGATTCTAAAGGAAAGTTTTAGTCAATAGGTCTAGCAATCAAAAAAGGAAAAATTTACATGTCCTTTTTGCCTGCTTGGCTCCTCTTAGATGTTGTGAAAACAGAGCTTCACAGGGTACCTGTTAGCTAGAAGGAGAGAGACGGAGAGAGAAGAGAGAGAGGAGAGAGAGAGAGAAGAGAGCTCATTTATTTCGTTCGTAAGACTGACCATCCTTTCAATTACGATGATTAAGAATAAATAATAGGTCTTTGATAATTTGGAATTCTCATTCCAATTTGTATAAAAGATGACCAATACAACATACAGCTGTACTGCAGTTAAATGCCTTTTTGTAGAATTGCAAACTTTTTTGATACTGTTTAATATGCTAGGTCTATAAGGCAACTATACACCTAACTGATTCAATGTGACATTAATAATTTAACCAAAATTATAGAAAAGGATATTGGTCTAAATAATTTACAAAACCAAAGAAAATATTCATGATATGTAGATATTTAAAAAATAAAAATATGATAAAAATTTCCTTAAATCATATTCATTTCACAAGGAAGAAAAATGTGTTTTTTTATTTCAGAGTATTACAGGGGTGCAAATGTTTTTGGTTACAAGGATCACTTTTGTAATGCCTAAGTCAGAGTTATAAGAGTGTTCTTTGTACCAATTAGGTAGGTTTTAGCCCATCCCCTCCTCCTCCCTCCCTTCTGTTTGATTTCCATTGAGTTATACATTCCTCTATGCATGTGAATGCTAATCTGTTAGTTTCAATTTAATAGAGAGTATAAGCGGTGTTTGTTTTTTCATTCTTTATATACATAACTTAGAATAATGATCTCCAGTTCCATCCATATTATTGCAAAAGGCATTCAGTTATCCTTCTTTATGGCTGAGTAGTATTCCACGGTATTCATATACCACAGTTTGTTAATCCACTCATGAATTGATGGGCATTTGGGTTGATTCTACATCTTTGCAACTGTGAATTGTGCTGCAATAAACAAACATTCAAGTATAGGTGTCTTTTTGATAAAATGACTTCCTTTCCTTTGGGTAAATACCCAGTAGTGGGATTGCTGGATAAAATAGAAGGTCTACTTTTAGTTCTCTGAGGAATTTCCATACTGTTTTCCATAGAGGTTATACTAATTTGCAGTCCTGCCTACAGTGTATAAATGTTCCATTCTCTCTGCATCTACACTAGTATCTATTGTTTAGTAAATGCTGCTCTGACTGAGGTAAGGTGATATTGTGGTTTTAATTTGCATTTCTCTGATGATTAGTGACATTGAGCATTTTTTCATATGTTTATTGGCCATTTGTCTTTCTTCTTTTGAGAAGCTTCTGTTCATGTCTTTTGCCAAGTTTTTAATAGGGTCATTTGTTTTTGTCTTGCTGATTTGCTTGAGTTCTTTGTAAATTCTGGTTATTAGCCATTTATTGGATGTTTAGCTTGTGAATATTTTCTCCCATTCTGTAGGTAGCCTATTTGCTCTGGTCATTGTTTCCTTAGCTATGCAGAAGCTTTATAATGCAATCAGGACCCATTTATTTATTTTACTTGTTGCTGTGATTGCCATTGGGGTCTTCTTCATTAATTCTTTGCCTAGGCCAATATCTAGAAGAGTTTTTCCAACATTTACTTCTAGTATTCTTATGGTTTCATCCCTCACAATTGAGTCTTTTATCCATCTTAAATTACTTTTTGTGAGTTGTGAGAGATATGGATCCTGTTTCGTTCTTCTTCATGTGGCTATCGAGTTGTCCCAGCACCATTTATTGAATAGGGATTCTTTTCCCCAGTGTATATTGTTATCTGTTTTGTCAAAGATTAGTTGGCTGTATGTGGATGGTTTTATGTGTGGGTTTTCTGTTTTGTTCCATTGGTCTATGTTTCTATTTTTGTACTAATACCATGCTGTTTGGGTTACTATAGTCTTGTAGTATAGTTTGATGTCTGGCAATGCGATGCCTCCAGATTTGTTCCTTTTGCTTAAGCTTACTTTGGCTATTCAGGATCTTTTCTGGTTCCAAAGTATAGAATTGTTTTTTCTAGATTTGTGAAATATGGTATTTTGACAGAGATTGCATTGAATCTGTAAATCACTTTGGGAAAAATGCACATTTTAACAATGTTGATTCTACCAATCCATGAGCATATATATTTCCATTTGTTTGTATTTTCAGTAATTTATTTCCTCAGAGTTTTGTAGTTCTGTTTGTAGAGATCTTTAACCTCCTTGGTTAAGTATATTCCTAGATATTTTATTTTCTTTGCAGCAATCGTAAATGGAATTGAGTCTCTGATTTGACTCTCTGCTTGACTGTTATTGGTTTATACTACTTTGTGTATATTGATTTTATGACCTGAGAATTTGCTGAATTTGTTTATCAATTCCATGAGTCCCTGGGTGGAATCTTTGGGGTTTTATAGATATAAGATCATATCATCAGGGAAAAGCAATAGTTTGACCTACTCTTTCCTGATTTGGATACGCTTAATTTATTTCTGTTGCTTGATTGCTCTGGCTAGAACTTCCAGAACTACGTTGAATAGAAGTAGAAGTAGTGACAGTAGGCATCCTTTTCTTATTCCAGTTCATGGAGAATACATTCAACTTTTTCCTACTGAGTATGATGCTCATTGGGGATTTGTCATATATATCTTTTATAAATTTGACATATTTTCCTTCTATGCCAACTTTCTTGAGTGTTTTTTTCATGAAAGGGTGCTGAATTTTATTGAATGCTTTTTCTGCATCTCTTGATAGGATCATATGATCTTTGTGTTTGCCTCTGCTTATGTGGTGAATCACATTTTTTGATTTACGTAGGTTGAACCATCCTTGCATCCCTGAGATGAAGCCCACTTGGTTGTGGTGTATTATTTTGTGTGCTGTTGAATTCCATTTGCTAGTATTTTATTGAGGATTTTTGCATCTATGTTCATAAGGCATATTTGTCTGTAGTTTTCCCTTTTTGTTGTGTCCTTTCCTAGCTTTGGTATCAAGGTGATACTGGCTTCATAGAACAAGTTGGGGAGGATTCCCTCCTTCTCAATGTTATGGAATGATTTCTGTGGTATGGGTACCAACTCTTCTTTGTAGGTCTGATAAAAATTGGGCTGTGAATCTATCTGGTCTGGGGCTTTTATTTGTTGGAAGATTTTATTGCCCCTTCAGTCTCATTGCTCATTATTGTTCTTTTCAGTAGTTTTAGTTCTTTCTGATTGAGTCCTGGGTAGTTGTGTGTTTCCAGGAATTTGTCCATTTCCTGTATGTTTTCAAGTTTATGTACATAGAGATTTTCATAGTATTAACAGATGATATTTTGTTTTTCTGTGATGTCAGTTATAATATCTCCTTTTTCATTTCTAATTAAGCTTATTTCTGTCCTTTCTCTTCTATTCCTGCTTAATCTCCCAATAGTTCTAACGATTTTGTTTATCTTCTCACAGAACCAACTTTTTGTCTCATTAATCTTCTGTATTATTTTCTTGTTTTTTATTTAATTTAGTTCTGCTCTGACCTTACTTATTTCTTTTCTTCTGCTAGATTTGGGATTGGTTTGTTCTTCCTTTTCTAGTTCATTGAGATATGTCATTAGATTACTAATTTGTGATCTTTCTGTCCTTTTGATGTATGCATTTAAGGCTAAGAATTTTCCTCTTAGGACTTCTTTTGCTGAATCTCATAGATTTTCATAGCTTGTGTCCCCTTTATCATTCATTTTGAGGGATATTTTGATTTCTATCTTCAATTCATTGTTGATCCAATAATTGTTCAGCAGCAGGTTGTTTAATTTCTATGACTTTGTGTAGAATTGAGTATTTCCCTTGAAGTTGATTTCTAGTTTTATATTCCACTGTGGTTTGAGAAGATAAATGGTATGATTTATATTTTTTTGAATTTCTTGAGACATGTTTTGTGGCCAAGATATAATCAATCTTGGAGAATGTTCCACGTGCTTATGAGAAGAATGTATATTCAATAATTTTGGGGTAAAATAATCTTTAAATGTTGTTAGGCCCTTTTGTTCTACAGTACCATTTAAGTACAATATTTCCTTATTTATTTTCTGCTTGGATGATCTGTCCAGATCTGTTGGTGGGGTGTTGAAGTACCCAGCAATTATGATGCTGCTGTTAATCTTTTTGCTTAGATCTAGAAAGGTTTGTTTTATGAATCTGGGTGTTCCTGTGTTAGGTATGTAGATATTTAGAATTGTTATGTCTTTTTGTTAAATTGGTTCCTTTACCATTATATAATGACCTTCTTTGTCTTTCTTTACTATTTTTGAATTAAAGTCATTTTTATCTGATGTAAGAATGGATGCACCTGCTTTCTTTTGATTTACATTTCCATGGAATATTTTCTCCATCCCTTCACCTTGAGGTAGTATGAATCCTTGTGGGTTGGATATGTTTCCTGGAGACACTGGATACTTGGCTTGTATTTTTTATATATATTCAGCCAGCCTATGTCTCTTGAGTGAGGAATGTAAACCATTCATGTTGATTGATACAATTGATATGTGGGATATTGTCCTGTTCATCCTGTTGGGTAGTACCTTATTACTTTGTTTTTCCTCTTATACTATTATTTCATATGAGCCCTGAGCTTTTGCTTTTGGGTGGTTTTACATTGATGGGTGACTCTTGTGCTGATCCATGTATAATGTAGATATAACTATTACCTGCAGGGCAGGTCTGGTCTTAACTAATTCCCTCAGTGTTTGCTTGTCTGGAAAAGTTTTTATTTCTCCTTCATGAACAAAACTTAGTTTTACAGTATATAAAATTCCAGGCCAGCAGTTGTTCTGTTTATGAAGACTGAAGATGGGTCCCCGATTACTACTGGATTGTGAGATCTCAGTTGAGAAGTCTGCAGTTAGCCTGATGGGTTATCCTTTGCAAGTTACTTGATGTTTTCACCTTACGGCTCATGGGACTTCCTCCTTTGTGTTGACTGTGGCCAATCTGATGACTATGTGCCTTGGAGATTGCCTATTTGCAATGAATCTCCCAGGTATTCAATGAGCATCTTGTACCTGGATGTCTAAATCTCTACCAACACCAGGGAAGTTTTCCTCAATTATTCCCTCAAACAGGTTTTCCAGCCCTTGTGCATTTTCTTCTTCACCCTTAGGGATGCCTATGATTATTATATTTGGCCATTTTACATAATCCCATATTTCTTGTAGCCTTTGTTCATTCCTCTTAATTCTCTGTTCTTTATTTTTGACTGACAGAATTAATTCAAAAGAATTGTCTTCAAGCTCTGAATTCTTTCTTCTGCCTGGTATAGTCTATTCCTAAAACTTTCCACTGTATTTTGTATTTCCTTAAGTGAATTTTTCTTTTCCAGAAGTTCTATTTGGTTTTTATTAAATATATCTACCTTTTTAGTGAATTTTTCATTCATTTCCTGAATTGTTTTTCTGGTTTCTTTGAGTTGGTTTTCCATTTTCTCTTGAATTTCATTGAGGTTCCTTACAATCCATATTTGGAATTTTTGTCTCTCATTTCAGTATTTTTGTTTTGCTTGGTATCCATTGGTACAGAGCTGCTGTTCCCTTTTAGGGGTGTCCTATCACTCTGATTTTTCATACTTTGGGATGTCTTTTGTTGATCCCTTCTGATCTGGAGAAGCTGTTGCTACTTATCTTTGTATTTTCCTTTGTTTAGATGAGGCTTTTTCCTCCTCCCTTACTCATATGGGTGTGTTTGCAGCATATGTTGGGTAAGAACATTTGGCTTTGCTTGTGGGTGCTTTGATGATGTTCTCATTTCTGGATGGATGGCTTGGTTATATATACCTTTCATGTGGTTGTTTTCTTAGTTGCTAGTTGTTTGTAGGCTGTAGCAGTGGGAGTTATGTGATTGCGCAGATTCCTTGTCTCTCTCTGATGAGGGAGGATGGAGGTCTTTGAAATCTTTTCTCTTTCCCCAGCCCAGTTGTCTTCTTAACAGTGTGAATTATATTGGCATACCCAGTTTAATCTCTGAGACAGTAGGTGGTGCTTGTGGGTGAGAATCAACCACATCTTGTATGATCCAGTCAATAGATGCTGTAAAGGGCTGTGAAGATTGACCTTCCTGTGAGTAGGTGGTGCTTGCTGGAAGACACAAACTGCAGTATTGTTTTGGGGACCTGTGATTGGTTCTAGTCCCTCAGGAGAATCACTGGAATGTCCCAGATGGTAGGTGGGACCCTGAAACTTCCAGGTGAGTCATTCTCTGCCACTGCAGAGGTGGGTGGGGGAGTGAGGCTGGGTGGGGCTGGGTTGGGTGAGCCTACCCTCAGGCTTCATAAAAGCCAGCAGTGTAGCTGTTTGGACAAGGGTCAAAGGTCCACTCCAGCTTCTGGGGAAAGCCAGCAGGGAGGGGCTGAAGTGGCCCCACCCAACCTGAAAGCCTGTTTGTGGAGATGGGGCTATCTGAGGTTAACAATCTTGCTTCCAGGAGTAGGTTTCACTATTCTCCATTTTCCCCTGCTCTGTTGTCTCCCTTCATTGTCTGCCAGCAGGCAAGATCTTGAACTACCTAAGTTCCCCCATGATTGTGCTATGGGCTGGAGAAGTTCCCCACCCATGATCCCAGCCTGGGTTGAGAGCACGGCCTTCCTGTGATGGGAGAGGTGCTCTGTCTGTATCCCATAGCTGGGACTCACACTGTACACTCCTCTCAGTTCTGCCCAAGTAAGCTCCATTGTCTCCCAAGATTAGTTCACAAATCTCCTCCCTGTTCCCCCAAGCAACACAATCAAGTCCTGGGGGAATAACATTCAGCCTGCAGCCCTTACCCTGGGCCCCCAAAGATCAATTCCTCACCATGCCAGGAAGAAGTGTGCTGGTCCTGATTTGCCTATGGGGTGCTCAAGCAGGTTTGGTGTCCCTCTGCTTCTGGGTATGCACTGCTCTGATGGACCTGCTGGGCATGCAGCAACAGGGAGGGCCAGTGAGCAGGGAGCTCACAGTCTGAGCACCCCTTAGTCCACTGCAGGACTTTAAGAGGAAGTGGTTTGAGCTCCACTCTCTGTAGAAGCCTCAATGTGGTGGCTCAATTATCTTTCTTGGTAGCTGTGGGTAGGGGAGTGGAGGGGGAGGAAAAGAATCTGGATGTAGGAAAGCTAGCAATCTGGTCATCTCTGTCCACCTCTCCACAAGGCAGCCTGCCTGGAATGTCCTGACTCTGGGATCACATAGATTCCTCCAGGAACCACTTGACCCCTGTGGCTCCCACAGTCTGGGCTGTTGTTGGGAAATGGTTACATGGGAACAAACAAGCTGAAAACTGAGAGGCTGAAGTCCCCTGTGGAGGACAAAGGCACAGGGTGGGTAGAAAAGAAATATGGCATCTGCTGTCTTGGTTTGGGTCTGTGGTGACAGAAAGTGCCCCATGGGGGCTGGGAGCCTGATACTTTGTCCAAAAGAAGTTCCCACTTCTCTGGTGGCAGCAGCTGTTGGGCTTATGGGGGTAGAAAGACTCTCCAGCATCTCAGAAGTCCATTAACTGTCAGTGGTGTGGGAGAAACAAACCATTCCACCTACCCTTTTTCCTCGACTCCAAGCCTCCTGGGGGATGATCTCCACCCATATCTTGCTCTTTCTTGTTCTGCTTTGCAAGTTCTTCCTGTGGATTCCCCTGCAGGTTCTGGTACCCTTCTCTCAGAATTACACCCAATCTAGATCTATGTTTATCTGTTTGTTTGTTTTTTTCTCTTTCATCTAAAACCTTTCCTTCCTATTGAAATGTTCTGGCAGCTGGTGTCTGTGGTCAGCCATCTTCCCAGATCAATTGGAAAATGTTTGTTGTTAGCTTTGAGCAGGTAGAATGCTCCCTTTTAATGGAAGGAAATTCATAGAATTTATTTAAAAAGGTATGGAACTGATCTATATCAGTTTATAAAAAGGCAGAAATGCCAATTTTTGGCACCAATGCCCTCTTGTAATTAGTTCTGTCAACACCCCTGCAGGTGACACAAAAGAAACAGATTGAGAAGTATGTTGATAATATGGGGTCATTCCAAAATCCAATTTTGGCTGTCCTCTTTAGCATCATTTTAAGCCTCTGGATCAGATTCATAACATCTTTTTGATTTGCAAAATAATTTTTCTGTATACTGCTACGAAAATAAAAATGCTATTTTGTGACAATAGTATCTGTGTCAAATGTCAAAATCTTGCCATGTGTTTAGCAGAGTTGAAAGGCTCCTATTACTTAAAGAAGATGCCAACTGTAGCTTAGATGATTCATAAAATAGGTAGTGATCACTGTACCTGTATTTTTTTTAATTTCCACTCTAGACTAACTATTGGGATATATGCCAACAAACAGTCCTAATATTAATCTTGCTTGATTCCTGAAGACTTTTGTAATTATTTATATTTACAAAATTTAATTATTTCATATTTATTGTTTTACTAATATACATGTTTCTGAAGCTTGCCATGGATTGAGACCATAAATTCATAAATTGTTTGCTTTTAAATCATCAATACTTATCTCATGGAAAATGACATGGACTATATAAATGTTTGTAGAATGATGCTAACAATGAATGAGTAAATTATTCTCTTAATACTGCTAATTCATTTATATGGTTATGAATAATAATAATAACAATAACACTTTTAGTAAGTTTTTCAATGTTGTTGTTAGCAGTTAATATAACCACCATGGTTAATATCTGCTCACTTGGAATATTGGAATATAAATAGCACAGTGAAGGCCATTACTTTGAAAATCCCCACCATCCACCAATTTAAGTTCCCTCTGACTCAATATTGGTTGTGAAATAAAACTTACATAAACCATGACAGACAATTCAGGCATCATAATTAAAACTGACCTTCTCTGTCTGTTGTCTATTATGTGACTCCTTTTTGCAAAAAAAAAAAAAAAATCACTAAAGCTTTTGTTTATCACATTGACTGAAATGTCAAAGTCTCTTATGATTATGACTCTCAAAGAATAGCATTATCAGAAAAATGTGGCACTTGGAATACTTTTAAAATTAAAAAAATACTATATAAAATGTGTTTTTATCTTGAGCTATGCAGTATTCTAACATTATAGCAATTTATTTTATTCTCTGCCTTTTAGATATTAAATAAATATAACAGTAAGCCAGGATTTTCAATGAGAAACAAAACAGGAAAAAAAGGCAACAAAACAATTGTCATAATATGACAAATGATCATGGCATCTATGATTAAAGATTCATCATTCATTAGTATGAATTCTGTGATCAACCAGTTGTTTGTGAGACTGTTTGGTGTGGATGAGGAGGGATAGGCAGGATAAATAATTAGTCCTGTAAAATATAGGTGTATTTAGGAGAAAAGAGCAGAAAAGAGAGTGTAAATGGACTAAGTCTTTGAGAGCTTCTAAAAGATTAATTTCGAAGTCTAACCAGGTTGGGAGCCATGTAAATTTTCTTAAGTTACTATGCCCATAAAAGTAGTGTACATTAATAAAAAAGTAAACACGAATGGAACTGGAGGCCATTATCTTAAGTGAAACAACTCAGAAACAGAAGGTCAAACACCACATGTTCTCACTTATATGTGGGAGCTAAACAGTGAGTACATGTAGACATAGAGAGTGGAATGATGGACTTTGGAGACTAAGAAGAGGGGTAGGAAAGAGCTGGGTGGTGAGAAATTATTTGTGTACACTACTGGAGTGATAGTTACACTAAAATCCCATATATCACCACTACACAATACATCCATGTAACAAAATTATACTGGTAGCCCTTAAATGTATACAAATAAAAAATTATAATGTGATTGTATCTATGCAGAAACAGGAAGAACAAAAATCTTTTAATATAGTATATTAGGCTTTTCATGACTTTATCTCTGTCTACATTTCCAGTTTCATCTCTTAGCAATCACCTCACCATATATTTCAGTAATAAGGAACTTTTTCAGATGATTGCACCCCCTTGTCTCTCAATTTGGGGCTTTTCAGACTGTGCTCTTTATGTCTGAAATACTTCTCCCCTCCCCTATCTTCACTCATAGGGTGATTCCTATTCACCCTCCATAACCCAACTTAGAAATCACTTTGAAAAGGCTTGGCTGACTCCACTAAACCTGATATGTGGCCCTTCCATGTTCTCATATATCAACCGAGAGTTCATCATATTAAATTGTAATTGAAGGTGTGCTCTCTACCATAAGCCCCTTAAGTTCTGTGGAGGCAAGAGATATATCCAGTAATAATATGTCTCTTGCTCATCATTACCTTTGTAATTCCTAGCACAGTGCCTGTTTCATATAGCAAATGCATCTGTCAATTTAAATTGAGATCGAATGTCGAAGAAAGATGGTTATTCATTAAATACTCATGCACTACGTATTACAGGGCCTGAGTAACTTAGGAGAATCAAAATCCAAAACTAGGCATGTGAACAGAAACCAAGACAAGAAGTTCAGCTGAGAGGGATTCAGGAATTCAGACCAGCAATTTGGGCAGGTAGATAGTTTTATCATGTAACAGCCTGGGCAGCAGGATTGGAAAAATTGGTCATTTAATGAAAAAAAGGGACCGTAGAACATAGTAACAGAGAAAATTGAAGCAAACAGCTTCAGACAGAAAATATTTTGTGCCCTTATTTTCAGGACAAAAACTGATCTCTGATCAAAGTTGGAAAAAGAATACAGTGACATTTATTGTTTGCCTTGTGATTAAATAAATTAATGTCTTTTGTAGCAATTTGGATGAAATTGGAGACCATTATCTTAAGTGAAGCATCTTAAGAATTGAAAAACAAACACCACATGTACTCTCTAATAATTTGGAACTAATTAATGGGTACACATGTGCACAGAGAGAAGTAAAAGTCATTGGAAATCAAGGAGAGGGGAGGAGGGTAAAAACCTACCTAACAGGTACAAGGAACGCTATTCGGATGATGGACACACTTATAGCCCTGACTAAAGCATTATAAAAGCTATCTATGTAACAAAAACACTTGTACTCCCATAATATTTTGAGACAAACATATATTCTTTTATTTGCTCAGATTTATTGAGATATAATTTATATAGAAAAACGCATCCTTTTCAGAGTATAGTTCTGTGAGTTTTCAGAAATGTTTACAGTTGTGTAACCACCACCACAATCATAATACTGATTAAGTACATCACCCATCACTCTATTCCCCATTTTAGTTAATCACTTAGTCTCACCGTCAGTTTCTGGCAACCACTGATCTGTTTTCTGTCCCTATAGTATTGCCAGTTCGAAAATGTCATATAAATGAATCATACATTTTGTTGTCTTTTTAGTCTGGCTTCCCATATGTAGCATAATGCATTTGTGATTCATTCATGTTATGTGTGTTTATTTTTTTTGTTGCTGTTGTTTTTATGTTACCCCACTAGCACAAATTTTCCGGTTGAGTTTCTCATGAGTGGGAATCTCAGGGGTCAGCATATCCTGAGTGCAAAAGACAAGCCTCACCCTGATAAAATCACTATTTGATCACAGTATCCCCTCTGCCAGGTAAGAATTTATTAGTTTATTTTTTATTGCTAACCATCACAGATTGTATAAACATCTTTGATACTTCTATCACAGATTTTTCATTCATTTTTCCATTGAAGTCCATTTGGTTTACTTCCAATTGATAATTCATAATTTGGCAATTATGAATAAAGCCAACACAAACATTCATGTACAGGTTCTTCTGTGAAGATAAATACTTTCCCCTTTGGGTTAAACCATATATTTAATGTTGAAAGAATGGGCCAGTTTGCATTGCAAGCAGCGATGTATGAAAATTGCAGTTGCTCAACATCCTTGTCAGCCCTGGACGTTATCAGGTTGTTTGTTTTTCTGGGTGTTCTATTTTGTTTTTAGTTTTGTTTTTGTTTTAGCATTCTAATCAGCATGCAGTGGTATCTTATAGTGGTATAATGATGTTGAGCATATCCTTTTCTTATATGTAAAGTCAGACTTACCTCTTCCTCACTAAAGTATTTATTTACGTCTTTTGCCCATTTCAGTTGGGTTGTTTATTTTCTTATTTTTATTTTATTATTGAGTTTTGAGATTTCTTTATGTATTCTAAATACATAGAGGGTATCCCAGAAGTCTCCATACATAGGGAAAATGGGAAATTGTAGCTAAATGTACCTCTATTTGTGAAATATTCATTACAAAATTTTTCAAAATTAAATTTTACACAATTAAAATGTATATTTTATAAATAAAGAAAAATATTTTTCCTTTAAGGACAAATAATATGAAGGATACTCAAAATAAAAATAGAACTACCATGTGATCCAGCAATCCCACTTCTGGGTACATAACCAAAGACAATTAGTACTTAGAAATATCTGCACTTCCAAGTTCATGGCAGCATTATTCACAATAGCCAAGATATGGAAACCATCTAAGTGCTCATCAATGGATTAATAGATCAATAAATTGTGGTGTATTATATATATATAGGAATATAATTCAGTTTTTTTAAAAAAAGAAGGAAATCCTGTCATTTGTGTCAATATGAATAAACCTGGAGAACATTATGTTTAGTGAAATAAGCCAGACATAGAAAGAAAAATACCACATGATCTCACTCATATGTAGAATCTAAAAAAATTTTCAGTACATAAAAACAGAGTTGAATGTTGATTATAAGGGAAGAGAAAGACATGGGCAGATGCTTGTCAAAGGGTATATGGTTGCAGTTATATAGGATGCATCTGTCTAGAGTGCAAATGTACAGCATGAGGACTACAATTAATAATACTTTATTTTATACAGAAAATTTGCCAAGAAAGATTTTGGATGCTTTTCCCACACACACACACACACACAAAATTTACAATGTGAGGAGATTAATATGTTAATTTGCTCACTGTAGTAATCATTTAACTATGTATTAATATATGCATATCAAACATTATGTTGTATACTTTAAATATATACAATAAAATCACAAGTGACTAAATATGTATGGGTCTACATTAGAATTCTCTATTCTGTTCCTGTCTGTCATTTTCTCAATAGCACATTGCCTTGATTTGTGTAACTTTATAGTAATTATTGCAATCGGGTAAAATGTACCCTCTAATTTTTGTTTCTTTTAAAAAATGCTTTTTGACTCTTCTAATTTCTGTTCATTTTCACATAAATTTAGAACCAATTTGTTGATGTCTAGGAAAATTCTTGTTGGGATTTTGGTTGTGGTTGAGCCAAATTTATATATCTTTTATTTTAAGAATTGCCATCTTAATAATATTGAGTCAACCCATGAACATGATTTATCCCTCCATTGTAAAGGTCTTCTTTATGGTCTACTATTATTATTATCTACTCTTATCAGTGTTTTATACATTTTGGCATACAGATCTTGCAGATATTTTTCAGATTTATATCTAAGTGTTTCATGTTTTTGGTACAAATTTAAATGCTAATTTTTCATAAACTTAAAAAAATTTTAAGAATAATTTTAAGTCAGCAGAAAATTTTGGAAAAAATACAGAGTTACTATATACTCGTCACCCAGCATCCTTTATTGTTAATAATTAGGAAAGAACATTATCATACTAATATAAATAAAACATCACATTTTATTGGTATTTTATTAATATCCTTTTT
>VBSM01001483.1:21646476-21670825 GCA_008086735.1 Cheirogaleus medius
TTTTTTTTTTTGCTCCAAAATCCTGTCCAGGGTGCCACATTACATTTGGATGTCATGTCTTCTTAGGCCTGTCTGTTCTGTGACAGTTTCTCAGACTTTCCTTGTTTTGGGTGACCTCCACAATTTTGAGGAGTACTAGTCAGACATTTTATATGCTTTTTCTCAATTGATATTTGTTTAATATTGTCTTCATAATTAGACTTGAGCTGGGAATTTGGGAGAAAGACCACAGAGATAAAGTGTCATTCTCATCATATCATATTAGGAATTCATACTATCAATACGACTTATCACTGTTGATGTCAACCTTGATCACCTGGCAGAAGTAGTGTTTGCCAGGTTTCTTCACTAAAGAGTTACTTTTTAAATGATATGTTAAAATTTTAAATTTCTGATTGTTCATCACCGGTGTATAGACATATCATTGATTTTTCTGTTTTGACATTTTATCCTGTGATCTTGTTAAACTCACTTATTAGTTCTTTTAGCTTTTTATAGATTCTATTGGATTTCCAATGTAGAAAATAATGTTGTTTGCAAGTAGATATAATTTTATTTCTTCTTATCCAATCTGTATGCCATTTATATATGCATACATATATATGTCTGTATATATGTATGCATGCATCTACATATGTACCATCTTATTCCATTGGCTGGGACCTGAAATACAATGTTCATTGGGACTGGTGAGAATGGCTTGCTTTTTTCCTGAAATCGTGAAGAAAATATTCAGTCTTTCATCATTAGGTATTATACTATTTATAGGATTTTTAAAAAAAGATACCCTTTATTAGGTAGAAGAATTTCCTTTCTCAAGTTTTCTGAGAGTTTTTAACATAAATAGATGTTGAATTTTGTCAAATCATTTTCTGTATTTGTTGAGATGATCATATTGGGCTTTTTTTTTCTTTAGTCTGTTGACATGATGGATTACATTGATTGTTTTAAACCAAGGGATGTTTTTCTCCAATATTCAGCCCAGCTTACAATCTGTTTCTTCAACACCTGGTGAAGTCCCTGGAGAAGAATCTTCAAGTGTATGCAGTCTCCTTTTGTGTTTGCAGTTCTCAGGGATTCTATAATCTCATGCTAGCCCACACTCAGCCTTTGGCAAATTGTTAAATATTTTTTTAGTTGAAATCTTTTTAGCCACCTGTATGCCAGCCCTGTCCTCCTCCTGTGCTCTGCTGTAGGTGAGACAATGGCTGTGTTACATTTTACTTTAGAAGTGCCTATCTTTCCAAGATCTTAGCCTCTTTGGTTATTCTGTAACTTCAGATCTCTGATGGGTTTAAGAAAATTAATGATTCTATAGTTGACACTCCTTTTTTCTCATTGTTAGTGTGGAAATGACAGCCTTTCCAGCTTTCTAAATTCTAGGCAGAAGAAAATAGTCCTTGTGATGAAAAGAAATTGACTTACCTCTAACAATAAAATGATTCAGGGATGTTCTTTCCCCAGAGGATTTTAAATTTAACTTCTTTGTGAAGAATAAAATGTAGCAATTGGATTGGTTAGGCTTGTATTCAGCATAGGCAAAGTTAATTTTAAAAATTTGTTCTGTATAGCATCTAGTCCGTTGTTGGAAGTTAAGACTTCGATAATTGTATTTGCATTTAAGGAAACTCTCCCTCTGGGCTTTAAAATAAAGAAGCCAAAAGATAATTATATCACTTTTGGCAGAGAAAAGTAAAAGCAGAATAGAATATGAAGCTGTTTGAATTTGCATAAATCAATCCTGCTGGCTGTTTTCCCTAAGTGAAAAACTAGTGAATGCCATCCAAAAGAGAATTCCACATTGTTTTTTAAGAAACATATGAATAGTATCAATCAAAGAAGTTTAACTTTGTTCATATTATGAAATTTTACGTAAATGTACATTATGTAAATATAGTAATTCTTTGATTCAATAAGTATTTATTGGCCATCTAAAATATTACAGACACTACTTTGCCATTTATAGCATTAACATTCAGAGAGGCAGTTAGGAGACCTGAGTTTTAGCCCTGATGTTGTTACTAACTCTCTGCCTATTCTTGGATAATTTACCTCTCTGGACAAAATTAGTGGATGATTTATATCAAGGATTACAGATATGCAGCCATCTCACTACCTCTTAACAAATCTATTTCACCAAGTAAGTACAGTAGACTAGGTCATTCATATGTGATTATTCCACCTAAGACAAGCTGGATGATTTCTTGAAATTTTCCTTAAGGGGATCAAAGAGCTAACAACAGTAAATAATTACAAGACCGAGATCTGGAAGAATAAGGAGATCTTGAGAGGTACAACCACCATTAAGGATTTCTGTGGGGCTGGGAGTATATGCCAATCTGAAAGGAATGGCTAAGAGCCTGAGACGTTATTTTTGGTAGCCTTGTGAGGCAAAATGGACAAAAGTCCATGGCCCACCAAGAATAGAGATTCTGCTAACTCCCCACCCCACTCTCCACTTTGGGTTAGGATCCTGAAGAGTTGTCTGCTAGAATTAAGAATAAATTAGAAGTAAACCAGCCCTCACAGAAATTTTCAGTTCAGCTTTAGTCATGTGAACCTTCCAAAAATCTTTGGTCCTTAGACTTGGATTAAGATGGTCCCTGACTGCTAAAATTTCTGGGATGCTTCACAGAAAGAAAAGAAAATTGTATGTGGGGAAAGATATTACATTGAGACAAGTTCTTTCTACAGATAATTTTTCAAATACAATAAACACATTTAAATGTAACAATTTAACGAAGGAAAAAGACTCAGTGGAAATGAATCAGCAGAAATATTAGACAAACATCTGCATGGGCTTAATTTTTTTTTTGGAAATATTAGCATATGCATGAGAAAAAATCCACTATGCTTATTGTGTTCAAAGGATAATGGATTAAAATGTTTACAACATATATATGAATTTTTCAGTGACATACATATGAAAAATAAAAATAAATATTCTAAGAAGAATGAGATCAATAGCAGACTAGACACAGCTAAAGAAAGAAATAGTCAACTGGAAGTTAGGTGAGAAAAATAAAATAAAGGAGAGTAAAAAACAATCAGCACTACAGAAGAAAAAATAATAGATTTGGCAGACAAAATGAAAAATGGCCCGTTACAATCTTAATTGGAATACTAACAGGAAAGGAGAAGGGAGAATGCTTTAGAGTAATATTTGAAGAGTTAAGTAAAAATTTTTCAGAATTGATGGAAAGTTCAATCTTCAGATACAAGAATATAAAAGAATCCCAAGTTAGATAAATAAAAATATATTTATACCTAGTTACACCACATTGGAAATGAAGAATAAAAGGAATGAAAAGATCTTAAAAGGAACTGGAGTAAATAGATTTACTTTAAATAGATGATAGACCACAGAACCATAGTTGACTCCACAACTCTCCTTTCCTCTATAAGTTTCTTTGTTCCTCCTTTTATTTATTTATTTATTTAAAGAACACTTTTTTAAAAGACAGAGCCTTGCTCTGTTGCCCCAGCTACAGTGCAGTGACATGATCATAGCTCACTACAACCTCAAACTCCTGGGCTCAAGCTATCCTCCTGCCCCAGCCTCCCAAGTACCTGGGACTATAGGTGTCCAACACCATGCCTGGTTAATTATTCCATTTTTGGTAGAGATGGGGTCTTGCTCTTGCTTAGGCTGGTCTCCAACTCCTGACCTCAAGGGATCCTCCTGCCTCGGCCTCCCAGAGTGCTAGGATTACAGGTGTGAGCCATGGCACCTTGTCAAAGAACACTTTTATTTGAGGACTTGAAGTATATCAATGGGCCTGAAAACTATCTTTTAAAGTACTGAAAGAAAATAATAGTCAACTTAGAATTATATTCCCAACCAAAAAATAATAATAATACTAATCCTCCT
Source organism: Cheirogaleus medius (assembly GCA_008086735.1). NCBI lineage: Eukaryota > Metazoa > Chordata > Mammalia > Primates > Cheirogaleidae > Cheirogaleus > Cheirogaleus medius. The sequence goes on from VBSM01001483.1 coordinate 21,650,348, forward strand.
TGAATTAAAGCAAAATGGGCACATTGTCCAGACAATTCAACACAGAATGTTTGCCAGTCACAGGACCAGAAATGAAGGAAATTCTTAATAATGCCCTTAAGAGAGAAGAAAAATGATCCCACATGGAAAGACAGTGATGAAAGAAGTAGAATGTAAATAAAATGGTTAATATGTGGGTAAAACAAAATAAACTTTAGTTTTAATGTATAAAATATATAAATGTGTAAATGCATATTTATTTGTATAATATACACATATACTTGTATAATGTATAAATATATGAAATGTATATATTTATATACTTAATATAAATGTATAAAATGTGTAAAGTGATATCGGTGACTGATGACACTGGTTGAGTCCTGAGAGTTCTCAGCACGCATTTCATCACATCAATGTGCAGATACAACCAATTATTTAGAGTTGGCAGATGAGATCAAACCTATCTGGAAACACTGGATTTGCCAGGTGTTATGGTCTCCTTTGTTTTAATGGCCTGTGATTCCAAGAATACTCATATATTTTGGATTACTTGTGATAAATCCATGTTTTTCCATTGTATAATACAGTGCCCAGATAAATAGATAAAAGAATATTTGCCAGGGCTCTTTTTCTCCATACCTGATGTTACCCTGGAAATGAGCTTTTATTTGGCCCACATAAAAATGGTAGACTGATCAATAAACCATCAAGTAGATAATCATAGGACTTTTCTACTAGCCATTTGGTGTAAAAAGAACGAGTAGGTCCATATCAATTATTCTAGAACAGTTGTTCTCAAATTTCAGCATGTATCAAAATCACATGGAAGGCTTATTAAAATTACACCCCTAGAGGCTTTAATTCAGTAGGTCTGAGATAGGGCTTGATGTTTGCATTTCTTTCTGTTTTCATTTTTAGTTCATCTATAGGCTTTTATTGCATGGCTTACCTAGGGATTTGTGTTTGTTTTCTGAGTAATTGAGTTTTGCCAATATTGAATTTTTAAAAATCTCCTCTGAGTATGTCATTATATCTTCTCTTTTACCCCCAACTTTACGAGGTATAATTGACAAAAATTGTATTTATTTATTGTATACAACATGATATTTCGATAAACGTATACATTGTGGAGTGATTACCACAATCAAGTTAATTCACATGTTCATCACTTGACGTAATTGCTATCTTTCTTATGTGTGTGGTGAAAACACTTAAGATCTACTCTCTTGGCAAATTTCAAGTATACAATACATTATTATTAACTATAGTCACTATGGTGGTATACATTAGGTCTCCAGAACTTATTCATCTTATAACTGAAAGTTTGCACCCTTTGACCATAATACTCCCATTTTCCCCATCCCTTGCCCCTTGGCAACCACCTTTCTACTTTTTGTTTCTGTGAGTCTGAATTCTTTGTACTCCATATATAAGTGAGATCATAAAGTATTTATTTTTCTATGACTTCCTTATTTCACTTAGTATAATGTCTTTTAGTTTCATCCATGTTGTCACAAATAACAGGATTTCCTTCTTTTTTTAAAGCTAAAACATATTTGTTTTTGTATTTCTAACAAATTAATAGGTGATGCTGACGCTGCTAATCCTGGAACCACCTCAGAGAAACTATTCTAGACTAGTAAGAGAAGAAAAACATGTTGCCAAATATTGAGTTCCAAAGGAGTGATTTCACACAAGTTAATAGTGATCATTTGAATTTATTTCCCCTAAGGATAGATTTCAATATCAGAAATAGCCTTTCATCTTTTGGCCAAGTGCTATTTTGTTATTTTCTTCCCAGATGTGATGTAAATTGATGCATGTCCAAATTGAAGCATGGTTTGCTGATAGTTCAATATTTTTAGTTCATTTTGGAATAGTGAAGTTGGTCATTTGGGTACTTGTAGGCAAGCTTCACCTTTATAATGAAAACCTTCCTATTTTGTTTATAAATTGCATATCACTATTTCACTCATCAGTAACGAACTCTTCCATAACCAAGAAGAAAAAAAAATGTTTATATGAGGATTCAGATAAGAGTTTTCCACAGAATTTGAATGCATGTTTCATTAAGAAATACTTTACTTTACTGTTTTTATTATTATTATTTAGTGATGTCTATGAGTATGCTTAATGAAGGCTATTTGGTATCAAATGACTAGAAGTTTAGTAAGACAAAGTTTTACAATTTGCTTTTCCTGGTACTATCTTATGCTAGTCTTAGGAACCTTTCATGGGCTAGCTGTTCATGACATGATGATTGCTTTAGGTCATTTTAGATTTCTACATACTTATCTCTAAAACAGCTAATGATTAACTTAGTCTGATCTATAGGAAGTGGAGGGAAGTGGCTAAAACACTCTTGAGCTACATATGAGCAATGCTACACTGTGTAGTTCTCATGGGATATGAATTATTCTAGGAGCTTTGGAGATTTTCATGACTCCTCATGGGCCACTTGGGCCAGTTCGATAATATTTACCTTGGTAAATCTGTAGGGTGATAATTTGATTTGATAACTTGAATATGTGTAAAGAAATATATCATTTTTAATGCCACATTTATAATAGTTGAGGGGGGAAGTATAGCTACCCTTATGGTTCCTCCTTTTAATGCTGAGCATATGATCATTTAAATGGAATTTTATTTTTAAACGCCCAAGACTTGGAAAATTATTCGGAATGTGGTCTAAAGAGTCTTTTTTTTTTGAGACAGAGTCTCACTCTGTTGCCCAGGCTAGAGTGCCATGGCATCAGCCTAGCTCACAGCAACCTCAAATTCCTGGGCTCAAGCAATCCTCTTGCCTCAGCCTCCCGAGTAGCTGGGACTACAGCATGCGTCATCATGCCCAGCTAGTTTTTTCTATATATTTTTAGTTGGCCAATTAATTTTTTTCTATTTTTGGTAGAGACAGGGTCTCGCTCTTGCTCAGGCTGGTTTCGAACTCCTCAGCTTGAGCGATCTGCCCGCCTCGGCCTCCCAGAGTGCTAGGATTAAAGGCGTGAGCCACCACGCATGGCCCTGAAGAGTCTTTTGAACTTTATTTGGTTGTTATGGAAATGGCAATCATGATAAATTCGGATGCAGTGTTTTATATTTTAATATAGAGACTAGTCGAATAACTAGATACAACTCTTCAGAGTAAATGCCCATATTCACACATAAAATATTATGGGTATAATTATGAGTTAAAATGTAAAAGTATTCCTGTAAAATATCATTTTTGAAACCAAACAAACTGAAGAAATTGAATATGTCTTTCAATATAAAAATATTCAACAGTTAATTAAAAATTGTTATAAAAGATTGAATTACTTTAAGCGATTTCCATATTTGTAATCATTTAAGGCATATGCCTTACATTCACATATCAGTTTGTACATCAATGCTTACAAAGAAAAAATATTTACAGGTTGATAATCAAGTCATTGTATTATGAATAATTATGCCCAAGAGAGTACAAATGTATTTTAATTTTACTTAATGTATTATTTCACCACACTCTATGTTTCATTTCTATGATATTTATGAATATTGTATGTTGATAAGATAGCTGCATCATAACTGGTGTTTTACTACACAAGTTTTAGATGTAACTAAAATTCTTAATTCTTAATGCAGCTCTAGTCTTAATAGCTCAGAAGTCAATTATTTTATATCCTCCCTTTGTTAGTTCCTCACTTCCAAACCCAACCCACTGATAATAACGAGGGTTACAGAAGTTTATTTACCTCTGATTTTCATAACCTTTCCCTATTATGTATTGAGATATCATTCATATTTTCAAGTGTCTTGGTAGGGTCTATCACTCTGGCTTAGTTATGGAGGAGCCTTTTAACCTAAAGAAAATATGACCTTGGCAAGTCACATCTAAAAAAAAGAATCTAGACAGGGTCAGTTACTCCTTGAATGGCCACTGATGATGCCAAGTTGTCATGGTCTCCATAATGTAATATTTAAGATTGGGAACCAAGGTCAAGGGTTTCAGGCACAATAGCCAAGGAACTTTGATTTGGGCTAGAGTGGACCATTAACCCTGGAAAACATATGGCTGAGTCTTCCCATAGTCAAGTAATGAGCCCTTCAGGAATGGGCCTATAGAAGAGTCTCTCCAGGTCAAGATTTATATCAAAGAGATATGAGATGCTGCTTGTTCTAACTTAGTTGTACCAGATTGTTGGTTCTTAACAAATTGGCAGAGATTGGGTCTCAAAATTCAGTGGCAAAAAATATTTCTTGAGAAGAATCATTTTATTTCTTTTTTTAGTATTTCTTCAGAGAAAGTGTCATGCTTCATCGTGGAGCTTTTCTGAAGTGTTCCAACTCAAGTGCAACTCAAGGCTCATTCAGTTTGCATATAAATCCATCTCCCAGCCAGCATAAGGAACACTTGTTCAAAACTACTTCCACTATCCTTTATGTTATAAATCCAGAGACAGACACCTTCAACTTTTGATTACTGTTTGTACTGAACATAGTTTATGCGACTTCCTAAATTTACTTGGCAATGGTTTTCTGCTTGGTGCTCTGATGACCCTCCAGGAAGGTTGACTGCCACCAGTCATGCTTATAAGGCACAGAGGGCAGGCTTCAACCTACACTGGAGGAAAACTTATTGAGCTCTGTTACCACCTTGCAGTGAGGTAACAGAGCCACTATTACCTTAAGATCTGCCTTCCCTAACCTAGAGAAATATGATGGTGAAAACCAGTGGTACAAGAGAGTTGATGTCCTGTGGGTCAGTATTTAATCATGAGAGACAAAAGTGGCATATATTCTTCCTTTCTATCACTAGTAGTTGTAAACCAGGGAGAAACATCCCCTCTAGGTAACCAAGCTATCAGCTGCACATGTTGGAATGTTATGACTATCTCAGTAATATTTCTCCTTATGTCTGTTTCGCCTTCCTTGTTTGCCTTATTTCCATAACACTCCCCTCCTCCTTTTTTTTTGACAAATCTCACACCCTGGTATTACCTCCTCATGGAAGTATTAGGTTTTTATTCAGTATCAGATTTTCTAGGAAGGTCTTACTAAAACAGTGGTCATTATCCTGCCAGGTAGGGCTTGTCTACTACCTCAGAAGAATCGGGTTTCTTATACTCCCATCGTCCTTCTAATGCGGGTCTTCATTCTAGAATCTTAGTGATTTTCTATATGTGACTTGATTGGCAACTTCTCTCACTACTTAAAAAAATTCACAGCTCAAACACACCCTTTTACTTCTCAATCTCTAATTTTTTGCAGAGTTAAGAGTCATTTCTGGGAAGGAGTATGTAGTGAGGTGCTTTTTACTAAAGGAATTGGGAAGTTGTCCAGCTGTTAGCAAAGCCATTAAAGTGCTGCTCAAGAGAAAGATTCCCAGAACACTAACTTCACCATATAGGATAATATTTGACCTTATGCATAGCAGTTTCCTCAGGCATTTGTTGATCCCGAATACAGGGTAAATTTCATAATCCATTTAGGAATAATCTGTCCCTTAATCCCCAAGAAATAAATTCTTTTTTTCTCCAGATTCTCAATCTTTCTTATTCACCAGAATCAAAGAGTAATTCTGCACAGGCATTAAAGACTGGAGTGTGGGCTGGCCAACCCTCAGTCCAGTGTTCTGTTGTCCCAACTTGTCATTGTTCCACTGCTAAATTCCTTATTGTTTTTGTTTTTCTACACAAAATCACAAAATCTACAGGGTTTTTTTTTCCAGTAAAATTGTTTCTGGTTTTGTTCAGTTTTGTTCACCAAGTTTTGAAATGGAAAAGAAAACATTTACTACTATTCTTCCTATAGATGATAAAATATTTTGGAACATCACTGTGATTTACTTAGTTCTATCCTGCTTAATTTTTATACATGATATTAATACTATTAAAATCACTAGTAGCTTTAATATTGTCGCTATTATTTTACTAAAATCAGTAGCCATAGTAGTAGTTATAATAGTAGCATCAGTAATTATTATCCTTAATATAATCCCAGGGAATAGGGTTAGAAGACTGACCTTGACTTTATATGACCTAAATAAACAAGTATAATAGAAAACCAAAATATCTAACTTTGTATTACATTCTCTAAATTCCAAGGTTTATTTGAGAGATATAGCCTTGGACAAGCTGGGAAAGACGAAAAATCATTAGAAGGCAATACCATACCTATTCAATCTTTCCCACATTCTATTTATCAAAATTAAGATATTGTATGCCATTAATTGATATGCATAGACTTTTTTTAAAAAAATAAGTTTAATTTTTTGTTTAGCCAATAAATTACCAGCAGAGATCAATTTGCTCAATTTGTGTGTCAATACTTGGCTTTTCCTTCCAAGGTTCCATCTATGAGATACATTAGTATTCCTTATTAGAAGAAATATTTTTAGCAGCTCTCTTGAATGAAATAAAATTTACCTGGAATCATATAATAAAACATTAACCCATGAGATACAGGTGTTTCTTGTCTGTTTCCTGCTTGAAAAAACATCTCCTTCATATAGGCCAATTTTTTCAAATCAATTATTTTGAACTAGAGCTCCAAATAATTAAATCTATCAATACATAAGAGAGTTAAGGAATAAATTAATAACTATTATACTTAATTGAATTTGGTATTTTGAGTATCCTGAAGTTAATATTTTCTAGATTATACAAAATATGAGTACTTGTAGACTATAGCCTCAGTGCTATACATATTTTACATGTCAAAGGAAAATAAAATAAATATTAATAAATGAGCATAATTTTAGCATAGAGGATATTTCTTTCTTTGACAATCTTTTTTCAGCTGGAGACAGTGGAGATGTAAAACAGCAAGCCCTGAGTTGCATTCTGTACATTTCTTTGTTAGTTGATCTCTTTCTTGCAGTGCCTATCACATGAACTAGAGCTTCCAGTTGATACTTTCAGCATTCTACCTCAGGATCTCATTTAGCAATGTGCTCTTCCAGCTTCCCCTTGCCACGTAATTGAAATCAATGCCACATGTTTCAAGTTTTTTGTTATGGCAATAGTCCATTTCTAGGTACCAATTTCTATATCAATGACCTATTACTGAAAAATAAATCATCTAAACGCATAGTGGCCTAAAATACCAATCATTTTTTTCACTATTTGGAAGGTGGCCTTGATTGCACAGTTCTGTTGGTCTTTCCCACTGTACCTCAAATGGCTGCAGTCATTCAGTAGCTCAATTGGACCTTAACCCTGAACTTACATTTCTGACAGTTGGTACTGGCTGTCAGCTGAGTCCCATGTCTCCAGAAGTCTAGCCTGTACTAATCACACATCTGAGAATGAATTACAAGAAATCAAATTCCAAGATATTCTCAAGGCCTTTTGAGATCTAGATTTGTTAGTCCCACATCAATTCTGTTGGTCAAAGCAAATCACAAAGAATTTGTGGCCAAATAAGAAAAAAATAGATTTATAGATAGTAGTATAATTTTAGTTTTAATTTCAACTGAATGAAAATATCTAAGCTCTTCTCTCTTAAACACACCTTATTATCCATTTAATCACTGTTCTTTGATGGAAAATCAGGTTATTTCCTAGAAGCCATTGCTCAAAAATAAAGAAATAACTGTAATATTAAAAACAATCTGAATCTAAAACCTCCAATTTTTTTACTATTTATTTTTTTTCTTTTTTCTTTTCTATTTCAGAATATTACAGGGGTACAAACATTTAGGTTACATATATTGCCTTTTCACTGCTCAAATCAGAGCTACAGGGTATCCATTCCCCAGACAAGTGTGAATATACCCATCTCTTCCTCCCCTCTCCCACCTACCCAACACCCAATGAATGTTACTTCTGTATCTGCACGTAAGGGTTGATTGATTAGTACCAATTTGATGGTGATTATATGTGGTGCTTCTTTTTCCATTCTTGTGATACTTCACTTTGAAGAATGGGCTCCAGCTCCATCCAGCATAGTACAAGAGAGGGTAGTTCACCATTGTTTTTTGTGGCTGAGTAGTATTCCGTGGTATACATACAGCACATTTTATGAATCCACTCATGTATTGATGGGCACTTGGGTTGTTTCCACATCTTTGCAATTGTGAATTGTGCTGCTATAAACATTTGAGTGCAGATCAAATGGTATTTCTACTTTTAGTTCTTTGAGGAATCTCCATACTATTTTCCATAGAGGTTGTATCAGTTTGCAGTCCTACCAGCACTGTATTAATGTTCCTATCTCTCTGCATCCATGCCACAGACTTAAACCTATGGCAGGAAACCATAAGAATTCTAGAAGAAAATGTTAGAAAAACTATTATAGACATTGGCCTGGGCAAAGAATTTATGAAGAAGACACCAAAGGCAATTATAGCAACAACAAAAATAAATAAATGAGACTTGATCAAATTAAAAAGCTTCTGTAAAGCCAAGGAAACTATCATCAGAGCAAATAGACAATGAACAGCATGGGAGAAAATATTTGCATGCTATACATCCAACAAAGGGCTAATAACTAGAATCTATATACAACTCAAGAAAATCAAAAAGAAAAAATCAAACAACCCCACTAAAAGTGGGCAAAGGACATGAACGGAGACTTTTCATAAGAAGATAAACTAATGGCCAAGAAACATATGAAAAAATGCTCAACATCTCTAATCATCAGGGAAATACACGTCAAAACCACAATGAGATATCACTTTAACTCTAGTGAGAATGGCTTTTATCAAAAAGACCCAATTTTTTTCATTTTTAAATTTTTAATTGACCCTAATTAAGTCTAAAAAAACCTACTTGTGAATTCATAGTAAAACTGTGCTAAACTTTCTACTTTAAATATATTCTAAATATTTCATGTAAGATTATGCCCCAAATGATAGGAATATATATTTGAAACTAATAATATATTTAAAAGAATCATAAATTTATGACAATTGCAAAGTATGGTTCTATAAAAGAACAGAAAAATTAACATAGTATAATCTAAAGTCCAGAAACAAGCTAGTACACACACACACATTCACATACTTAAGGCACATTTTAATTAATTAGTTGGATCTGGCTACTCCCAAGTTTAAAATGTTTGTAAATAAAAGAACAAAAAAAGGTTTGAAATCAATGACCATCTGTATGTCTGCATATTTACAACATTGAGTTAATATAAATATATTTTTCAATCAATGAGAAAATTATGAGCATTCAAAAAAGTAGAAAGTTGAAGACATGAACTGGCAGTTTACAAAAGAAGGAATTATACATACATATGCATATATACTAATATACAGTAGATATGGTGTGGAGAATTGATGGGACTAGAACAAAAGTGCACATAAGGAAGCTGTTTATAACGTATTAGAAAGCTGAACAAAATAGTGACAGAAATTAGAGAGATTTGAGATGTTAAGGAAGCATTTGTTGATATATTTGATCTGAGACTATTGAGCAGAAAAAGATATCATAGATGACTCCCAGATTTCTAGCTTGAGTAACTGAATGAGTTATGGCTATGTTTAACCATATTGTACGAGTAAGTCTAGAAGATAAATAGTTCTGGGAATCCCTTTTGAATATGGTGAATTAAATTATTGTCTCCTTTCCAGCCTCACTATTTCGTCCTCCTGACCCCCTTTTAAATAGATGTTGAAACTTCTAAATCAATCTTTATCTTTCAACTTCTCTTTCAAAATTTTTTTTTTGCTTTTGCTTTATGCTGCCATTTGAGGGAAAACTCATTACTTGGGTATAATATCTCTCTCTCCACTCCACTTTTCTACTCTGTCCATTCTGCCATTTATCTTAGCCATCATCTTTAATTGTTTTTTGTACATAATAATGCAATATTTTATGGTAACTTTCTGATTTTCTTCTGTGCATGTGATATTGATATTAACTAAACTTGTTTTAAGTTCCTGCACTTGTAGTTCCATTAACTGTTTTTACCTGAGTATAATTTCTTCTGTTCATTGAGTCACTATTCTCTCATTCATAGTATTAGCTTTACTTAAATATTTAATTATCTTGGAACAGGGCAGTTTTATGTAGTGATGGTACCAAAAGGAAGTTTGAGATGGATTAAAGTTTGAATGAGGGGTAAGGAAATGGAGCCACAATGATATCCAATAATTACAGAAAATCTCCTTCAAAAGCTAGAAAAAAGGGGGGATACACTAGTTGGAGAGGATAAGGAGTCAAGAGAGAGGTTTTCTTTGAATGTTTGTGTGTTTTTGTTTATGCATTTGATTTTATTGTTTAGAAAGTAAGATACCAGATCACATTTATAAACATTTGGTAGCTATACACAAATAAGAAATGTTTAATAGCCTATAATAACCTATTGTTTATTTTATTACAGGGGTAAGATTTTATTTTTCTATATGAATTTATCTTTTAAACTTTGTATGTATGATCACTGCAGACAAAAAGATGACTGCTGAGAAATAAAATAAAAAAACCCAATCCCACATCCTCAAATAACAACTTTCAACATATTGATATGATAATGTTTCCAGTGTTAGTTGCAGCAATAGCTCTCATTCCTCATGCTTCTTTGAAGTGTGAACTTGTCATGCCCCCAACCAGAGGTGGAGTCTATTTCCTGTCTTCTTGAATCTGGACTTTCCAAGTGAATATGGCAGAAGAAACACTGTGTAACTTGTGAAATTGAACATTAAGAAATCTGTAGCGCCAAACTGGAATGCTTCCTCCTGACAAAAATTTAAACCTATAAGACATACAACTACCCTAAGGCGACCATGCTATAAAAAAGCTCAAATAAACCACACCAGGAGAAAAGCCACATGGAGGAGCACAAAGGTGCCAGGTGCAAATAAAATGGTTGATTAAACTTCTAAGTTTTGGGGAAGTTTGACATGCAACAAGAGATAACTAAAAAAATTAGACTGTATTTATTAAAAGCCACATTTTTCTTTCTAAGCACAAACATTTTTGATGGGTTTATAGTCTATGAAGTGGTTTTTAAAATTTATCAACTTTCAGGCACACAGACATTTAAAAATATTAAAATAACAAACACTTATATATCCATTACCCAGTTTAAAAAAGAAAACATTGCAAAATATAATGAAGATTCCCGGTATATCCCTGTACACCCCTGTACAATCATATTTCCCACTCTCCTCTTATGAGGTAACCACTATCCTGCAATGCTGTATATTATTCTTATCCTGTCTTATACGGTTACTATACATGTATTTTTGTTAGGTACTGTAGACTATTCTTATGCAAATTTAATCTTCATATAAATGGCATTTTTCTACAATTATCCATTGCTAAATTATCATTTTTGTGCAACATTAATTTTTAGAGATTCATCTATATTGACCCCAAGCTAATCTATCTAAATTATTTCATTCATTCTAACTGCATTGTTTCCAGTTATTTATACTGCAAACAATGTTGCTATAAAGATTCATGTACTTTATGCACTCGGGAGTGAAACACTGGGTCGTAGGGTATGAACAGCCTCACTTTTGTTAGATATTGCCAAATTGTTTCTCAAGTCATCAGTAAGAATTGCACAATACTGCCTACTTTCTTGAAATTCATTAACTCAAAACATAGTAATAGAGATATTCTGCCCTTTATAGTTTTGCTTTGTCAAGGTCAATATGTAGATCATCTCATTTCAGCATTTTACATGAAATAATATTTATTTGATTTAATTATTTGTATAGTTAGGAGAGTAATGTTTCAGAGTATGGGAATAAAATCAGGAACAGTTATAATTCATTCTCTTAGGGATTTATAATTTGGCTTTCTGAGAGCCAAAGATCATTCCTTCCCTTCCTCCCCATTCTACTTTTTTGAAATCCATAACCAATAGCAAAAAGAAAAATTTAAAACTTACTTACTTACTTCTTATGTCAACATATGTATCTCTTAGTTGCTCTTTTCTTAGATGATTATTTTTTCTTTCCTGCTTACCTCTCTGTCCTTTGATGCAATTTTGATATTTTATGTAACACTGACTTCTATACAGTTCCTCTGTAACTTAGTTTCTTTCCACAGGACATAACTCTAAAGAACACAATTAAGCAGAACACAAGAAGATTTTAAAGTAGAGATAAAAAGTTATTTCTCCACAATAATAGTGGGATAGATTTACACATATTGCATTACTGGTAGTTTCCAATCCACTACCAGAAATCAACAACAAAATATCTACACACTAGCAGTCAAAATTGCTGCCCAGAGTGCCGTATTTGTAAATATATAATGGAAAAGTACAAACATCAAACTCTAAATTGGGTTCCCCATCTGCCTCAATAGCACCTTCTTCATACAGAAGGCAGCACCTGAGCTACAGTATCCTACCAACTTAGGTTCCTTCCAGTGGGAAAAATATATATGTGGAGGGAAGCATTTCTGGGATCCAAATATTTACACTCTCATATTGTTTCAAGGAGAATACAGTCTACATGAGTGTAACTCTACATGAACTTTATTTCACAGCTATATTTTGCATAATTTAATTCTGACATCTTTTGAATAGTCCCTCTTTTGTGTTATCTAAAGTTTAAATAAATTCTGAAATGGATGATACAACATATGGCTGAAGTATCTTAAAGTATTCGGAGAGAAAAGCAAACAGATAATTTAATTAAGAAAGCAATACAGAAGTGCCTATGTCCTATGTTAGGTACTATATTTCCAGAAGTAAAAAAAAAAATTATTTTAGGGGACAATAATTAGCAATGTTAAACTATATGTATATGTACTCTCTACCATTAAGACAGTAAGGACCCCAAATAAAAGGACTATGTCTTAATTTTGTCTCTTATTCAAGGTAGATTATCTGCAGTAACAACTCCCACATCACAACAGCTTAACAAAAGGGAGGTATATTTCTTCTTATGTCACAGATAAATTGGCTATTCCGTGGGCAACTTTTCAAAGACAGATTCAGAATGAGAGGTTTCTTTTATTCAGTGAGCCCACCACTTTTAGGGTCTTGGAGATCTCTCATGAGTTTTCTATAGTAAACCCAAAGACAAAGGATAACAGACATGGGAGATAGCTAGTGGTCTTAGTAGCCAGAAATGGACGTGTCAGATGTCAATTCTCCCCACATGCTATTGGCCAGAACTCCATCATGCGACCCAAACCTACCTCTGGTAGTTTGTGGGAAAAGAAAACTTGGGTATCGTTGAACAACTTTACCAACTCTACCACATTTTTTCCCCAATCCAGTCCAATGCCTGACAGATACTTGCTATTAATAAATGTTTGTTGAATGCTGAACTTTTAGTTTGTATTAAATATAACTTGGGCAAAGTAGATATACTTCTACAACCACTATATCTATGTATATATGCATATATTTATTGTTATTTGCCTTATAGTTGATTTTTAATCATCAAACATTGTTTATACTCTGCTAAGCAACTGGATACACTATATCCTTTAGTCTTTATAAAAAAACATTGTTATTTAATTTTTTTTCATTTTTCTCACAAAAAATAAAGATCCTCAAGATTAAATTACTTAAATCCCCCAAATCACTTAAAGCAAACAATCTGATTTTACTGAGTTTTGTTATTTTGTATTGATTTTAATCATTTAGAATTTTTAAATATCATTGCTAGCTGTCAGTGTTGGTCACAATAAACTTGGGCAAAAGAGCTTTTCTTATCCTAGATTGGGAAGATGTTAAGACAGGAAATGAAAAGATTTAGAATAAGTATTATAGTGGTCATGTTCTTTGATTGTAGGTACAGAAGCAAACTTGGTGGTGTTGACTTCAAATGTACATATTAATACTCTGCATTTTCTGAAGTAGGCCAAATGGTGTTTCATAAACCTGGCTATCTGCCTAGTTGTTAATATAGGGTATTCTGTCACTCATGGAGCTATGGGTCAAAAATATGTGTTAAGATTAGTGCATCAAAATGCTTTAAAATGGAAGATTAGTGTTCTGAATGTGCATGATTAAATAATCTATACCTAAAAAAAGGACATTAATAGCCAGTCTCCACTGCTATAACACACTGGGTACTGTTAGTTAGATTCTAGGACTTAATATGGCACATAACTGAGATATAAGACTGGTCTTATAACCACAGCTAATGGGATTATTATATCTTCCCAGAGAATTGTCCTCCTTATGATTATGTGGTACCTTTTTATCCTGTATATAATTTTCATTGCTACAAAGTCAGTTTTGTCTAGAATTAATATAGCTACTCCAGCTCTCTTCTGATAAGTATCAGGATAGTATATCTTTCTTCATCCCTTTACTTTAAATCTATTTGTGTGTTTACCTTTAAAGTGAGTTTCTTATGAACAACATATAGTTGGGTCTTGTATATTTATCCATTTGGATAGTTTCTGTATTTTAATTGGTTTATTTACTCATAGATCATTCATGCTTAAAGCAACATTGGTATAGTTGAATTAATACCAAACACATTTTAATTTTTTTTGTTTTTGTTTCCTTCTTTTCTTTCTTTTCATTTTTCTTTTTACTCTTCCTCTCCTTTTCTGCCTTCTCTGATTTCAACTGAGCATTTTATGCATTGTCATTTTCTCCCCTCTTTAGTATATCAATTAAACTTTTTAAAAAAAATGAGTGGTTACCCTAGAATTTGCAATATATGTTTATAACTAAGTTAAATCCACTTATAAATAATACTGTATCACTTCATAGGTAATACTGATAACATAACAAAATATTTACAAATCCTCTCTCCCTTCCCTTGTAAAATTGCTTTCATTTATTCCACTTATTCATAAGCTATACTCACCAAATATCTTTTTGCTCTTATTATTTGAAATATATCATTTTTGGTGTATCAATTAAGAAAAATAAAATATTTTATTTTACTTCCATTTATTTCTATTCTAATGGCCATCCCTTCATCATGTAGATTCGTGTCACTGACATATGTCATTTTCCTTCTCTCTGAAGAACTTCTTTTAACATTTCTTGCAAGGTATGTCTACTAGCAACATATTCTCTCAATTTTTGTCTGTAAAAGGCTTTATTTCTCCTTCACTTTTTTTTCTTATTGTGGTAAAGTATAAAAAAATGGTCATTTTAATTATTTTAACTGTACAATTCATCAATACTAATTGCATCATCACCATCTATTCTATAAATGTTTTCAGCATCCCAAACAGAAACTCTGTTTCTTTCTCTCTTTCTCCTCCTTCTAGTATTTCCATTACATTTAAGTGACATCTTTTGTAATTCTCCCACAGTTCTTAGGTTTTGTTTTTCACAGATTCATTTTTTCATTATTTTACTCCTTGATTTTCAGTTACAGAAGATTCTACTGACATACCCTCAAGCGTAACTTTTTTTTTCTCAGTGTGCTCTGTCTACTAATAAGCCCATCAAAGGCATTCTTCGTTTTTGTTTCAATGGCTTTGATTTCCAGCATTTTCTTTTGATTCTTTCTTAAAGGTCCCACCTTTCTTCTTACATGACCCATATTTTCTTGCACATTATCTAAATTTTCCATTAGAGCCCTTAATATGTTAATCATACTTATTTTAAATTCATTGTTTGATAATACCAGCATTTCTAGTATTTCTGAGTCTGGTTCCTGTGCTTGGTTTGTTTCTTCAGACTGTGTTCTTTGCCTTTTGACCCATCTTGTACTTTTTTGTTGAAAGTCAGATATAATGAGTTGGGTAAAAGGAACGGAGGTAAATAGGTCTTTTGTGTGAGATTTTAGGTTTATCTGGCTATGTGTTAGGCTGTGTTAACTGTTTGCTATAGCTGTAGGTGTCAGAGGCTAAAATTTTCTCTGGTGTTCTTGTTTATATCTCCTCTGTGTTATTTGGGTTTTCCTAGAGATTTCTTAGATGCAGTTGGAGTCTAAGCATTGGAATTCATTTCAGCTGTAGTGCCCTGTTATGATATAGAAGCTCCGTTGCTGTAGTGGTGAGTATGAAAGGCATAGGGGAGGCATTTAGTATCCTATGATGAGGTATCAATGTTTTAGTGGTCCTGTGGGACCCTGGGCTATCACCTTTTCAAGTGTTTCTCAACTTCTTTATATAATATAGGAACACTAGAGTGTGCTGAATTTGTATATTTCCCTTCACCCACATAGAAGGCTAGAGGTGGCTAGAGCTGGATATTTCTCTTCCTCCATGTCAGTTAAACTCTGTTAAAACTCACATTGGTTAGGCACTGGTAAAATGGTTTCACATTAAGGTAGTCCTTTGTTAATGAAAACAGACTCTCCAGGTGTATTTCAAAATGGTTACCTTCCTCTGCCCCCTGTGGAATGCATAAGAATTTTCTGTGATCTTCACCAAAGAAACCTGGTGGTAAAATGCACAGTATGGAGGACCCCTAAGGCTGGATTCCCAGGAGTTTTTATCTCTCAAATTGTGTCCCCTGAGTCTATAGCAAATAGCCAATTACCCTACCAATCTTCAGCTGTGGCTTCTGCTGCTGGTAAGCCCAAATTCTTAGTATTTATCTCTCACTAGTTTTGGAAGCTACATTTTGCCCTGTGACCTCAATTCTTTTATGGATCTAAGATGAGATAAGTTGTTGATTTTCTGTTTGTTTAGCTGTAAAAGTGTATGTCCTTTAAAAATTTTTCTGCTGAATAGCAAGAAATTTTAAATACTTTGGAAAGAAATTTGTTTTAAAAAATAAATAATTTCTTCATAATCAGTCAATTTTGTAAAGAATAAAGAAAACAATAATTAAATATATGATAGTTGCTTGGCTCAAAATATTGCAAAATCCTCATTTTAATTCTTATTATCACTCATAGATAAGGTTAGTGCAATTTTTGTCTTTCAATCCATTGTGTACAAAACACTAGATGTTCATAATCATTCATCTATTGTTGATGAATGCACTTCTTAAAGAGGCCACTTGACAACATTATTACATAGTACCCTAATCAAAGTAATCTGACAATTTTTCAAATAAGGCAACATCAGTTGACGTTTTTGCTCAAGTCACTTATAGAAAATATCTGCCTTGTTGAGTACAGAGAACTACTGTGACATCTTAAAATGTCTATATAATTATTGACAGGTATTCAGCTGCAATGTGGTGAATTTCAAAAACAGGTTATTTTACTTGTGTGGTAACTTGTGTAAGCAGACTCTGAGACAAAGTTTACTTTGCAGGTTGTTTATTTGGGAGTACTTTTGGGATCAAAACTGTGGAAGGGGGAGAAGAAAGCGGGAGTAAGGAAAGGAAAATGTCGGGAGAAAAAATGTTGGAGTAAAGGTAACCCCCCGGATTCCTGCTCCCAGAGAAGGAGACATAGATCTTGGTCTTCTACATGCACGTGGATCTCCCCTCTACAAGGACAGCATCGAGAATCCACAGAGGTTCAGCGCAAGACTCTCAAAAAAGGAAAAAAATCAAGGTGATCGGGAGATAAGATCACATTCTCTGGAGAGTGCAAAACAAACAATAGGGTGTGTGGGAGGGCGCCAGCCCGCCAGGCCAGGGGGTGAAGTGGGATCAGACCCACAGGAGAACTCCTTGCTTCCCCATTGACCTCCACACTCATCCAGCCAGGGTCCTGTCTGAAATTGGTGCAAAATCGTGGCAGGAAAAGAAGGTGCTGGAGAGTGCCGTCATTAGTGGAAACTCCCTGGAGCCCCATGCTAGGACGGCTCCAAGACGGGAGGAAACCGAACTGAGCTGATAGGGGAGGCAGTTAGATGTCTTGCCTCTGGTAATGAGCGGGACCAGCCCTACACAGCTGTTCACTAAGTCGGGGACTCTAAGCTGGAACTGCCTCCGGTGAATAAGACTGCACAGGGTGGGTCAGTAAGAGCGAGGGCTATAGCTGAACTGGGGGTTGGGAAGGCGCCATAGAGGAGGCAATGGGGCATCCCCATGACCCAGACCCACAACCTGACACCTGACACCTCCTAAACAGTCTCCCCCAGTGCTGGGGCCCAGCGAGTGGGCAAGCGGTCACCATTGAGGGGGTGCACAGCCCAGCCGCCGTGGTGCAATACGGTGTGGCAGGCAGATCTCCTCCCCCAGCCTAGAGACTCTCCTGACAAATTCTGCCCATACAAAATCTGTGATCGGCTCGCCAGGCATGGCTCGATCAACGAACTACTGAGAAGACTAATGCCAAAGGGGAGTTACAGCCACTGTGGCCTGGGGTGCAGGGCAGACTGGTGAGCTACTTCCTCCCCCTAGCCCACATCTCTCCTGCCGAAAGTGGTAGGCTCCACCACTGGAGGCAGGGTGAGACAAGAAAAGCCACCCTCCCCCAGATCTAGGGAGAACCCGCTGGGCCTGTGCGAAGTTCATAAGCAGGCAGTATAAAAGACTTTGCTTCCCAGAACAGCTTAGGTCATCCAGTTGATCAAATAGCTGGGGCTGGATCTCCTCCCCCAGTCAGTGGCCAACAGTCAGGGCCATGGTCAAGGATCAAGTCCTCTGTAAATGGCCACAATAGGCTCCACAAGTAACCCCTCCCATCAGGGGTACTTCCAAGTGTGGTGGAAGAGCTCCCCTAGTGGCTGATCAAGAAACTACAGAAGAGAGGACCTCTGGGCACCATCAACTTATCCAGATGGGGAGAGCTCAGCGAAAGATTTCAGGATCATCAAAATATCAAACCGAAAACACTCCTCCTAAGAGATACACCAGCTCTCAAGAAATGGAGACTGAACAAACCCAAAACACTAAAATGACAGAAGAATTCCAAAATTGGATTGTAAGAAAGCTCAATGATATGCAAGAAAAAATGGATAACCAACACAAAGAAACCACAAAGAAAATTCAGGACTTGGAACAAAATTTCAATAAGGAAATTGAGATCTTAAAGAAAAATCAATCTGATCTCCTGGAAATGAAGAATCAATTCAGGGAAATACAAAACACAGTGGAAAGCCTCAAAAATAGGGTGGACCAAACAGAAGAAAGAATCTCAGAGATTGAAGATAACACTTTCCAATTAAATAAATCATTCATAGAGATAGAGCAGAGAAATAAGAGAAAAGAGCAAAGCCTACAAGAGATGTGGGATTATGTGAAGAAACCTAATGTGAGGGTCATAGGGTTACCAGAAGGAGAAGAAGGAAATACTCAAGGATCGGACAAGCTATTTGAAGATATGATAGAGGAAAATTTCCCAGGCTTTGCTAAAAATCTCCAGATACAAGTTCAAGAAGCTCAAAGGACCCCTGGGAGATTCAATGCAAACAGGAAGACGTCAGGAAATGCAGTCATTAGACTGACCAAAATATCAACTAAAGAGGCCCTTCTACAAGCTATAAGATGAAAGAAGCAAGTTACATACAAAGGAAAACTGATCAGAATAATGCCAGATTTCTCAACAAGGAGAGATTGGGGCCCCATTCTCACTCTTCTGAAACAAAATAATGACCAGCCTAGAATCTTGTACCCTGCAAAACTAAGCTTTATATATGAAGGAGAAATTAAGACATTCTCAGATAAGCAAAGTCTGAGGGAATTCACCAAGACAAGACCAGCCCTACGAGAAGTACTCAAAACAGTGTTACACACAGAACAGCATAATAAATACTCACGAACATAAAAACACCCAAAACCTAATGATTAAAGGCCAGATATCACAATGACTCAAGAGAGAAACCAAAGCAACAATGTCCAACCCAATAGAATGAACAGTAATCTGCCTCACCTATCAGTTCTCTCAATAAATGTGAATGGCTTAAACTCCCCACTCGAGAGACATAGGCTGGCTGAATGGATAAGAAAATACAAGCCAAGCTTCTGCTATCTTCAGGAAACACATCTAACCTGCAAGGATGCATATAGACTAAAAGTAAAGGGGTGGAAATCAATATTTCAAGCAAGTAGATGCCAAAAGAAGGCTGGTGTGGCGGTTCTGATCTCAGATGATTTAGTTTTTAAATCATCAAAAGTAGTGAAAGCCAAAGATGGTCATTATATAATGGTGAAGGGTACAGTTCAACAAGAAGATATAAAATTTTAAATATATATTCACCCAACTTAGGTGCACCCAGATTCATAAAGCAAACCTTACTGGATCTAAGCAAATTGATTAACAGCAACTCCATAATAACAGGATATTTCAACACCCCACGGAATGCACAGGACAGATCCTCCAAACAGAAAATTAATAAAGAAATAATGGACTTAAATAAAACTCTAGAACAATTGAGTCTGACTGACATTTATAGGACATTCTACCCCAAATCCACTGAATATACATTCTTCTCATCAGCTCACGGGACATTCTCTAAGATTGACCATATCCTAGGGCACAAAGTAAGTCTCAAAAAATTTAGAAAAATAAAAATCATACCATGTATCTTCTCAGATCACAGTGGAATAAAAGTAGAAATCAACCCTAACAGAAACCCACATTTCTACACAAAAATGTGGAAATTAAACAACTTTCTTTTAAATGATTACTTCATAAATGAAGAAATAAAGATGGAAATAAAAAAATTCTTTGAAGAAAATGACAATGGAAAGACAAGTTATCAAATCCTCTGGGACACAGCTAAGGCAGTACTGAGAGGAAAGTTTATTTCCATAAATGCCTATAATCAAAAGTCTAAA
>VBSM01001483.1:21672121-21691568 GCA_008086735.1 Cheirogaleus medius
AAAAAAAAAAGAAAAAGATTTTTTTTTTCATTTGATGGCATTTTGCTAAAATGTATTATATATGCTATTACTTTTATAGTCAAAATGAGATGAGTAGTATTCACACTTTTAAAAAATGATCTTTGGGCAGCATTTTGAGCCCATATTATACTATACTATCATATATTATACATGAAATTGGTGTATACCCAATACCTCCCCAAGAGGATGAAACAAATTGGGTTGGGCAGTGACTATAGGGACAGTATATGTTAAAAAGTTAATTTGGAGGGATTCTACACTGAGCTAAAGAGAAACAACAACGTAGTTGAAAAAGACCAGAATATTTACTGAGATGAGGGTTGAGTCAAAGATGGCCAGCTGTCTTATGGCCAGGATCTCTAAGGTTATGCAGAGAAAAGGAGGGTGAAAAAGTATTGACATTATTACAAAGGTAGATGGAGAACGTCCTTAAGAATTATCTAGGGTAAAAATATGTGATGATGCACTGACTTTGTACTATATTGAACAATATATACTATATGCATTTTTCTTGTATAATTAAAATTATTAAAATCTAATTGTTTTGTGTTCATTACTTCATTCAACATATACTTACTGTTTGCCCACTATATTGTGCACTGTTATGAAAATTTTGAATCTTAATTTTTTATTTTGAAACTAAGTATATGTAGAAGTCAGTGGAAAAATCCAATATGTTAATAATTTCCCACTTGTTCACCATAGCCTTAAACTTATTTGAGTTAAAGTTTACTGTATTTTCTCCTCCTCTAGTTGCTTTCACAATTAGAAAGACAGCAATAAAATTATGCTTCTCAGACATTTCTGGTAAGATGTACATCTTTACCATTGGATTGTTTAACAATTAAGAATAAAAGTTATTTAGAATTTCACAATATTTTTTCTTAATTTTCTTTTGTCAAGAGTGTAAATTTATAAAGCTTTCAACATCAAACACGAAAAGTTTTAGTGAGGGAACAGAGAAATTACTTATATTTTTCACTTTACTAATTATTAATATTTTATGATGTCCTTGAAATAATTTAAGTTCATCTGTGGAAATCACACTGGAAATAAGACAAATAGATATAATTTAATATATTTTGTGGTAGTAGAAATAAAGAAAATAGGACAAATTCCTACATAATTGTCTCATGCCCTGAGTTGTAATGAAGATTAATTATAAGGATATGACATTAGAACACAGACAAAAATATGACACTTATATGGGGGAATTTTTATGAAGCTCAAAACCAGCACTTCTGAAGCATTGCTGTCTGTTGCTTTTTCTAAGCACACTTGACATACCAGCAAATAGCTACTTTTAGGACTTAGGTAAAGGAAGTAATATATTTTTTCTCCAAATTTCAAATCCCCTGTTCCCCAACAAAAATTGAAAGATTTTGATTAAATACATGCCAAAATTTTGAAAAATATCTCTTTTTAAATTAGCAAACAATAATTTAAAAGATTTCCTTAAGGAGGCAGAGTTTGCATTTAAAAGGTATGACATGTCATTTTTATTTCCTATTCTTGGTTATATAAAGTAGCACGGTAATATCATAAAATAAACTTAATAAATTTTATTTGCTGATTGTATTAGATTGGATACATATTTCATGTTGTCACTAGAAAGTCAACCTGAGTGCCTTTTATTGAAATGTTTATAAGAGATGGAATAGTATGCAGAATATTACTTGGTGAATAAATATGCTGGATATTTTTAGTTTAGCTTAGTTCCCAAAACATTTGTTGCAAAACAGAAATGACTAATACCCTTGATAATTGATTTCAATTGTGTTAATATAAAGTACAACTTTTGCAATAAATGAAGCATCTTATAATTTCTGTCAAATCAAACCATTTTCTTGAAAAAAATGAAAGATCAGTTTAGTCAAAGAGGTAAAATTCAACTAAATTAAATAAACAGTGACAGTGATTTCATTTAGATGTAATCTCCCTAAGGAATTTTAGAAGCTTCTACAATTGCTTTAGGATTTAGATATCCTAACCTGTCAAGCATGAATATAATATATACCTTTCCTGCACATGCTTTCCAACCATTTTGAAAATGGAGCTTAAAGGATTGCTTTTGGTTGTAAGCTTGTATGCTTCCAAACCTCATTTATATTTTGAATTTTAGTTGGTTCAAATATACTGTTATGGAGGTTTTATTTTAACAGTTGATCTTGAAGTGAATAGAGGAGAAACTTAATGCACTTTATGGAACCATAGACATTATTTTAATATTATTGATCTTCAGAATTACCACGCCCATTTCCCTAAAGGAGCTGCATACATCTTGTTCTGCTTCCCTTTAAGCCTGATTACATCTCTGCATAATTACAAAGTTTAGCTTTTTTATTTAAAAACAAAATTAGAGGGTACAAGTTCTTTTTGTTACATAGATATATTGTATCATGCTGAAGTCATGGCTTTCAGGGTACCCAATACCAGAATAGTGTACAATGCATGTGATAAGTACACTTTTATGCCTCACCCCCTCCCACTCTCCTTCCTTCTTAGTTTTCAATGTCAATTACTGCTCTTTATGCCCATATATATCCTTCGTTTTGCTCCCACTTATAAGCAAGAGCATATGTTATCTATTTTTCCATTCTTGAGATACTTCACTTAGGATAATGGTCTCCAGTTCCAAGCAAGTTGCTACAAAAGACATCATTTCATTTCTTTATATGGCTGAGTAGTACTCATGGTATATATATATACACCACATTTTCTTTATGCACTCATCAGTTGATGGGCAGTTAGGTAGATTCCATATCTTTGCTATTGTGAATTGTGCTGTGATAAAAATTTGGGAGCAGTTGTCTTTTTTATAACATGATTTCTTTTCCTAGGGTAGATACCCAGTAGCGGGATTGCTGGATCAAATGGTAGGTCTACTTTTGGTTCTTTGAGTAATCTCCATACTGCTTTCCATAATGGATGTACAAATTTACATTCCAACAAACAGTGTATAAGAATTCCATTTTAACCACAACCATGCCAACATCTATTGTTTTTTGATGTTTTAATAATGGCCATTATGATAGGGGTAAGGTGGTATCTCATTGTGGTTTTTATTTGCATTTCCTTGATAATTACTGATGTTGCACATATTTTCACATGTTTTTTGGCCATTTGTCTATCTTCTTTTGAAAAAATATCTTTTGCCCACTTTTTGATGGGGTTATTTGTTTTTTATTCTTGTTGATTAGTTTGAGTTCCTTGTAGATTCTGGATATTAGTCCTTTGTTAGATGTATAGGGTCCAAATATTTTCTCCCATTCTTTAGGTTTTCTGTTTACTCTGTTGATCATTTCCTTTGCTGTGCAGAAACATTTTAGTTCAATTAAGTCCCATTTATTTATTTTTGTTGCTGCTATATTTGCTTTTGAGGTCTTAGTCATAAACTTTTTGCCAAGGCCTATGCCCAGAAGAGTTTTTCCTGTGTTTTCTTATATAATTTTTATGGGTTCAAGTCTTACATTTAAGTCTTTAATCCATCTTGAGTTAATTTTTGTCTATGGTGAGAGACAATGATCCAGTTTCATTCTTCTGCATGTGGCTATCCAATCTTCCCCAAACCATTTATTAAATAAGGTATCCTTTTCCCAGTGTAATATTTTGTCTGGTTTGTCAAAGATCAGTTGGTTGTAGCTATATGGTTTTATTTCTAGGTTTTCTGTTCTGTTCCATTGATCTGTGTGTCTGTCTTTATACCAACACCATACTGTTTTGGTTACTATAATCTTATACTATAATATGAAGTCAGGAAATATTATGCTTCCAGATTTATTCTTTTTGCTTAGGATTGCTTTGGGTATTTGGTTCCATACAATGTTTACGATTCTTGGTTCCATACAATGTTTACGATTTTTTCTAGATATATCAAAAATGACATTGGAATTTTTATGGGAATTGCATTGAATCTGTAAATAACTTTTGGCAGTATGGACATTTTAACAATGTTGATTCTTCCAATCCATGAGCATGGGTGTTTTTCCATTTGCTTGTGTCACCTATGATTTCCTTCATCAGTGTTTTATATTTGTCATTGCAGAGATCTTTTACCTTCTTGGTTAAGTATATTCCTAGTTTTGTTTATTTAATTTTCATTGCAACTATTATAAATGTCTTGAGTTCTTGATTTGACTCTCAGCTTGACTGTTATTAGTATATAGAAATGCTGCTTATTTATGTGTGTTAATTTTGTAACCTGAGACTTTACTGAATTAACTTATAAAATCTAGGAGTCTTTTGGTAGAGTCTTCAGGGTTTTGTAGATATAAGATCTTATCATTGACAAACAGGGATAGTTTGAACTCCTCTTTGCACATTTAGATATCCTTTATTTCCTCCTCTTGCCTGATTGCTCTGGCTAGGACTTCTAGCACTATGTTGAATAGAAGTGGGCATCCTAGTCCTATTCAGTTCTTAGGTGGAATGCTTTCCACATGGCCCCTTTCACAGGCAGTTCACAACATGGCTCTTTGCTTCTTCAAGACAACTAGGAAAATCTCTCTCTCTCTCTCTCTGTCTCTCACCACCCCCATATTATCATCATGACCATCATAATCATCATCAAGGAATTGGAAGCCTATTACCTGTGTTATATTCTATTGGTTAGAATCAAGTCACAGGTTTTGCCCGCACTCGAGAGAGGAGAATTATATAAGGCTATGACTAATTGGAGTACATCTTAGAGAGTGTCTGCCACACATCTCATCTCCAAAATCAATTCTGAAGACACTATAGAGATAAAAAAGTACCATTGATGTGAGCAACAATAACAACATGCTGGAAATCCCCTGGAGAGTCTTTGACTCCCTTGAGTGGTGTTTGTGTTTATCAAGTGTGATGCAACTTAGGGAAGGGAGTAGCCCAAGAAATCAATAAGAGAAAATGATAAAAGGAAGATATTAAGTTCTCTTTTGCCTCTCCTTGTTACCCTGAAACATCAATTACTGATTCCTCAACAAAGAAATCTGTAGCAACGGAAGAGACCACCAGTGTAGAAAATAATAGTACAGAACAAAAATTCTGCGAGGATGAGAGGTTTAAAATAACAGATGAAGGCTGACCAGGCACTTATGGGTGTTCTGTATGTTCTCACATTCCAAGTCTAAAGGCCAATGGATTATAACCTAGAAAGACCACCTCCACCACATGCTGCTTTTTCTGAAGAGTTTAAAGAGAAATCCTGGCCAGAGGAGTTACTTTGATGAGTGGCATCAATCTAAAGTGACCCACAGTGTTTCTGGGTTCCAGATATTCTCCCCATCTCTTCAAATTTACACTAAGAGACTGTCCAAGACTTTGACTTTTGACTTTGTTCTAATACCAAGCAAAATAGCTGACACTACTAGGGAAACTGTCAGCTTGTAGACAAAATATATTAGACACCTGAAGTACAATTACTTCAAAAGAAAGACAACAAACAAAATCACAGATAACATATAAAACAGAAGAACCACAAATTTAAATATACTTAAATAATTAAGAGTCAATATAAACATTAAACAATACAAGCAATAAAACATCAAAAAGAAACAAGTGGAAGCATTTGGCATAAAATTTATAATTTTTTTAAATAAGAATATGGTAAATGGAATAAATAATAGGATAGACACTTCTGATATTTACTGATTTGAAAAATTAGGTTAATAAAATCTCCCAGATGGCAACAGGAAAGGAAAAATAATTCAGAAAATATAAAGCTAAAGCTAAGAGTAAAGGAGGATAGAATTATGAGCTACAGAAAGAAAGAAGAAAAAAGAGAACTGGTAATGTTTGAAGAAATAATGTTAAAACTTTCCCAGGATAGATAAAAAAAGATTAAAACTTAAGATTTACAGGACTTCTAGGTAGTTAATGGAAAAAAATCCACACCTAGAAAAATTATAGTAAAATTTAGTAACACCAACAACAAACATAAATTTTAAATGATCCCAGAGTGGAAAGAAAATAACCTACAGAGAAATAAAAATGAACAATTATATTGGAATTATCAATAGTGAAAATGAGCACAAAAAATGAAACAATATTTAAAATAATGAAACATATATACATATATACATATATATAATTTGAATGAAGAATGTAATATTTGGCCACATAGTTATTTAAATGTGAAGGCATAATAAAAATAACTTTCAGAAATGATGTCAGAATGTTTTCCAAAAAGGAAAAGTATTGTATATACACTTGAAATAAACTACAAGAAGGGAAACAAACTGAGAAACTTACTTGGGTATATAAGAGATGTAGGAATGGTATAATCCTTTAGTAGCCTTTTTGTGGTCTTATAACAAAAAACTAATTTTCCCAAAGAAATAAAACCAAAGTAAATAATATCAACCTTGAAATAAAAATTTCAGACAATATTTACATATTGGAAGTTTTAATAATTGCCTCTTAAATATCTAATTGTTAAAGAACAAATATTTGTAAGTTTAAAACTTCAAAATGGGAACCTTATTCCACTTTCTTTTTTTTTTTTTGAGACAGAGTCTCACTCTGTTGCCCAGGCTAGAGTGAGTGCCGTGGCGTCAGCCTAGCTCACAGCAACCTCAAACTCCTGGGCTCAAGCGATCCTTCTGCCTCAGCCTCCCAAGTAGCTGGGACTACAGGCATGCGCCACCATGCCCGGCTAATTTTTTCTATATATTTTTACTTGGCCAATTAATTTCTTTCTGTTTTTAGTAGAGACGGGGTCTCGCTCTTGATCAGGCTGGTTTTGAACTCCTGACCTTGAGCGATCCGCCCGCCTCGGCCTCCCAGAGTGCTAGGATTACAGGCGTGAGCCACCACGCCCGGCCCTTATTCCACTTTCGATGTAGAAAGTTACAAGGGAGTGTTGTACTCTCCCTTGAAACCGAAGAACTGAAGACACAATGAAACTTATATGAACTAGGCTCCAGGGAGTGGCAAGCCCTTCTTTGCAGAAAGAGACCCACAGCTGTTCTCATGCCTGGTGGAAAGTAAAAGGAAGCAGAATCTGCCATAGTTGGTGGGGTGCTAGTAAGGAGAAATGCGCTGAACTTTCAGTGAACTTGTAATGTTGGGTAATATAACAGATTCGAATCCAGAGGTTCTCTAACCACAAAGCAACCATATATCCATCTACCAACTCTCTTTCAGAGGTATTTTTAAATGCTCAGTAATAGTGCACTATATGTTATGCAATTAAATTGATCAATTTCTAGAAAAAATATATTTTAATATAGAAGATATTTTTCTAGAAATCGATCAATTTAATATGCTTTATAAATTACACATAAATATTTAATAAAATCTCCATCATACAGCTTAAGAAATTGAATATGACCAATATTTTTAAAATCCCTCTCTATATCCTTCCTATTCTCTGGAGGTAACTACTATCCAAAATTGTTCATGGATTATTTGATTAATTTTATAATTTTACAATGTGTCACTAATTTTGCAAGTTTTTAACCTATATATTAGTGAACCCACATATTTTTCTGTAACTGTCTTTTAAATTTAATAATATATTAACTCTTTTTGGTTTGCTACTGTTGCTCAATCAGTTTTTACAAGTATATGATATTGAATGTTGTGAATGTACAATTATGCATTTATCCATTCTCCTGGTGACAGTCATGTGGACTGTTTTATGAAAATCGTTACCTTTTCCTTTGTGCAAATGTGCAAACATTTATCTAGACTATAGATAACTAAGATCAGAATAGCTAATATTCAAATAGTTTTAAAAGTGTATATTTATGGGAATTTCTGAGGAACAATATTTTTGGTAACACTAGATACTGCCAAACTTTTATGAAGGTATTACAATCTGTTGTGAAATTGTATTTTATAGTGTTTTTTGTTACTAATGGAATTGAACATATTTTGTGTATTTATTGGCCATGTTTTCTCTTCTAGGAAATGTCTAATAAAATCTTATTGTTATATATTTCTATGGTATACATTGTCTTATTCTTATTGATTTTTAGGTGTTCATATATTCTAAATTAAAATTATTTTTGAAAACAAATGGCAACTAAGTAAGGTGATAGATATGTTGACTAACTTGATTGTGGTAAGCATTTCAAAATATATGTATATATCTAATCATGTTGTACACCTTAAATCTAAACAAATTTATTTGTCAATTATACCTCAATAAAACTTAAAAATATTTTAAATTATATTTATTGTATCTTTTTCCG
Source organism: Cheirogaleus medius (assembly GCA_008086735.1). Classification (NCBI taxonomy): domain Eukaryota; kingdom Metazoa; phylum Chordata; class Mammalia; order Primates; family Cheirogaleidae; genus Cheirogaleus; species Cheirogaleus medius. The sequence continues at coordinate 21,680,320 of VBSM01001483.1, forward strand.
TTTTTTGACTTGTTTATAAACTTTGTAGATTTTTTAAAATTATTGTGGTAAAAACATACAGCATTCAGTTTATCATTGTAGCCATTTTAAGTATACATTTCATTAGTGATAAGTGTATTCACATTGTTGTATAAAAGGTCTCTGGAATTTTTTCATCTTGCAAAACTGAAACTCTATACCCATTAAATACTAACTGCCCCAATCCCAGTCCTTGGAAACCATCTATCTATTCTCTGTTTCTGTGATATTTACCATTTTATATATTTCATACAAGTGGAATCATACAGTATTTGTCCTTTCTTGACTGGCTTATTTCACTGAGGATAATGTCTGCAAAGCTCATCTATGTTATAGAATGTGACAGGACTTCTGTCTTTTTTGTAAGCCTGCATAATGATTCGTTGCATACATATACCACATTTACTTTATCCATTCATCCATCAGTGAATATTTGAGTTGCTTCCACCTCTTGGCTATCGTGAATAATGTTGCAGTGAACCTGGTTGTGCAAATATCTCTTCAAGCTCCTGCTTTGAATTTTTTTGAATATATATTAATAACCAGAAGTTGAATTACTGGATCATATGGTACTTCTATTTTTAATTTTTTGAGGACTCTCCATACTGTTTTCCATATTGGCTACACCATTTTTCATTCCCACCAACAGTGCACAAGGGTTTCAATGTCTCTACATCCTTGCCAAAACTTATTATTTTCTGTACTTTTGATAGTGGCCATCTTAATGGCTGTGAAGTGATATCTTATTGTAGTTTTGATTTACATTTCTATTATGATTGGTGATGCTAAACATCTTTTTATATGTTTGTTCACCATCTATGTATCTTCCTTGGAGAATTGTCTATTCAAGTCATTTGCTCATTTTTTATTCAGGTTATTTGTGTTTTGTCATTGAATTGTTTCAAGTTCCTTGTATATTCTGGATATTAACTCTTTATCGGGTATATGATTTACAAATATTTTCTCCCATTTGATAGGTTGTCTTTTTACTCTTGGTTGTTTCTTGAATGCACAGAAGTTTTTAAGTTTGATGTAGTCCCACCAATTTTTGCTTTTGCTTCTTGCACGTTTGATTTCATATCCAAGAAATTACTTCCAAATTCAATGTCTGGATGCCTTTCCCCCACATTTTCTTCTAGGAGTCATATAGTTTTAGGTCTTATGTTAAGGTCTTCCATCCATTTTGAGTTAATTATTGTACATGATATAAAGTAAGGGCCCAACTTTATTCTTTTGCATGTGGATTTTCAGTTTTCCTAGCACCATTTGTTGAAGAGATCGTTCACTTCCCATTGTTTGTTCTTGGCATCTTTGTTGAAGACAATTTGACTGTATATACAAGGGTGTATTTCTGGGCTCTCTATTCTGTTCCATTGGTCTATATAATTGTCTTTATGTCAGTAATACATCATCCCGATTACTGTAGGTTTATAGTATAGTATGTTTTGAAATCAGAAAGTGTGAGCTCTGCAACTTTTTCAAGATTATTTTGGCTATTCAGAATACCCTGTGATTTTATATGAATTTTAGGATTTTTTCCTCTGTTTCTGCAAAAAGCGTTATTGGGATTTTGGTAGAGATCCCATTGAACCAAATCTGTGAATCAATTTGTATAGTATGGACTTTTAAACTGTATTAAGTTTTCCAATACACAAACACAGGATATCTTCTCATTCAATTGTGTTTTCCTTGATTTCTTTCAGCAGTGTTTTATGGTCTTTAGTGTACAAGTCTTTCACTTTCTCAATTAGGTTTATTCCTAATCACTACCTGATTTCAACACTTATTATAAAGCTACAGTAATCAAGACATGTAGTGTTGGTATACATATAAACAAGTAGGATTTACCAATTTACCAAGTAGGATCCCATAAAGTAAGGGCCCAACTTTATTCTTTTGCATGTGGATTTTCAGTTTTACCAATATATCCCATCATTCCTGTCCCTACATTTCCCAGCCTCTAATACCCACAATTGCCCTCTCTACTTCCGTGAGCTCAAAATATGTTTTAGTGGAAGCTAAAACATATGAGTGAAAGCACATATCACTCATATGTGGAAACATGCCGTATTTATTTTTCTGTGCCTAACTCACTTTGATTAACATAAAGTCCTCCAGGCTCATCTGTGTTGCTATGAATGACAGGATTTCACTCTTTTAATAGCTGAATAGTATTCCATTGTGTATATATTCCAAATTTTCTTTATCCGTTCATCTGTTGTTAGGCACTTAGGTTGATTGTATATCTTTGTCATTGTGAATAGTGTTATAATAGACACTGAGGTGCAGTTATCTTTATGATAAACTGGTTCCCTTTCCTTTAGATAAATAGCCAGTAGCAGGATTGCTGGATCATATGATTGCTCTATTTTTAGTTTTTTGAGAAGCCTCCATACTTTTTCCATAATGGTTGTATTAATTTTTATTCCCACCAATAGTGTATAAGAGCATCCTTTTCTTCACATCTTCACCAGCATTTGTTATTTTTTGTTTCTTTTTGATAATAGCCATTCTAATTGGGGTGAGATAATAACTCGTTATGGTTTTATTTGCATTTCCTTGATGTCTGGTGATGTTGACCATTTTCTCATACCCCTATTGTACACTTGTGTATCTTTTTCTAAGAAATGTTTATTCAGTTCCTTTTTCTACTTTTTAATAAGATTATATTTTGTTTTGTTTTGTTTTGTTTTGCTATTGAGTTATTTGAGTTACTCATATATTTTGGAGATTATTCCCTTGTCAGATGAATAGTTTACAAATATTTTCTCCCATTCTATGAGTTGTCTCTTTACTCTGTTGATTGTTTCCTTTGCTGTGCAAAGCTTTCAGGTTTAATATAGTCCCATTTTTCAATTTTTGCTTTTGCTACCTGTGCCTTTGAAGTTTTTATCCATAAAATCTCTGCATACAAATGATTAAATTGGTTCTATGGGCAGTTATACTATGCAGTTATCTAATAATCAATTTAAAGTTAATATGTCACAAATACAGCTCTTTAATATCTTGATATGCAACTCTATCAATACGTGTCATCCTTGTTACTCAGGAGTAATCTTTAATTCAGCAGTCATCCGTAATTTCTCTCTTTTCTTTACCCACTACATAAAATCCATCAACATGTTTGGCTAGAACTACTTCAAAATATGCTATGAATCTGATCGTTTCTTATAAGCTTTATCACAACAGCCATAGTTTCAGTCCTTATCTATTCTTGCATGAACAATCACAATAGCTTTCTAACTGGTCTCTCTGCATTCATTCTTGCCCTTCTACAGCCTATTCTCCACAAAATCTCCAGATTGACCTTTTAAAAACCTGAATTAGATAACTTCTGTTCTCTGCCTATAACCCAATTATAGCTTTCCACAATATTTAGATGACTATTCAAGGATTCTTAAGATTATAATGCCCTTTAAGTGGTTAGATTTTCATTGCCAAAAATGGCAAAATTTAATGAGCTTGCTTCATTAAAAGATTTATACTTTTGAAATATGAATTTGATCTTAAATTTATATAGAGCAAGAATGTGATGTGTGTTTGTATGTACATTCTTTCTTTAATTCATTTAGCATATATGCTGTACCTATAACAGCATCTGGCATGGATTATATGCCCAATAAACATGAATTGAATAAAGATATGAATTAATGAGTGAGAAGGTAACTATGTATAAGTTTGAATTTTGGTAAGTCCATTTCTTATTTCCTGAACATCAAATTACCTAACACATCTTATTTTAACTTATACTAGTATTTATGCTGTAGAATGATAAAAGATCATTTTACGCATATTAGGTTGTTAGTAAAACGTCATCATCATCATAGCAGAATGTACCTCTCCATAAAAAGGACTTTGTAAACACAAGGATCTAAGAATAATGGCACAGGCCAGGTTATAGATACTTGAATTTTATGCACATGTTATATGTAAAATTACATATGTATTTGTCCCCATACTACCTAGTCCTCATTAACAAACCCCTTATATCATTCCCAATTCCAGACAGTAATCAATCTTCATAGAATTTTAGAGTTACCTATGGTTTAGTGTACATATTAAAGCAGTAGTTCTCTATGTGTAGCATGGGAACCTCTGGGGAGCACTGAGACCCTTTCAGCAAATCAGTGAGGTCAAAATTATCATATTAATACTAAGATGTTACTTGCCTTTTTACCTTCATTCTCTCATGAATGTATTATGGAGTTTTCCAAAGGCTACATGAAATGAGATATTAAAAGAAATTAGACACAGAAGCAGATATGAAAGCCCAGCTATCCTCTACCAATCCAATAATTCAAAAGATTTTCAAAAGTATAAAGAAATCCATTCTTTCACTGAATTTTGGGGGAAAGTATATTTTTCATAAGATATATTTTTGGTTAATGTGTAAAAGGTCTATTAGTATAATTTAAAATGAAATAATGAATACATATTTTAAAATTTGTTTTAATTTCTAATATGGTAAGTATTGGTGGATATAATCCATGCAGACAAAAGCTCTTTGGGGTCCTCAATAATTTTTAAGCATATGAAGGACTCCTGAGAAAACATAGATTGAAAAGTACTATATTAAGAGAAACTTTAAAACATTGAACTTATCCTCCTTCTAGCCATACTTTCATCAGCTCAGAAAAATACCACATTAGCCTATTAGGGAGAAATAAGATAACTACTGCAAGCTTGTAGCTGGACTCAGGTCGTGCAAAGGCAATATGTATAACCTAAACATTTATACCATTGTAATATTCTGAAATTAAAAAAAATTAAACTAAAGAAATAGAAAAAAAGCATGTTCCTATGGAACACTGAAAACGAGGTGAAGGAATGGGAATGAAGATTGCTTTCTTCCTAGGACTTTACATCCATTCACCCTAGGACCAAAACTAGACATTCTGAAAGAATAGAAAATCTTAAAATTTATTCTATCATGCATATATACAAGGGGTCTGCCAAAAGTTAATGGCAAATGCATATTATGAAAAGAACTATGCATGGGTTTCAATTTTTGCAACAAAATAAACTTGTACTAACTTGTTATAACATGTCTGAATAGAATTAAGTTTGAGACACTAAGAAGGATAAAACATGACTTTGAAAAGAGCCCCTATCAGAACATTATGCATTCTGCTAAAATTGAAGCAAGAATAAACATCTAATTTATAGTGAAGCTTAGGTGGAAGAATGGTAAAATTATTGATGTTTTACAAAAAAGTTTTATGGAAATATTGCTCCCCTCAAAATCAGCAGTTTACAAATGGATAACCCATTTTAAGAAATGATTAGATGATGTTGAAGATGAATCCCATAATAGCAGACCATCCACACCAATTGGCAAGGAAAACATTAATCTTATTTGTGCCCTAATTGAAGAAAACCAACTAGTAACAACAGAAACACTACTCAACACAATAGACATCTCGATTGGTTCAGCTTACACAATTCTGACTGAAAAATTAAAGTTGAGCAAACTTTCTACTCTATGGGTGCCAAAACCATTGCACCCAGATCACCTGCAGACAAGAGCAGAGCTTTCAATGGAAACTTTAAACAAGTGGGATCAAGATCCTGAAGCATTTCTTCAAATAATTGCTAAAGGAGATGAAACATGGATTCACCAGTATGTTCCTAAAAACAAAGCATAATCAAACCAATGGCTACCAAGAGGTGTAAGTGGTCCAGTCAAAGCAAAAGTGGACCAGTCGATAGCAAAGATCATGGCAACAGATTTTTGGGATGCTCAAGGCATTTTGTTTGTTGACTTACTAGAGCGCCAAAGAATGATAACATCTGCTTATTACAAGAGTGTTTTGAGGAAGTTAAACAAAGCTTAAGCAGAAAAACTCCTGGGAAAGCTTCACCATAGAGTTCTTTCCACCACAATTCTCTTGCTCATTCCTCTCATCGAACATAATCAATTTTGCTAGAATTTCGATGACAAATCATCAGGCATCCACCTTACGGTCCTGAGTTTGCTCCTTCTGACTTCTTTTTGCTTCCTAATCTCAAAGGATTCTTTAAAGGGCACTCATTTTTCTTTAGTTAATAATGTAAAAAAAAACCTGCATTGACATGTAATCCCTCAGTTCTTTACGGATGGACTAAATGGATGGTATCATTGCTCACAAAAGTGTCTTGAACTTGATGGAGCTTATGTTGAGAAATAAAGTTTATATTTTTATTTTTATCTTTTAATTCCTTTTTCCCATGAACTAACATAGATCACTGAAGTCAAGTTTACCCTAGAATTATTTGACAAATTGACTTCATATGAAATTATAAAGGTCAATAAAGTCACCATGTGTTACATGAAAAAATGAACTTAAATTGATAAGAGTAGTGCAACAGATACTAATTAGCATGAAAATACATGGAGAGCAAAGTTTTTTTAACATTATCTAAAAGAGGGTTGGTATTCAAGGTAAGTCTAAATTTCTCTTGGTAAGAAAGTGAAGAAAAATATATTAATGTGTAGTAATAATGTATAGTAATAGAATATCACTGTAGTAGTGATAGAAAATACGCAGTAATCAAAATTGAATAAATATTCAAAATTAAACAGAATATTAATTACAGTGTTCTAGGTAAAATGGTCTATGGTTATAGAAATTCATTGTACATGTAAAGAAAGAATATATTGATGACAGAGTGTTGGTTTGCAATGCATGCACAAAAAAGCTGAAATAACACAATAAATAGTGATAGAACTCATCAAAACACTGTCCAAGGAAGAAGTGTTGATCAGCACATATTGAGTGGTAGAATCCTAAGGTAAAGCTTTTCATCCTAATTTTATTGTATCATTGTTTTAATATGATGAAATTAAGCACTGAAAATTTATTTTGACATGATTTTCCATTATTCCCTGCAGACTAAGCAACCTTTTGAGAATGGATGGTAACAAGTAGAACCCTGCGTACCTGGAACCACGTTGCTTATCATGGGAATATAGGTATGCCATTGCAGTTCTGCTTTTTCCCAAACCTCCTGGGTGAGACAATTAATTCAGTTTTGTGTATACTTCCAGATATTTTCTATATCTCATATATCAGAGATTATTTAACAATTAATGAATAGAATTATATAATGTGGTTCTAACATAATTTATCAGATCTGTTCCCTGTTGATGGACATCAAATTATTTTAGATTTTGTTATGGATAATGTTTCTAATTTTAAAATAATCAACTGGATTTTATATTTCAATATCCTATTTTAAAAAATTATTAATATGAGACTATGCCTATAAGATGATGGTTCTATTTTCAGTGTGATTACTAAATGCTTGTGTTTTTGTAAAGTTAAAGAAGAAATCCTGAATCAGGATAAATTCAGCAAGTCAATGCCATTCTTGAAGTTGAGGATGAATCCTAGACACCAGAGTGGGGCTGAGCCTGCAGGTCAGGAAAATATATAAAATATCTTGCTTTTGCTGGGATTAACTGAATCAATGTTAAAAATGATATTTAATCACCTAGACTAACTCACAAATGTTAATTTAATTCGTAATATAGCTGAGTTATAGAAGCTAGTGTCTATATATGACAAGACACCAAAGGGAAATGGCAAGTTTCTCATTAAAGACTCCCAAATATATCTCCTCATCCATTGATATCTCTAAATAGGTTCAAGGGAACTGTTCCTGTCCTAAAGTGTCAGGAAACAGGATCCCAGTGGAGTGAGGACTAAATGGACCTTAGCAGAGAGATGCCAAAATATTGTTCACATAAATCTACCCAAATATTTTGTGTTACAAAATCTATGACAATAATTTATATTATTTATAATCTATGTGTAGTAAAAAGATGCATTATGGTATAAGCCTATTGTTAGATAATGTCCCAAACCAGGTAAACCTCAGTGTATATTGTCTTGAAAGTACAATAACAAGCATTTCCAACAAATGCTTTTATCTACTGGTCAAATGGACTGTCGGTTTTTGGTTAGTTTCAGAATCTCCAAAATTGCCTGGTAAAATTTCCAGCTTGTGCTAAACTCCGTGCTTGGAAGGATAACACTGACCCTGCACCTGTCAGTGAGGCTGCAGATGGTGCACGTAACACACACGATTGCCTTCAAAACAGGAAGGAGGAGGAGATGAAGGAACAGATTGCAGTGTGAAATGAACACACACGTCCAAAAGGCTAATTATTTGTTCCCTAAAACTATTTCCAGTGTGTTGCATCCTTAAACACTGAGGCTCATTTCTGTGCATCATTAAAAAGGCAAAGAAAATTTACTACAACAAATGTGATACATAAATACATTGTGGTGTCATAAACCCAAATGCATACTTTATGGTCTTTTGGAATTATTTTTGCTTGTGGTAGAGAAATGTAGATTATGGATTAAACTTTCTTACATAAATTATGAATAAATAAAACATTTTTTTCTCTTAGGAAACTGAAAATTGGTATTAGTTTCAGTTCATTTCTTCCAGATGACCAAATTACACCAAGGTATTGACTTAATCAAATAACACTTAAAAAGGAAATAGCTACCCCAAACACTTTGGCATTGATCATAAAATATAAAGTTGAAAGGTATTATCACAATTAAAGTAGAATTTTATATTGAAAAATAAAAAATAAATAAATACAGATATTAACAAAGAAATATATTTGAGCAATAATTATATATTAGTGACAAAAATATTTTTCATCACAAATGAGACATATAGGCTGATATTCAAAATCCAAATTATTTGGTATTAAAAATAACTAATTATATGAAATGCATGATTCAGTGGTGGTAAGAAATCTGCTTTTAAAATCAATATATTTAACTAAGCTTAAACTATTTTATAGTAAAGAATATTTGTAATAGCTGGGTGTGGTGACACACACCTATAGTCTTAGCTACTGGAGAGGCTGAGACGAGAGGATCACTTGAGCCAAGGAGTTCCAGGTTGCAGTGGAGCGAGACCCTGTCTCTAAAAAAAAGGAAAGAATGTTCATATTACTTAGCAAAAACAGTTTCCTGATATTAAAAGGTGTGTTTGTACATTTGTCTTTGCTTTTGTGTGTATATCTGTGTGTCTGTACACCTCTTTACACATTTTAAATGTTTTAGCATGATACAAGAATTTTCTCCCTGATCCTATTTTTCTGTGCCATTGTTTATTTATCCAAACCTTCTGAGAAAAGAAGTTTAGATTTTCAAGCTTTTTCTGAAACATTTTTTGCACTCTTGTATAGAAGCTCCTGTATCCTTTAGGCTGATATCATCCTTGTTGTTTCAGCATTTACTTTCCAGATGATATGGTATGTGGCTGGTAGATTACCTCTCCAAAATAACTTTCTGGCAAAATTAAATGCCCGTGGAGATAATACATCTGATATCTTAGTTTTGGGGCTGAGCACCTGCCACCATTAAAGCCACAAACTGCTCACCCAGAATTCCTTCCCACTTGAAACCATATACAATAACTCATGTTATTGTCCCTGTGTCATCTTATACTCTGGACTCAACATGATTTGCCTTTTCCTTTACTTCACATGGGTGGCTAAGTGGCTTTAATAAAAATCACATACGCATGAAGATTAGGACCATGACAAATTCAGAGCTTCTAACTTCATCTCGGCCCTCAGAACTTTCCCGGGAATCTGCATTTGTCTTTATTCTGCTCCTGATCCTGTTACTTGTTCCCTCAATGACTATCACCCCTTTCTTGTAGCCTCCTATTGAGCATCTAAATTCTCAGGAGATAACTTAATTTACACTTATCCTATTGAGAAAATTGCTCCCACTTAACATTTTGCTCCCAAACCAAAAAACTTATTTGCATCCAGATAAATTTAGTTTTCTTTACTAAATTTTACTGAAGCTCAGAGGATGATGTCTCTTATCCTGATGAAGGCCACTCATTTCATCTGTAGCTTCCACACTTTCCTTTGAAATGTTAGTTTGTTTATGGTCTCAATTCTCTGCACTCTTCTTACTCTTTCCTTCACTCTAGTCATCAAACACTCTGAAGTTTCTACTAACCTAAACAAATACACTTCTTTTTTTTTTTTTTTTTTTTTTTTTTTTTTTTTTTTAGAGATGGGGTCTCGCTCTTGGTCAGGCTGGTTTCGAACTCCTGACCTTGAGCTATCCACCCGCCTCGGCCTCCCAGAGTGCTAGGATTACAGGCGTGAGCCACCGCGCCCGGCCACAAATACACTTCTTGAACTTTGATCCTATCTTGCTGCCCTGTAATCTCTCATTTTCTCTTCTCATACAAGCTTCCTGAAAGACTTGTCTACCTTTTCTAGTTCCACTTATTCTCAATTTAATTCTGTAACCCACCTGAATATGAGTTCTGCCCCTTATTGTTATTCTGAAATCGGTTACCCTAATGTCACCCATGACCTTCTTCTTTTGAAATCTTATGATATTTTTTTCTTTTTCTTTATTTCAGCATATTATGGGGGTACAGATGTTTAGGTTACTTATATTGCCTTTGCCCCACCTGAGTCAGAGCTTCAAGCATGTCCATCCCCCAGATGATGTACATTGCACCCACCAGGTGTGAATATACCCATCCCATCCTCTCCGCTCCCACGTGCATGATACCCCATGAATGTTACTACTGTAGGTGCACTTAAGTGTTGATCTGTTAATATGAATTTGATGGTGAGTACATGTAGTGCTTATTTTTCCATTCTATTCTTGTGAATCTGTCAGTTGCATTTGACACTATTGAACTCACCTTACTTCATATTTTGTGCAATTCAAATTTTACATATTCATTATGAAACAGCAAAGAAACCTACAAACATTTTGGTATACAACTTTCAGTCTTTTTAAATTCCTATTAATATCTACATATAATATTTAAATATATTTTGAGATGGGTTCATGATATATACAGTAATATGCAACATAAAAGTTTTTATTTAAGATGTTATTGTGAATGTAGGTCAATGATACTAAATATTATTTTAGAACATAATGATGATGTAGCCATTGTATTTTTCCTAGTTTATTAATCAATTCTTAGATTGGTTGATCATCCAATTTTATTATTTAGAAATAATGAAACAAAATAATATTCTACATAGATCTTTTCACATTTTAGCTAATATTTTATTTTATTTTATTATTTTTTTTTATTTCATCATATAATGGGAGTACAAATATTGTTAGGGTTACATACATTGCCCCTACCACTCCCCACCCCACATGCCAGAGTTCCAAGCGAGTCCAATCCCCAGGTGGCGAGCACGGCACACATTATGTAACTCTACA
>VBSM01001483.1:21693153-21720771 GCA_008086735.1 Cheirogaleus medius
AAAAAAAAAAAAAAAAAAAATGTTTTCTTCATAGATGTCTTATACAATTGTTGCAGTGTGTGTGTATACCTATTTTGTATGTTAATGATTGTTTGTAAAATGATGACCCTGTTTATATTACTCAAATTGCCAATATGTAGAAAAACATTAATTTTGTGTATTTATTTCATCGATATACACATTATTGAATAGCCTGATCATTAGATATTAGGCAGTTCTCATGTAAGGCTATCCCATCATATGAAAATTATCATAGTTAAACCCCTATATTTCTGATGAACAAAACTGTTCTCTGTATCAAATCTAATTGGATTTACTTGAACTTCTGGAAAATAAAGGTTTAATTATTAATATTAAGAGTGAGAATCACTTTTTCTTGTTATGTAAGAATTACTATAATATATCCATACTAATTAGAATTTGGGTAGTAGCTTAGCAATGGCTAAATTTTAACCTAATAATGAAAAAGTAAGTTTGAGACAGATATGTTGGATTTTAACAAATAATTTTTCAGCATATTTTGAGAGAAGCACATTTTTTTCTAATGTAATGATATAATAAATTTCTTTAATATAGTTATAATATTTGAACTACATAAATTATATGATTAAATAATGTTTTCATGAATTAAGATATTATTTAAACATCATAACTGTATAAAATAATTTATTACATCATTATCTTAGAAGAGAAATATGATTCTCTTAAAAGATGCTGAAAATTATTTGTAATTTATGAAATGATCCGTACTTGATGATAATGACTTTTGAAATATACTACCATTTATCATGTATTAGTACTTTATTTGAGAGTTTTTAACATTAATATTTCTAATTAATACTGGTCCCATTTTTCTATTCTGAATTATCTTTTATAGGATTTGTTATGAGGATTCTATATGCTTTGTATAAAAAAGTGGGAGGGTTTCAAAATTTTTTCAATTCCTGAAAAAATGTATATAAAATAGAATATTTAAGGCCTTCCTTATGAAACATGCATCTTTAAACTCTCTGTAAAAGAAATACACTTACCTCTGGGTTTTAGGGTTTTCAAATTTTTCACATATCCTTAAGCAAAATTTAGTTTATATATGTTTATATATATGAGATTATCCATGTGTTTGAAAACAATATCACATTTGTTTTGCATTTTTAAAAATAATGCATGCCCATTGTACATTTAAAAAAGAGAAACTACAAAATGATGTTTAAAAAGAAAGAAGTCCAAATTTTAACACCAGAACAACCACTGTTACCATTATTCTTGAATTATTCCAGACATGCACTCACATGTGTACATGCATGTACACACACACATGCAGACCATGACAGGTAGATGGATGAATGGATGAATACGTGGATAGTTTGAGGAACTGGAAAGAGCAGGGGAGAGAAAGAGAGAAAGAGGATGAAAGAAGATGAACAGTACCATACAGATTTTAATAACAGTGTTGGTCATAGTTACATTTCTAGTCACAGAATTAAGAAACTAAAATGAAAGAAATTCAAATTCAGTAGATACAATTCCCATAATATTTTTGTAAATTTTAATTTCTGACAGTATCAGTTATACTTCCTGTGGAAAGTGAAAATATCAACACTCTCCAACTTCCTCCTCCACTCATTTTTTAAAATTATAGCACTATTTTATACAATCATGCTTTTATATATTACTATGATTCTGTAGCTATAACTTCTATAGCTGTATAATATTTTCTCCATGGTTAAATTGATACTCCACCATTTAGTATTGTTTCTTCATTACTAAATTCTTTAATCTCTTATTTTACTGAATTTCATTTTTAGATATGGGTCCATATATGATTAAATGTATGTACATGTGCCTTATGCTGGACTGTTCTTTTCCTGTATTCCCAATATTCCTTCAGGTATCAGTAGAACTTGCCTGTTGGCTGTTTCTGGGTAGAAATTTCTTGGGCTTATTTTCCTTTTTCACACAGAACAAACATAACAAGGTAATAGATCAAATTTGATGTTAGTTTCCTACCAATTAGGCAGTATTAAGTATTTATGAGTCATAAGTGTTGCTTCTCAGTGCTATGCATATAGCTACGCAGCTCAGCCATGCCTTGATGCTCCATGTCAGAATTTCCTGTTTGTTTCTCTAGTTGACATTTTTTTTGAGGTTTGTGACTTTCTTATTTTCTGGCTGTTGTAAGTGACTCTTTTTTGCTTTTGTTTCTCCAATTATTTTAGACATAGGGGAAGAAGATTTTGTGAGTCCACTTAAATTTTCTGTCTTTCTTTGCCATGCAGTTCCACAATCCCACATGTATCTTTTATTTAAAATGATACATTTGTATTTCCTTTACTTTTTTTCCATTTGATTTGTCAGAAGTTTACCTATTTATTGTATTTTTAGTTATTTATTTTGGTTAGTCATTTTATTTAAAAATAATCTTTGCATAAGTATGTAATTGCCACTATGTTTTTAATTCTAATTTATGACTTTTATATTAATGAGTACCTTTCTCATACTCTTTTTATATTGATTTATCAGTCTCTTGAGTTTAATATTTACTTCTCATACTTTGATTTTCCCCTAATTTAGTAATAAAAAGATACAAAGGTATGTCTTCATGTTCTCTTTTCATAAATATGGAATACTTTTGATATATATGGAATACTTTATTTTGTAAATATATTGTATGTTACATATATATTATAGGGGTAAGTTTGAATTCATGTTTGATGCTAGTGAATTCATCAATTTTTAAACTTTGTATTATTTTATTCTTTAAATAATTGTTATATATTTCCAGTTTATTATTATATTGTTATCAGAAAATGTGGCCAGTACAATTTCTAATTCCAAGAGTATTTTTCCCCCTAAGTTTTACCTTGTGGCATAATATATAGTCAATTTTAATAATTGTTTTCCCATCAAATGCTTTAAAAGGAGGCATATTAAATGATGTCACCATGGAATAGATGATATGAATAATATGAAAATAGAACAATTTCTCAAATGCATTACAAGTTATAAATTATTTTAGAATATTTTATTTTATCAAGTATGTTGATAACTGCCAACTTTGTTGTGGTCATTTTTCAAATTTTTTTCATTCCAAGAGGTTTTGCTTTGCATATAATAATGATATTTTATTTAGAAATAAATATTTAATTGAACTTCATTTTATTTTTCCAGCACAACTTTTATGTATTTTCTTTTAGATCTTGAAAAATTTATTGAGCTATTTATTTCACTATTAAGTGTGTAACATTAAGGTCATTAAAGATAATATTTTGTTTATTCTCACACCCATTTATTCTATATCTCATATTTCAAAGATAGAATCTAGATTTTTGGTCTACTCATTTCATTACAATTTTTCAACATTCTTCATTTTTTCAGAATTTCATGATATTTTAATTCAGATATTTAAGCATTTTTACAACTACAACCTAAATATACAGCTATGTTTAGGCCATTTTGATGTTAGAAAAATAAATTAAGATTGATTTATTTTGAGCCTTAAAAAGTATATTTTGCATAATATACCTCCTGATTTGCTGTATATCTAAAAATGTCAAGCTATTGCATTCAGTGTAACGCTAATTTGACTGAGTATTAAATTTTTACAAAGCAATTTTTTCCCACACGCAATTCTATAAAACGTGCCCCGTTGATATCTGCACTTTTATGTAACTGTGGAGGCATTAGTAGCCAACCCACAGGTAACTTATTCATTGGATCAATTTTTAATTTTCTTTTGCATAATTTTCTTTGACCAGCCAATTGAAGGTTTTACCTTTACATACTCAGAAGTTATCCAGAATATGTCTATTCATTGCTTCCTTTACAAAAGTGCATATTACACATTTTAACATGGGTTTCATATCCTCCCTTGAATTCTGCGATTTTCCTATGAAATATAGGAAGTTTTCTTATTATCCTATTAATCTTTCATCTCTTTTTAAAAGCTTTCTTTACTTTTATCAAGAATGAAAAGCAGATTCTGCTTCTCTTTTTCTGAAGAAAATGTATTAAATATTTATGTGTAAATACACCTATAGATATATATGTGTTTGTGTGTATATAAACAAAATTTTCTCTGCTTACATGTATTGTCCTTTGCTATAACTAGAGTTGAGTTACTTATTTGGTATTGCAAATATCTTTAAAAACCATAACATGCTAGGCATAATTATATTTTTAAAAAGACCTAGTATGAAATTGCAATAACTGTGAGACTGAGGATATATTACTTAATCTCTCTGAGGCTTATCTTCCTCATTTGCAAGGTGAGAATGATAGTAAAACTAGCACCATATGATTACTTTAAGCTCAAGATGACATAATGAATACAAGTCTTCTGTGGGATGTCTAGTATATCTAATATTCAGGAAATACTAAAAATTAGAGTTATTTTTGACCATTGGTTGATGAAATTATGAATTGATAAATTAAAGAATGAATGAAATAAAAGTATAAGACAAAATTGCACCATGCCACATTCTTTTGCTATTCTGAAAGAGCGTGTTTGTTATGTTTGCAAACCTCATCAGGAATAACACTTTTGCAAAAAATACAGTTCAATGATTGTGAGACTATAACTATATTACCTCTAAAAAACAAAAAATTAAACCAATGCAGATTCAGTATGCTAGATATACACTCTGTTCTATAGGATGAATGCAAAAGATTTACATGCTTTTTCAAATTGCATACTGAATGATATGTATTACTTATTAAGTTTAAATGATAGAACTGATATTTGTAGTGGATAAGTTGTGAGCAATATTATACTGAAACACGGCCCAGAATGTGAACATAAAGAAGTAATTTATTGGCCATTTTTTTATGTACTTACTGTATTAACAGTCATAGTCTCAGTGATATAAAGATTTTTTTTGTGGGGAACAAGTGGTAAGTATCTTCATGTACCAATTTGCCTAATTAGGCACTTACAGTAAAATTCTAATTATAGTTGTTTTTTAAACCTTTGATTAGACCCAAATAAATTTGTTAAACAACATGAAACTATAGCCTTCTTGAAGACAGGATATGTACCTGCCTTTATTTTATTTTTACCCTTTTGAACATCTAACTCAGTTCTTTGGGTTTGGTGGGTGCTCAATTATTAAAATAAGTAATTAGGTATCATAAAGAAATTTTTATGTAACTAAAAGTTGGAAAGCCATAAATGAGAATTGATCAGAAACTTAGCAGCTGAAACTACATACATCAGTCTTGCAGAGGTGATTTTGGTTCCATAATAGGTCATAGGAACTTACATCCCTGCCAAGGATGTAGGAAACTGAGCAGCTGTTGGCCAGATAGTTGTCTACAAGAGGCACTTGCCATATTCAATTTCCACAGTTCTCTTGCGAATCACTGAAGGTCTGTGGCAGCAATCAAGGCCACAGAAATATGGTTACCTATTATATTGATACATCAAACATTCTTCTTCCTACCCTCCCTCTCCCCTTCCTTCCTTCTTTACTTTCATTCTTCCTTCTTCCACTCACTCTCATACTCAGAGAAAAAACATCCCTACCTCTCCCATCCTCCATCTCCATCATCAATATTTTCTCACTTATTCAATTATTTTTCAAATATTAGGGTATATATCAATTATCGTATTTATATTGCTCTGTAACTAAGGGACAGGAGAAGTAGAGATTCTGTAAGGACAGTCATTACTTCCTCTTATGTAATGGAGCACCATCAGTTACTTTCTAAAATCTACCTGACGAGCAAATGAGATTTTAGTATATTATTGAAAATTATAGTGACTTGAAATTCTGGTTTAAATGTGGTAGTGAAATATTAACTACTAGTATTATTTCTTCCTCTCCTTTGAAGTTGTCTAAGAGCAACAAGGGGAATTAGAAATAAAAATGCAAATTCCATTTTTTTATTTTTTATATTTATTGGACCTATGAGACAATTAAACTCTATAAAATAAATGGAAGGCATGCTAAATGCAGTGGAATTCACTCATAGGTGAAAGTAAGAAGAATTTTAGCTGTAATCTCAGAAAGAACCAAGAAGATCATGAAAAGTCTACTCTGAGCTGTGAAACCTCAGCAACAGCATGAACTGAGAATGCAGGCTGGATAGGAGTATTTCCATATCTAGTTTGGGTCCAAGAAGCCGAGGAGTCAAGAGCTAAAAATTTATTTAATCATTGCTACATGTTTTATAATAGTAAAAAACTGGAAACCACCTATATGTGCATCAGTAAGGGTCTGGTTAATAAATAATGGTATGTCCATTCATAAAATGGAATAGAATAGAAAAAATAGAGAAGGCTTTTTATCTATGAATATGGAATTATCTCCATAATTTATCATTACATGAAAAAAGCAAGATTCAGAAGAGTCAGTTATTACTATATTTTTGTAAAGAATTGATTTAAGAATGTATTTGTTTATACATGTAAAATATTTCTGAAGGGATATTCAAGAAAATGAAATAAAATTATAATGATAACCAATTATAGAACTATAAATGATATGGTTATCCAAACTTAGAAGTGGGAATAGGAGAAAGATGGTAAGTAATTTGAATTAAATATATTTTCCTTAATTTTGGAGTAAATTGAGACATTTGAAAACTAAGTTACAGAGAAGTCTTACTTAGGAATTTGGTGGTAGGGACACTCAAACCAGAAACACAGACACAAAGACACACACAGAACAGAGAACATAAAGAGTTAAAAGTAATAGCTCTTACAATTGAGAGATATTTTCTGCCAATTATGTTCTTCCTTATTGCAGAATAAAGATCTAAAATTTGATAATTCATAACTTATGTAGACACACAATTTTAAAATCCATGTGAATATATTTTTTTACATTTAATGCTACTTCCAAACCTATTCTAAGCTAAGCAATCAAAGCTTCTGGGAAGCAAACTCCATTAGCTGTTAAGAGTTTAATCTAACTGTATCTCTTCATAAAATGACTGATCTGAATCTGGAAGCCCTAATTCTGCTTCAACAAAATGACATTTATGAATTCATATCTTGAAAGCTATGAAGCTTTTTGACCAAGTTGAGTACTCAAGGGCAGGGATCACTGAAAGTTAACAACTATTATTGGGTATGTTTGAATGAGGTATTGAATAATGAGTTTCTGAGAATCTGAAGCCCTGCTGTGGAACTGGCTACAAAAATGCTTTGTGGAAATGAGGGTATTGTGTGCAGGTCAAAGAAAGAGCTAAATTTTTTTTCTCAGAGAATCATCCAAAAACCTAGAGTAGAGTTATTTTCAAAGCTTGTTACACATTAGAATCCTCAATGGAGCTTTTTAAAAATATGCATGCCTAGACATCAACCTCAGAGCATCTGATATAATTGGTCAGATGCAGGGTCTAGATATTGTTGTTGAAGGTCTAAGAAGATACTTGATATTATTTTGATTTTTAAAATTTATTGAGACATTTTTGTGGACTAATATATGTTCTATTTTAGAAAATGTTCCATTTACTAATGAAAAGAATGTATATTCTACAGTTGTTGGGTAGGATGTTCTGTTTGGTCCATTTGTTTCACAGTCCTGTTTAAGTCCAGTGTTTCTTTTTCTATTTTCTGCCTTTATCTATTTAGTGCTGTAAGTAGGGTGTTGAATTCCTCCACTATCATTGTACTGTTTTCTTTCTCTTTTGTTAGTTCTAGTAGTATTTCTTTTGTGCGTCTGGGTGTTCCAATGTTGGGTGCATATAGATTTAGGATTGTTATTTCTTTTTGGTGAATCAATTCGTTTATCATTATGTAATGAACTTGTCTTTTTTTTTTCTTACAGTTTTTGAATTAAAGTCTGTGTTACCTGATGCAAGAGTGGCTACTTCTATTTCCTTTTGGTTTTCATTTGCATGGAATTTTTTTTTCATCCTTTCATGTTGCGTCTATAAAAGTCGTTACCACTTAAGTGGATCTCTTGAAGGCAGCAGATATTGGGGTTGCATTTTTTGTTTTTTTTTAAAAATCCGTTCTGCTAAGCGACACCTTTTAAGTAGAGCATTTAGTCCATTTACATTCAAAGTGAATATTTGTGTGTGAGGTTCTGTTCCTTTCATAATGTTAATTGTTACGTAGTTGCTTTGTATTCTCAATTGTGTAACTCTTTTTAAAACTTGTGAGTTATATGGTTTCATGTGTTTTAAAGGTACCAAGTATCAACCTTCTGCATAGATGTTTAGAATTATATTGAACAGTTCTTCTATGGCCAGTCTTATAGTGATGAATTCCCTTAGCATTTGCTTGTCAGGGAAAGACTTTATTTTTTCATGTATGAAGCTATGTTTAGCAGGATACAACATCTGTGGCTGACAGTTCTTTCCTTTGAGAGTAATGAAAATAGGATCCCAATCTTTTCTTGCTTGTAAGGTTTCTGCTGGGCAGTCTGCTGGGCTTTGCTCTATTAGTGATTAGATATTTTTATTTTACTGTTTTAAAAATTTTTTCCTTCACATTGATTTTAGATAGTACACCTCCTTGCAATGTATCTCCCTGGTGTTTATTGAACCTCTTGTATCTATCTGCATGTCTAAATGTCTTACAAAACCAGGGAAGCTTTCCTCAATTATTCTCTCAAATAGGTTTTCCACACTTTTTACTTATTCTTTTTCACCCTCAGGAATATCTATAACTCATAGGTTTGAACACTTTACATAATTCCATAATTCTCAAAGGCTTTATTTTTTTTCTTTAATTTAATTTTATTTATTTTTGCCTGATAAGGTTAATTCAAAAGTCCTCTGTTCAAGCTTTGAAATTTTTTCTTCTGCTTTGTCTTTCCTATTGTATGGTTTTTTAACTGTATTTTGTAATTTCTTTGACTAGTCTTTCATTTCCAGAATTTTGTTTGTTTTTAAAAATTTTATTCATATTTTGAGTAATTTTCTGGATTATTTGTATTGGTTTTCAACTTTCTATTGGATCTCATTGAGCTTCCTTGAAATTCATATTTTAAATTCTTTATTTGTAATTTTAGTATTTTAGTTATCCACTGCTAGAAAGCTATTGTGATCCTTTGTTGGGAGGGTCATTGCACTCTGGGTTTTAGTACAGCAAGAGTTCTTATGCTGATTCCTTGTCATCTGGAGAAGCTGTCACTTCTTATTTTGGGGTATACTTTTGTTTAAATGGGATTTTTTCCCTCTTGAGGTTGTAAATGTGGTGTATGTTGGGTAGGGTCCTTGGGCTTTCAGGGGGCCAAGGCTCTGTATGAATTTTTGGTTATAGATAATCTTAGTGTGTTAGCTTTCTGAAATGCTAGTTATTTGCAGGTTGTAGTAGTGGTATACTAGACATGTGAGCAGACTCACTGCTTTCTGCAAAGATGATGAGATGGAGGTCTCCAGAAGCCTATCTCATTCCCTAGAACTGTGCATTTCTATCAGCATGAATTGTACTGGGTTGTGTAGTTCACTCTTCAGGCTAGCATGTGGCACTTGAGCATAAGAGACAATTGAGTGCTATACAATTGGGTCAGCAAATGTTTTAATGGGCTGCGAAGGTTGACCTCCTGGTCAGTAGCTGGTGCTTGTAGGAGAGAGTCAACTGCAGTGGTGGCAGTGGGATTTATGCTTGGCCTTTGTTAATCAGGATAAGTACTTGGGCACCCCAGGTGAGGCCTCTGAACTCCCAGGGATCCCTGTTCTGTGTTCTACCACTGAACCTGGTATAGGGGCAAAGCCAGGTGGGTCTGGACAAGGCAAGCCATATCCATGTTCCCCAAAGGTGGCACAAACGCTGACCCCAACAAGGCTTGAAAGGCAGCTCCCATGCCACTGGGGCAAGCTTCTAGGGAGGAGAGGAGGCACCTCTGTTATACCAAAAAGCCTGCATTGGGGCAGATGGGCTGCCCAGAATCCACAGCCCAGTGGTCAGTAGTGGTACCTGCTTAGCGTCCATGTCCCTTACGTGGTGGGTCTCCCTCCAGTATCCAGACTCTGGCTGTAGGCCAAAAGAGCTAGGTCAATCCCAAACAGTCTGTGTTCAGATTGCAAATTATGAATTTTAAAATTGAGACAGTTCTGGGCCAAGTGAGATAGTGGGCCACCCTATGTCAAACCTTGATTGAATCCAATGCAATCTATTTTAAAAAAATTTTGTTGTTACACTAAAATTCAAAATAATATTTCCCCTCTGAGGGTATAATTGTCTGTAGAATTTTAATGAAATATTAAAAATAA
Source organism: Cheirogaleus medius (assembly GCA_008086735.1). Lineage (NCBI taxonomy): Eukaryota > Metazoa > Chordata > Mammalia > Primates > Cheirogaleidae > Cheirogaleus > Cheirogaleus medius. The sequence continues at coordinate 21,703,321 of VBSM01001483.1, forward strand.
TAAAGAGATTTTTAGATGGTAAAATGGGTCTGAAGAAGCTCAGAGGGGAAACCAAAATAAAGAACAAGAAAGATAATGTAAGAAGGATAAGACCTTAAAGGATTGCCTCAAACTGGAACAGCCTGCACAATCCCCAGTCCTATATCTCTTAAGTTTTGTTCAACATTAATATGGGGAATTACTTTCCCTCTACTTTTACACCACTTATATTTCCCATTCATTTATCCACACTATTCTACAGCAGAGATTATTATGTCCTATTGCACACTCTCTGGTCACCTTTAATCTAAAGAAAACTGCAGCTTTTGAAAAGTCTTCCTTCATTTTGCTGCCTTATCAACTCCTTCAAAACATTGTTTGAATATTTATGTTGTTCTTTGTGACAAGATCATTCTCTCTACGACTTTTTATCTTCTTTTATGAATGTTTTTTAAATCAATATGATTCTTGGGGATATGGATATTATTCAAAACGTCACTTAAGATGCAGGATACTGAATCCTTGGTGACTAATAACAGCTTTGGGGTTGATAGAATATAAAGCTTGATTTTTAAAAACTATATGGTTTCAGTTACTTTATAATAACTTCAAAAGAATGTGGCAGTCATAACCCAATATATCTGTACCTGAATTCTATTGATTTAATATTAATTGTATATAAAAACAGAATATAATATAGTATTTCTGAAAATTTCAAAGAAATCTTTTAAGTATCACATAGTAAATGATGATGTTATAATTTGTTCAATAATAATTTCATTGGCATGCTCTGTATAATTGAAAAATAACTGTAATAATCTGACAATAAAAAATTAAAAATACTTTAATTTAACTTTAAACATAATTTCAAAAAGAATTTAAAATATTACAGGCCTTTTGTGGTTCTATATAAATTTTAGTTTAGTTTAAAGAAAATTTTCTTTAAATATGCCATTGGAATTTTGAAAGGGATTACACTGTTTCTGTAGACAGCTTTGGGTAGTATAGATATTTTCATACAGTTGAAGGTAGAGGGAAAAGATGGCTGACTAGAGCCATTGGTTGTCAAATTGTCCCAAATAGAAGAAAAAGTTTCAGATGAGTCCTGGCAAAATAGTGAGGGAAAGGTGCCAGAACTTATGCTTACCAGAGATCCCATAGGGGATGGAGTAGAATAAGTTGTTGAGTAGAATAAGAAGCAGCAAGATTCTGGCAGAGACTGACACCAGAAGGATTCAAAGCCAAGTAGAAAGGGTAGGAGGGAGTGTTTACTTTTCTTCCTCTCACACCTACAGTGGTGTGAAAGCCCTTTTATCCTGATGAATCCAGGTGCTGCTGCCATCAGTGAACTGAGAGCTTCTTGGTAGCAGAGGACCAGGCTGGGTGCCCATGTAAGGTCATTTCACTTCATCACAGACCTGAGTTGAGATGGTGGATGCCATATTGCTTGTGCACATGCTGGGTTCCTCCATCCTGACAGGGAAGTGACAGCCCCTCAGTCTCCTTGTCACTAGATTTCACACAAACATTCCCCAGTACTCACTTGGACTGTAACAACCACAAAGGAACAGAGAGACACAGGAGAGCAGCAGTATTTCCAGAGTTCTGACCCCTAGGCCAGGCTGCTTCAAGGGGACTGGGAAGTGCCAAGAATATTTTTTTAGGACAGAGGAAGGTGGTATGCACACTCTCCTTCACCTGGCTCCTGATCCAAAGTTGTCTGCACCTCTCCCAGTAGAGATACTCCCCACCATTTGGAACCTTCTCCTCCTCCCCCTCTTTCCCCTTACCTGCCCACTGCAGCAGAGGCAGCTGTGGCATAAAGACTGTTCAGCTCAGGACCAGCAAGGGTTCCAAAGGAGATGATTAAACCAGGGCACTTGGAAGCACCTGCTCCACCCCTGACGGAGCACCTATCATACCCAGACTTCTGTGGACCTTGGAACTCACTTCTTTCCCTCTAAAAAGTCAAAGCAAGCACAGTTGTGTGCCCCAAGGACAAAAGCTATTGCCTCCTCTGAGAGAGGGTGGGGCTAGCAGTCCTATCCCAGGTTGCTTGTCTCTTCTGGGAGGAAACTATCATCCCCGAAGGCAAGTTCCTGTTGCAACTACATCACATCCACTAGAACATGTGGACCATAACTCATAGCCAGTCTGGTAGCCTTGCACACAGTGAGTTAACCTGCCTCCACCACCTCTGCTGCAACTGGTTCAGGGTGCAAGCGGGGAATCTGGGCACTTTTGTGGCCCCAAAGGACAGAGACCACTGCCAATGATTAGAGAGGAAGATGTGAGTGTCTTGTGCATCCCACAGCTGCCCATCTCTGCTAATGTTATCAACAAGGGCCTGCCTCACCTGTTGCAGGTTCACATTGCATCTCTCCTTCTCCTGCTAGAGCATTCTTCTGGAGAAGAAGAGTACCCAAAACCCTTACAATCACAGCCATTTCCTGAACTCAGGGAGGCTTGAGGGCAACTTTGCCAGCCCAGTATTGGTCTTATCATCCCAGGACTCAGGCATGCCAACCAGGAACCTAGAAACTGGGGATTACCTGATTCCATCCACCACTGTACCTGAATACTCTCCCATAGGTCTGAGGTCCAACCCATTCAAATTGCCAGCAACACCATGACAGGTACCTCTACCTGCATGAGCCAAAAAGAAGTGTACCTATCCCTCTCTACACCAAGCAGCAGAGTTCCTGGCAGAGAAGAATAGGTGAACCACAAAGCTATATGTTTGGAGTTGAGGAAAGAGGATCCAGATTACAAGGAATCAGCATAAAAACTCTGGCAATATGAAAAATCAGGTTATATTGACACTCCCAAAGCATCACATTAGCTCTCCAGCAATGGACTTCAAACAAAAGAAAATTTTTGAAATGTCAGATATAGAATTTAAAATATGGATTGCAAGTAAGCCCAATGTGATTGGTGAGAATGTTGAAAACCAACAAAAAGAACCACTGCCGCCCCCCAAAAATTCAGGACATGAATGAAAAATTCACTAAAGTGATATACTTTAAAAAATAACTTCTGGTGATAAAGGAGTCATTTTGGGAATTTGAAAATACAGTGGAAAATTTTAATAACTAGACCTAGTGGAAGAATTTCAGAGTTTGAAGACAAGGTTTTCAAATTAACACAGTCAAAAATAAAAAAAAAATCAAGAGAAATGAAAAAAGTCTCCAAGAAATATGGGATTATGTAAAACATCAAAACATAAGAATTCTAGGTCTCCCTGAGGGACAAGAAAAAGCACATAGCAATGAAAACCCATTTGAAGGAATAACTGAGGAAAAGTTAGTTACATTATTTTGCTAGAGACAGCTGCCTAGGTTCTATTTTTTGCAAGAGGAATTTTATCCTAACACTGCCAACTGGTTCTATATGCTGGGATTGTGCCTAAACCCATACTTAGATCATACGTAGTGAAATAAATGAGATTACAATAATTTGCTTACTTCAGTGAACCCCAGGGCCTGAAGCAAGTCCCACTTTCAGTAAAAACAGCCATCTCTTCCTTTAAAAACAAACAACAAAATGAGACAAAACAAAAAGGGGGTTTCTGTCAACAATAAGGAAGAATGAATATTAGGAAAAAAGCCAAAAAGGAATGCACAGTTTATTCTTCTAAGTATCCAACATTCATGCGCCCCTTTGTCCCACACCTTGATAAGGGATAATGACCAGAAAATTGTAGCAAATATCATGAATCATGGTGAAATATAAGAAGCATTTTTGTTGAAGTCACAAATATGGCAAGCATGACTGTTATCTGTTGGTCTGCATTAAATTGGTAGTACTTATAATTACAATAAGACATGACAAAAATAGGAGATATAAATAATTATTTTTAAAATGCATGGACTTTTTTCTTTTTGGCTTCAAACAACACAGCTTATTATCTTATAGTTATGGATGTCAGAAGTGTGAAATCAGTTTTGCTGGCCTAAAATCAAAGTGCCATCAAGGCTACTTTCTTTCTGCAGGCTCCAGTGGAGAAACCATTTCTTTGCCTTTTTTAGCTTCTAGAGGCTGCCTGCATTCCTTTGCTTGTGGTCCCTTCCTCCATCTTCAAGGAGCAGTGTAGCATCTTCTAATCCCTCTCTCTGGCTAGTACTCCTACTTCCGTAGGAATATCTGCCTCCCTCTGCTTCTGACCCTCCTGTCTCCTTCTTATAATTGTGATTACATTGTACCCACCAAGATAATCCAGGTTAATCTCCCTATCTCAAGATACTCAATTTTTATCACATCTGCAAAATCCTTTTTGCCATATAAAGTAACATACTAGCAGGTCCCACAGATTAAGACATGATCATCTTTGGAAGACCATTATTCTACTTTCCTGAGTGTCTGTCCTTAGTACTGCTTCTGTCCTGGGGCTTCCTCTGGGCCTGAACACATCACTCTGAATTCTGCTTATCTCCTAATAGGAATGTTTTATTTTCCCATTAGTTTACACTTAAAATTACTGATGTTTGAAAATCTAACTAATTTCTTCATCACTTGAATCTTTATATAAGAGGAGGTCAGGCAGGTAGCAGTGGAGATTGGAAACAGCTCTTCCCAGTGAACCCTAGGTGCTCAAAGTAACATAGGGCCCCTATGTGACAGGACTGCAGGCCACTCACAAGCACAACATCCTCTCTCCTGGAGCACTGAGTGAGACTATCTTTCCTAGCCTCACTCACAGTTAGGTGTGTTCTGGGATGTAGTTCTAGTTGGAAGAGAGTGAATAGGAGTGATGAGGGCTGTTTCTAGGCCTGGCCCATAAATCCTCTCACAAAAGATCCTCATTGCTCTTTCCCTTTCTGTTGGCAGATATTAATGTCCAGGGTGAACTTGGAAGCCACATGTTGATGGTGACAGGTTGTTGTCAGCCTGGTTACCAGAATGACTCTATGAAGCAGTGTTGGTCATACCCTCTTGTGTTAGCCATGCTTTTAGGTCCTGGAAACCTGATGCTTTAATATCTGTCTTACATGCATATGCCAGACATGCCTTGTTCTACAGAATATAATAATATGTCTGGGTCACCTTGCCTTGGCCCTCTGCTTCCCTCATTGCCTCCCCTCCCCTTGGCAAGAGCCTTCTCCTGGGGGCACACTTTTTTATTTCAAAATATTAAAGGGATACAAAATGTTTTTGTTATGCAGATACTTTTTATAATGCTTAATTTGGGGCTTTTAGTGTGTCCATCACCTGAATAGTGTTCATTTTACCAGAAAGGTAGATTTTTACCCCTCCCCTCCTCCCTCTTCCCTTCTTGATTTCCTAAGACCTTTATATCCCTTTGTGCCCATGTTTGCCCACCTATTAGCTTCCAATCATTAGAGAGTACATGTAGTATTTGTTTTTCCATTCCTAAGATACTTCAGTTAGGATAATCCCATACAAATTGCTGCAAAAGACAGTATTTCCATTCCTTTTTATAGCTGAGTAGTACTCTATGGTATATATATATATATATATATATCACATTTTCTTAATCCACTGATGAATTGATGGGCACTTAAGTTGATTACACATGTTTGTGACTATGAATTGTGCTACAATAAACATTCAAGTTCAGGTGTCCTTTTAAATGAAATGACTTATATTTCTTTGGATAGATACTATACATCCAATGAAGGGCTAATATCCAGAATCTACAAAGAACTCCAACAAATCAGCAAGAAATAAAATCAAACAAACCCATTAAAAGGTAGGCAAAAAACATGAACAGAAGTTTTCCAAAGAAGAGAGACAAATGGCCAATAAACATACAAAAAAATGCTCAACATCACTAATCATCAGGTCAATGCAAATTTAAATATTAACTGACTTGTGTCAGAATGGCCTTTATTAAAACATCAATAAACAATAGCTGCTGGCATGGATGCAGAGAGAAAAGAACACTTATACACTGTTGGTGGGACTGAAAATTAGTAAGTACAACCTCTATGGAAAGCAGTATGGAGATTCCTCAATAAATAAATGTAAACTTCCCATTTGACTCAGCACACTTTTTAAATACAAACCAAACAATCTACAGACCACATCTCCAACCTGTTTTGTGCTCTTATATACTGGGCTACTGTACACCTGCCCTCATCACTCCAGGGCCAGGTGCCAGACAACTAAGCATAGCCTTCATGCCCCAGAGCCCACTGAAATTATTTTAACGAGCCAATCCTAAGCCTACTTACACTTCTTTTCTGGTTTCTTCTTGCAGAAACCACAACAAAGACTCTTGCCTATGTTTTTACCCTATTCTCTCTGCCTCCTGACTGATCCTGGTGATTTCCTGTGTGACCCTTTATAGCATGGTGTACCCCCTCCTCTTGGTAACTGTGATTGACAAACTATCTTTTTAATGGTAGTTATCCTCTGATCTGTTGGCATTACTAATTTGCCAGTTAAGATGGATCTTCTATCCTGAGTAAAATACAAAAGAATCAATTGGCAATCTTTTATATATCATCAGTGGTTATATTAAGTTTGCTGTATAAAGCAAGAACTAAAAAATTAATAGTTTTCTTATAGGCCAGTAAGCATCATTTTAAGAATTTATGGCAAAAAAAGAGCTTATTCCAAAATTACAACAAAAATACAGCAAAAGGTTATACTTACGAAAGAATACAAGATCTCTATAGAGAAAGCAATGAAACTTTGCTGAAGAACCTAAAGGAAGATCTAAAACTATTGAAAGCTATAGTCTATTTATTGCTGGAATAATGAAATATCATAAAAATGCCAGGCTTTCTCAAAGTGATCATTAAATTTAAAGCAGTGAAAGTCAAAATCACAGCAATATTGTTGAACAGGATAAACTTATTTCATTACGTGTAATTGAGAAAATGTGAATGATGAAGCAAGGCAGTATTTAAAGACAAACAAAAACAGGACATTTGTCATCTTAGTTGTTAAAATTTGTTAGATATTGTGGTTGGCAGAATAATGTCCCTCCACCAAAATTGTTCATGCCCTAATCCTTTGAACCTGTGAATATGTTACCTTACACGGCAAAAGGGATGTTGCAGATATGATTATGTTAAAGATCTTGAGATGGGGGAGTTATCCTGGATTTTATGTGGGGGCTGACCTATATCATACAAGTTATTAAGAGGGGAGAATCTTTCCAAGCTAAGTAAGAAACATGAGATGGAAAAAGAAGGAGATATTTAAAGCATGACAGGAACTTGACCCATGGTTGGTGGCTTTGAAGATGGAGGAACAGGGCCATGAGCCAAGGAATGTAGCAGGCATTAGAGTCTGGGAACAGTCCTCAACTGACAGCCAGCAACGAAAGAGGACTTCAGTTCTACAAATGCAAGGATCTGAATTCTGTCAACTACTGAAATGAATAGGAAAAGGATTCTCCCCCAGAACCTCCAGAAAGGAATGCAGCCCTGCTGACATCTTGATTTTAGGCCACTGAGTCCCATGTCATATTTCTGACCTACAGAACTCTAAGATAACAAATTTATTTTGTGTTAAGCTACTAAGTTTGTGGTAATTTGTTAGGGCAGCAATAGGAGACTAATACAGAAGGCTATAGTGTGCTACTGGTGTAAGAGTAGACAAGGAATGAATGCACATGAACATGAAGAGGATTCAATACATGGAATTTCATTACACTATTGTTCATAAAAAACCCACTTACCTGGCCATCAAAAATGGAATAGCTCAATTAACTGTGTTATATCCATCCCATGGAGTGACATGCAGCAATTAGAATAAACAGCCATAGTCTGTATGACGCAGACAGAACTTTAAGACATATTGCTTAGAAAAAAAAGCATGTTGAAAAATGACATAATGTAAGGAAACCACACAAAATATGCTATAATTTTTATCAGTATATAAATAGATGTTTGTACAAGTTCTATTATATGTGAAATTTAAAATACTAGTTACCTCCAGGAAGGAGGAAACGGGCATGCAGTGAAGTAGAAAACCTGGTTCAGAAACAGTAATCAGAGGGGATTTAAGTCTCCTTTGGGAAGTTTAAAATATTTACCAAGAATATATATTTATACATTACATGTTCAATTATACATTAAGGAAAAATACTCCCATTCACTAAAGGAAACTATTTATAGGTATTGTCAACATTATTCTGCACCATCTATATAAAGACTCATGTAAATCTTTTTCTTTTCTTCCTAGAGATAAGAAAAGTATTTCTTGACACGAGGCACCTGACAATTACTTTGTTCTTTCTCCCATATGGCAAACTATGTAATTTTCCATCACTTTTTTTCCTATAGGTTCTAGGAGTTTTAGAGGTAATTTCAGCGCTAAAATTGTGTTCGAATTGTCCAAATGTCTAGAATTCTACAATATCTGTTAGCTGATATTTAATTTTGTTACTGACCTTTTTTTAAATGGAAAATTGTTCTTATTTTACTATATTTTGAACTCTTTTCCCTGTTTCCATTACCTATAAGCTATCTCTTTTTGCAAGAGTGAGACTTAAATTGATAAAATAATTTCTAATCTTTTTTTGATCTAATCTTTAGGGTTATATATATATGTGTGTGTGTGTGTGTATTATATATATGATCATGTCTTCTGCAAAGAGAAAATTTAACTTCTTCCTTTCTTATTTTCATATCTTTTGTTTCTTTTTCTTGCCAAATTGCTCTGGCTAGGACTTCCGATACTATGTTGAATAGAAGTGGTGAAAGTGGGCATCCTTTCATTGTTTCTAATCTTAAAGGAAAAGCTTTAAGCTTTACACCATTGAGTATAAGGCTAGCCATGGGCTTGCCATAGAGGGCCTTTACTGTGTTGAGGTACATTACTTCTATACCTAATTTGTTGACACTTTCTATCATGAAAGGATGTTAAATTTTGTCAAATGCTTTTTTTGCCTCTATCAAGAATATCATATGATTTTTGTCCTTCATTCTGTCAATGTGGTATATTTACATTTATTAGTTTGCATATGTTAAGCCATCCTTGCACCCTAGGGAGAAATCCCACTTAATTATGATGAACGACTCTTTTAATGTGGTGCTGAATTCAACATGTCAGTATTATGTTGAGGATTTTTATTACATTTATGTTTGTCAAAGATATTGGTCTGTAATTTTTTTTCTTGTATTATCTTTGTCTGGCTTTGATATTGGGGTAATTTTGGCCTCATAAAATGAGTTTGCAAGTATTCTATCCTTCTCAGTTTTTTAGAAGAGTATCAGAAGAACTGGTATTAGTTTTACTTTAAATGTTTGCTAGAATTCAGCAGTCAAACCATCAGGTCCTGGGATGTTCTTTGATGGGAAATTTTTTTTTATTACTGATTCAGCCATTTTATTTGTTATCAGTCTGTTCAGGCTTTCTATTTATTCTTGATTCAACCTCAGTAGGTTGTATATTTCAAGGAATTTTCCATTTTCTCTGGTTTATCCAATTTATTGGCATATAGTTGTTCATAATAGTCTTTTATAACCTTTGTTGTTTCTGAGGCATTTGTTGTAATGTCTCCTTTTTAATGCCTGAATTTGTTTATTTGAGCATTCTCTCTTTTTTCATTTCTAGAATTAATAAACACATTCAGTAAAGTTGCAGGATACAAAATAAATATACAAAATTCAGTAGCATTGCTATACACTAACAATAAGCTAACTGAAAAAGAAACCAAGAAAATAATGTACCAAGAACACTGGCTGAGATCAAAATCACCAAGAGAGTAAATTTCAAATTCTCTCACCACAGAAAATAAGTATTTTAGATGATTCATATATTAATTAGCTTGCTTTAATTGTTCCACATTGTATTAATAAATCTTAACATCACTTAGTGCCAGTAAATGTACAACTATAATATGTTAATTTACAACTAAAAATAAAAATTTTTAAAAAATAAAATAATCCCATTTACAATAGGATCAAAAATACCTAGAAATAAATTTAACCAAGGAGGTGAAAGATCTGTACACTAAAATCTATAAAACATTGATGAAAGAAATTGAAGAAGACACAAATAGAAAGATATGCAGTTTTCATGGATTAGAGGATTAATATTGTTAAAATGCTCACAATATCCAAAGTTATTTATATATTCAATGCAATACCTATCAAAGTTCTAATGTTTTTCACAGAAATAGAACCACAAAAGACCCCAAATAGCCAAAGAAATCTTGAGCAAGAAGAACAAAGTTGGAGGTAATACACTGCCTGATCTCAAAATGTACTACAAAGCTATGGTAATCAAAATAGCAAAGTACTGGCATTAAAAACAGACACAGGTACCAATGGAACAGAATAGAGAGCCCAGAGATAAATCCACACATTTATAGCCAACTAATATTTGGCAGATTTTCCAAGAATGTACAATGAAGAAAGGACAACTACTTCAATAAATGATGTTGAAAAAACTGGATATCCACATGCAGAAGAATGAAATTGGACCCTTTTCTCACCACCTATACAAAAATGAACTCAAAGTGCATTAAAAGTTAATACATAAGATCTGAAACTATGAACCTCCTAGGATAAAACCTAGGAAAATTCTTCTTGACGTTGATCTTTGCAAAGATATTTTGTATATGGTTCTAAAAGCACAAACGACAAAAGCAATCATAGACAAATGAGATTGCAGAAAACCAAAAAGGTTCTGAACAGCAAAGGAAACAATCAGCAGAATGAAGAGACAACCTATGGAATGTGAGAAAATATTTGCAAACCATATATATGATAAGCGGTTAATATCCAAAATATGTAAGGAAATCAAACAACTCAATAGAAAGAAAATAAGTAACTTGATGAAAAAAAGATTGAAAGACCTGAATAGGTATTTCTTAAGTGAAGAAAAACAGGTATATAAAAAAAAAATGCTCAATATCACTAATCGACAAGGAAATGCAAATTAAAACCACAATGAGATCTCAAAAAAACAGAAAAGAAAAGAAAAGAAAAAAAGAAAGAAAGAAAGAGAGAAAGAAAGAAAAGAAAAGAAAAAAGATAACAAGTCTTGTGGAGGATGTGCAGAGTAGGGAACCCTTGTACATTGTTTATGGGAATTAGTACAGAGGTTCCTCAAAAAATTAAAAATAAAACTACCAGATGATATAGCAATTCCACCTCTTGGTGTATACCCAAAGGAAATGAAATCATTATGTCAAAGAGATATCTGTACTCCCATGTTCATTGCAACATTGTTTACAATAGCCAAGATATTGAATCAACTTAAGTGTCTATCAATGCATGAATGGATAAAGAAAATGTGATGCACACACATACACACAATGGAATACTATTCAGCCTTCTGAGAGAAAGGAATCCTGTCATTTGCAACCACATTGATGAACCTAGGGGACATTATGCTAGGTGAAATAAGCCAGGCACAGAAAGATAAATACTACATGATCTCACTTATATGTGGAGTCTAAAAAAGTTGAACTCATAAAAGGAAAAAGTAGAATGGTGGTGACCAGGGGCTGGAGGTAGGAGGTAGATATGGGGAGATGCTGGTCAAAGGGTACAAAGATTCAGCCACATAGGAGAAATGCTATCTGGAGATCTATTGCACAGAATAGTTAATAATATATTGTACACTTGAAAATTGCTAAAATAGTAGATCTTAAATATTCTCACTACAAATAAATAACTATGTGAGGTGATGGATATGTTAATTAGCTTCATTTAATCATCTCACAATGTATAAATATATAAAAACCTCACATTGTATGCCATAAATTTTTAATATATCAAAGTTTTACATGTAAATTATACCTTAGTAAAGTTGAAAAAAATTAAAAATATTTTAGAATAAGGGAAGATATAAATAGATGAACAAATATGCTGTTAGGAAATTTAGTGGGAAGTAAGAAAAATGTAGGCATGATTAGTAGTCTTAAAATACTTCAAAGGGCTGTCATTTTGAGATGAAAATAGATAAGAAAGTATTTTTTCTGAAAAAGACTTAGAATCAATGGGTCAAAGATATAGGGAAGCAGATTTCACCTCAACATACCAAGCACAATTCCACCAAAGGGATTTTTGCACAGGCTGTTTCCTGTACATAAAATATTTTCCTCCCAAATAACATCATGGCCAACTCTCTCTCTCTTTCAGGCCTTTGCTGCATCAATTGTCACTGTGTCAATGAAATATACTTTACCCAATTTATAATTCTAATCTCTTTTTGGACCACCCTCCCTATTGCACTCCCCTTATTCAGTTCTTCATTCATTTTAGTTTTATTCTCCATAAAACTCATCAACTTTAATATTCTACATGGTTCATGTGATTACACTAGCCACATGTGAACATATAAGTATAAATATTAGTTAACTAAATTTAAATAAAAGGAAATATTTCTTCAGTTGCAATAGCCATGTTCCAAGTGCTCAATAGCCACATATGGCTATTGTTTACCATATTGAACAAGGAAGATATTACAGGACATTTCCATAACTGCAGAAAGTTCTATTGGACAATACTGTATGATATAATTTATTACATTTACTGCTCTTCACTTAGAATGCAAATTCCATGAAGACATGCCATGGGAACATAGTAGACATTCAATAAATATTTGTTTAATGAATGAATGTATGAGCATCATAAGAAGTTGTAGAAAGAATAACAAATTAAACAATCTGGACCTGACCATATTGTGCACAGCACACACTAGACAGTACACAGTAGGCACACAGCAAAATTCAGATGTTTAAACTGAATAAATACAGATACTGAAAAGAAAATATGTATTTCTAATGTCATTGTAATGGAATGAATATAGAAGAGTCAGATTTATAAGTCTCCCTAAAATAAAGAATTGGATAAACCTGTTGAGCTGGTATCAGTTTGATTCAGCATTTTTAGCAGTGAGTTTGGAGACTGCCAGATTTGGAAATCATGGCAGAGATTTGACTTGAGCACCTTGGGGATATGAACTTATCAAATAAGACTATGCATAAAGAAAGCAGAATAAGTCGAAAACATTTCTAGACTATCTTAAGCACACCTATCTTTGCTAAACTGGCAATACTTCATCTGCAATTAGTAGTGTGAAAAATAGAGGATATTTTAATAAACAAAAATGGCATCAACCTCAACAACAACATAAAAGAGGCACTTACTTATTGGTGTATACTGTTTTTAACATTTGAAGTATTTTCTGGTGTTAAAGCAAGAGATCTTTCTCTAATGTATATGCTTTTTGGAGTCTTATTACTGAAAAAATATAATATAAAGCATCCATAGGTCAAATCTTAGACAGAGGTTTTGAATAACAATTCCTTTGTTCAACCTGAATCTGGGCTTATCTGTATCAAATAAGGGCCAATCTTCACCATCATAACGTTTGTTTTTTAGCTTTCATTCCAGGTCAATGGATAGTAATGATTACTTAGCTTTTGGTGCCATATCATATGGTTTCAGACCCTGGTTCTGTAATTCCCTAGCGTTAGAATTCATACAGGTTACTTCAGGACTCTGTGTTTTGGTTTCCTTAACTATATCATTGAAATATCAGTACTCTTTCATAAAGTTATTTTAAGGAATATGAATGACAGAATAGTGCCTGAAACATTAAATAAATGCTATTCATCATAAGTTAACCTTGGGACTTCTTATTCATTTTTTAATATTTTACTTCAGAATATTACATGGGTGCAAATGTTTAGGTTACATATATTGCCTTTGCATAGCCTGAGTCAGAGCTACAATCCTGCCCATTCCCCCAGACAGTACGCATCATATACATTAGGTGTGAATTTACCCAACCTCTCCTCCCCCCTCCCATTTGCTTGACACCCAATGAATGTTACTTCCATATGTACACATAAGTGTTGATCAATTAGTACCAATTTAATGATGAGTACATGTGGCACTTGTTTTCCCATTCTTGTGATACTTCACTTAAAAGAATGGGCTCATTTAGTAAAATGGGTTCCAGCTGTATCCAGGTGGACATATAGGAATAACATTTGTCGGGTGTTGGGTGGGTGGGAGGGGGGAGGAGGGGATGGGTATATACAAACATAATGAGTGAGATGTGCAACGTTTTGGGGATGGTCATGCTTGAGGCTCTGCCTTGAGGGAGGAGGGGGGCATGGGCAATATACATAACTGTAATATTTGTACCCCCATAATATGCTGAAATAAAAAAAAAGAATGGGCTCCACCTCCATCCACGATAATACAAGAGATAGTTCAACATTGTTTTTTTATGGCTGAGTAGTACTCCGTGGTATACATATACCACATTTTATTAACCCACTCTTATATTGATGGGCACTTGGGTTGTTTCCACATCTTTGCAATTGTGAATTGTGCTGCTATAAACATTTGAGTGTAGATGTCTTTATTATAGAATGCCTTTTTTTTACTTTGGGTTGATACCCAGTAGTGGAATTGCTGGATAAAATGGTAGTTCTAGATTCAGTTCTTTTAGGTATCACCATATTACTTTCCATCGAGGTTGTACTAATTTGCAGTCCCACCAGCAGTTTATGTCCATGATGCTGAAAGTATCTGTAGTTCATTACTTTTTATTGTTAAGTACTGTACCTTTATATGATATGCCACAATCTGCCCATTTTCTTGATGGACATTTGAGTTACATTCAGTTTTGGGCTATTATGAATAAAACTGTTATTAACATTAATGTATGTATCTTTTACTGGGAATTTTTAAAAAATTAGTTTGGATAAATACTTAGAAGTTAAATTACTTATCACAGGATAAATGTTATGTTAAACTTTATTAGAAACTTCTACACCGTTTTAAAAATGGTTGTGCCAATTTAAAAACCAAAAAGATTGCATTTGATTTTCGTCAGTTGCTTCACTTTCTTTCCAATATTTGGTGCTGTCATGTTGTTTTTTTCTGCTTTAGCCATTATTCATGTATATCTCATTGTGATGTGCCTGTTCAAGACTTTTGCCTATTTTATTGAGGTTTTTATTATTGGGTTGATGAAATTCTTACATATCGCGGATGTCAATATTTTGCCACATATGTAATTTGCAAATAATTTCTGCAGCCCTGTGGCTTATCAATTAATTTTCTTGTGTCTTTTGATGAGCAAAAGTTTCAATTTTGATACAATCTAAAGCATAACTTTTTATCTGTTATGGTTATTGTTTTATGTGGCTTGTTTAACAAATCTTTGCCTACTCCAAGTTAGTGAATACATTTTGTTTCCTTCATTACATTTTATATGTTTAGCTTTTTTATACTTAAGCATGTGAACTACATTATATTAATTTGTGGAGGTCATGAGGTAAGGATCAAGGTTCATTTATTTTCCATATCCTAATTATTGCAACACCATTTGTTGAAAAGACTTTCTTTTTCCCACTGATATTTGTATGTGTGTGTATGTGCACATACACACATGCATATGTGCCTGCTTTGATCAAAAATCAATTATTTGTATAAGTGAGATCTATTTTTGTACTTTTTATTCTATTCCATTGAACAATTGTCTGTCATTCTGCCATGATTACCACAACTTTCTATTAAGTCTTGAAGTCAAGTAGTATAAATCCCTCAATGTAATCATACTTTTCTAAGATTATTTTAATTATTCTAAGTCCTCTGCAAACATATATATGTATACATATATACAAAATAAATTTTAAAATATTATTTTCTACAAAAAATACCCTGCTGGGATTATTATACATGTTGTAATTAATCTGTATATCAACTGGCAAGAATTGACAACTTGACAACATTAAGTGTTTCAATCCCATGGACATGATATCTCTTTTCATTTACTCAAGGCTTCATTAATTTTTCTCCTCAAAGTTTTGTTGTTTTTATGGTAAAGGTCTTGAATGTCTTTTATTAAATATATCGTCATTGTATTTCCATATTATTATAAATTGCTTCAATTATTTTCAATTTTTTATTGTTAGTGTATAAAATCACAAATCACATTTGTATGTCAATCCTGTATCTTGTGACCTTACTAAAATCACGTAATTTTTGTGATACTTTTTAATGGATTCCTTAGTATTTTCTCCATACATAATGATATCATTTGTGAATAAATACAGTTTCACTTCTTTTCTAGTCTTTATGCCTTCTATTTCTTTTTCTGTTTGCTGCTACTGCTACTTAGTAACTTCAGTGCAAATTGAATAGAGAGCAGACTCTGTCTTCTTCCCAATCATAGGGGAAAAGTATTCAATATTTCCTCATTAAGTATAATGTTAGTTGTAGCTTTTTAGTACATGTAGGCTTTTTCTCTTGAGTATGAGTCACATTTCTGTTTCCACACATAATTAGCAAAATTTTATTATAGAGTACACACTGTAAATGAGATGTAGATTCTAGATTCTGACATCCCTCTCTCTCATTTTTGTCCTAGTTGCAAATTAATGTGAATGAATTAAATCCCAACTCTATACCTACCCACACAAAAACCCTCTACCCCACCTTGATGATGGGTGGCAGCTGAAACTATTCAATACTTTCAGCCTTCCAGCTGTTTTAATTTTCCCAAATCATGCCAAATTCAGGGACTGTCCAAGAATGTAGGCAGAATTTATATGCAAATTTGGAAACTCCTCTGTATGTGGCTCACTCCTTCTAGGATTTAACCATCACTTTTCAGCTGCTATGGAACCCCCAAATTCTGTCTTCTGACTCCTAAAGCCAATATCTCACCATAGCATTCTCTTTTGGTTCTAAAAGCCTCACAAAAATTGGGGAGTACCCTAAGGCAAGAGTCCTTATTATCCAGGTATTTTACTCAAAGAACTTCACTTTCCTCCAGTTTTTGTTCAATTTTGGCCATTCTGCAGTTCCTTCAAGTAGTATTTCCACCAGGGTTTATAATAATTTTCTATAGGAAAATTATTCTGAAAGAAGCTATTCAACCACTGCCTGAAGTGAAACTATAGTGACTGATTTATTTGTATATAGTTCCTTCTTTAAAACTAACCTAACTCATTTGTTTTCTGTTATTTGGTTGGTTCGAGTTCTCTACATCTTTCATTATATTATTCTGACTTTTAAGTAAGAATGTATTATTCTATCTGAAAAACTAGCTCAAAACTTATTTGAAACAGGATACAAGTATGATATATATTAGTGTCATTTATGTCATGCCTAGATTATTATGTTACACATTATATATGTTCATTAAATAGACAGGCACACCAAAAGCCCTGACTTAAGCATTGTAAAAAGTACCCATATAACAAAAACATTTGTACTCCTTTAATATTTTGAAATAAAAAGCAGACATGCATTGAGTTAAATTCCAAAACTTAAATGCTTCCTATGTGACCACTTTTTTGTGGGGGGGGGCATGGTTTATTAATTAATTTATTTATTTGTATTTATTTATTTATTTTTATTTCAGCATATTATGGGGGTACAAATATTACAGTTACGTATATTGCCCATGTCCTCCCTCCCGCCTCGAGGCAGAGCCTCAAGCATGACCATCCCCCAAACGTTTCACATCTGACTCATTATGTTTGTATATACCCATCCCCTCCTCCCCCCTCCCACC
>VBSM01001483.1:21736933-21762494 GCA_008086735.1 Cheirogaleus medius
ATATACGTAACCATAATATTTGTACCCCCATAATATGCTGAAATAAAAGAAAAAGATTGTTTCTCTATGTTCCTAAAGATTATTATCTGTTATATTTTCCCCTATGTCTAAAGTGGCAAATGAAGTTAAGCATGAATTGATAAATTGAAATTTAATTTTAAGAAAATGCCACCTTGTGTGTGCTTGTGGGTTATGCCTAGAAAAATTGAATATATCTGGTGCAGAAATTAAAAATGGAATATGTCCATTTTGGTGTGCCCTTTAAATGTCAATTAGGAATGATGGAGAATATTGTTCAAATCTTCTTTATATATTTTAGCTCTTTAATTGGTTGTATACATATTTAGGATTATCATGTTTTTTGATTATTTAATCCTTTAAGAACTTTGAAATATATTTATTTATCTCTGGTAATATTCTATGTTCTGAAGTATACTTTGATGTAAATATAGCCGCTCTAATTCTTTTATGACTTGTGTTTGTATGGTATTTTTTCCCTATCCTTTTAATTGTAATCTATCTGTGTATTAATATTCATCTACTGAATCCTACATATATAATAGTTGTGTCTCTCTTTGTATTCAGTATGACAAATTAGTTTTATGAAAATTATGGAAAGTACAAAGAGTTCCCATATGTCCCTTCCACATCTCCCCCGGTTTCCCCTATTATTAACATCTTGCATTAGTATGAAATATTTCTTATAATTTAAGAGCCAACATTGATACATTATTAATAACTAAAATATATAATTTACATTAAGTTTCACTCTTTATGTTGTACACTCTGAGGGTTTTGACATATGTATAATGATATATACCTATCATGACAGGATTATACAGAATAATTTCACTGCCCTAAAAATCCTCTGTACTCCACCTATTCATCCCTCTCTCAAATCTTCTGAACCCCTGAAGTCATGGATCTTTTCACTGCTTGTATAGTTTTACCTTTTTCATGATGTCATTTAGTTGGAATCATACAGTATGTCACCTTTTCAAATTGACTTTTTAGGTTTCTCTATGTATTTTCATGGCTTGATAGCTCATTTCGTTTTCATTCCTGAATAATATTCCATTGTGTGAATGTACCACAGTTTATTTACCTACTCACATATTTTAAAACATCTTAGTTACTTCCAAGTTTTGGAAATTATGAATGAAGTTACTATAAATAGTCATATCCAGGTTACACTCTGGTGTATTAATCAGGGTTCTCCAGAGAAATAGAAAAAATAGGATGCAAATATTTGTTTTTATGTATATGTGTGTGGGAGGGAGAGGTAGTAAGGGGAAGGTGGAGAGGTGGGATATTTATTATAAGGAAGTGGCTCACATAGTGATTATGTTATGGAGGCTGAAAAGCCCCTAGATCTGCAGTCAGAAAGCTGGAGATCCAGTAAAGACAATGTATATTTCCAGTCTCAATACAAAGACCTGAGAACTAGGAGAGTCAATGGTATAAGTTCCAGTCCAAAAGCTTGCAGGCTCAATACTCAAGAAAAGCCAACATTTCAGTCTGAGTCCAAAGGCTGGTAACAACGAATGTCCCTGTTCAACCAGTCAGGTAGGAGGAGTTCCCTCTTACTCAGCTGTTTAGGCTACTCAGGTCTTCATTTTACTGGATGAATGCACACCAACATTAGGGAAGGCAATCTCTTTTACTCAGTCTACCAAGCCAAATGTTAATCTCATTCAGAAACACGTTTACAGACATACCCAAAATAATGTTGGATCAAATGTCTGGGCATTCCATGGCCAAGCCAAGTCGACACACAAAATTAACAATCACAAATCTGTCCGAAGTCAACTTGGCACCCATATGTATGTCCTTAAACTATACTTAACAAATAAAGATTCACCAACATGATATAATTATCCTGACCAAAAGTGGATTAACCCCTTTCTGAAAAGAGGAGGTAAAATCCTTCAGTCATATTTACTCTTCTCTTTGATATCTCATAACTTATATATTATGATGTAAAATTAATAATACTTAAATAATATGATATAAAGTCAACACATCTTTTCTTACATGAGAAGGGAATAAGATCATAATGGAGCTGAAAAATTCCTGTTACCTAGTGACATCATAGCTGTCCTAACATCAGTAAATAATTCCATTTACAATAGCATAAAATTATAATATTTTGAAATTAAATAAACAAAGATGTGAAACACTGGTACACTGAAAACTCTAAAACATTGCTGCATGAAATTAAAGAAGATGTAAATAAATTGAAAGACATCCATATTCATGGTTTGGAAGACTTAATATCTTTAAGATGTCAATATTACCCAAAGTGATCTACAGATTCAATGCAATTCCTATCAAATTCCTAACAACTTTTTAAATTTCATGATTAGAAAAAATCATTCTAAAATGTATATGGCATCTCAAGGAACCCTGAATAGGTTAAATAATCTTTTGGAAGAACAAAGTTGAAGGTGTCACACTTTCTGATTTCAAAACTTACTACAAAGCTATAGTAATCAAAACAGTGCGGGACTGGCATAAACACAGAGATATGGTCTAATGAAATAAAATACAGACCCCAGAAATAAACTTTCATATATATGGTCAAATGACTTTTGTTAAGGGTGCCAAAGCCTTTAAATTGGAAAATAACACTCTTTTCAACAAGTGATCCTGGCAAAACTGAATATCCCCATGCAAAAGAATGAAGCCTTACCTTACACCATATACAAAAATTAACTTAAAATTATCAAAGACCTAAACAAAAGAGATTAAACTATAAATCTCTTAGAGGAAAACATGTGGGGAAAGCTTCATGATGTTGGATTTGGCAATGATTTCTTGGATATGACACCAAGAACACAATTGACAAATGAAAAAATAGAAAAATTGGACAACATCAAAATTTTAAACTTTTGTGTATTAGAGGATATTAGCAACATAATGAAAAGGTGACCCACGGCATGGAGAAAAATATTTGCAAACTAAGCAGTTACTATTCAGAATATATAAAGAACTTATACAATTCAACAATAAAAAAACCCCAAGTAACCTGATTTAAAAAATGGGCAGAGGACTTAAATAGACATTTCTTCAAAGAAGATATTAAAATGGCCAATAGAAACATGATAAGATTCTCAAAGTATTTATTAGAGAAATGCAAATCAAAACCGCAATAAGATACCACTTAACATACTCATTGGCTCTTATCAAAACAAAATAAAAATATAACAAGTGGAGATAGTGAAGCCCTTGTGCATTATTGATGGGAATGTAAAATGGGGCAGCCCCTGTGGAAGACAGTATAGAATTTCTTCAAAAAATTAAAACTAGAACTACCATATGATTCCACTATATCTCCAAACAAATTGGAAGCTAGAACTCAAACGGATACTTGTACACCCATATTCATGGCAGCATTATTCACAATAGCCAAAAGGTTGAAGTAACACAATTATTCACCAACAGATGAATGGATAAACAAAATGTGGTCTATCCATACAATGAAATATTTTTCATCCTTCAAAAGGAAGGACATTCTGACACAAGCTACAACATGGATGAACATTGAAGACATTATGCTAAGTGAAATAAGCCATACACGAAAGGATAAATACTATGATTCCTCTTATATGAGGCACCTAGAGTAGTCAGATTAATATAGGGAGAAAGTAGAATAGTGGTTTCCAGGGGCTTCAGGGAGTAGAGAACAGGAAGTTGTTGTTTAATGAGCACAGAGTTTCAGTTTTGCAAGCTGAAATATTTATAGTGATGGACAGTGGTGATGATTGCACAACAATGTGAGTATACTTAATGCTACTGAACTGTACACTTTGAAATGGATAAATTGGTAAATACTGGTTATATATGTTTTACACAATTTTAAAAGTCAATAAATAAGAGGAAATAAAAATAAAAAAATCTACCTCCTTACTCTCATAAAACTGATGATTATTTGTAGTAAAATTTAAAAAATACTAAAATTTAAAACTATAATTTTCCATAATTTCATAAGTCTGTGAAAACCTATCTACTCAATTTACATCATCACCATGTCTTCCATTCTTTCTTCTCTGCATATTTAAATATACATTTTGTAATTTTAAAATATAGTTTTTATTTCCTTTATTCCCTAGTTACTTCTATTCCAATGCTAGTACTTTTAGACAATGGCAGGTGGCCCCTTAAATTCATGAATAAATAGGTACAGAGATGGATTTTAAAAGAATACTAAAATAATAAAATTTACTTAAATCAAACTAACAGTGTAATTAAAATAACTAATTATTAACAGTCATAAGGACTAAAATTAACAAGTTTTACATTTTTGATGCAAGTAAAAACAATTAAAATGTTTTATTTTTAGCATAGAAAAAATAAACTACTGTATTAATTTACTATCACTGCTGTAACAAATTGTCACAAACTTAGTACTAGACACAACACAAATTTATTACCTTACACAGTCCATGAGCATGAAGTCAAAAGACCAAAATGGGTCTTCCTGGGCTAAAGTCAAAATCATGCTGTTGGTAGGACTGAATTCTTCTCTGGACACTCTAGGGAACAATCTTTTTTTTTTTTTTTTTGGCTTTTTTCAGCTTCTAGAGGCTGCTTGCATTTCTTGGTTCATGGCTTCATGGCCTTCTTTTTCTTCAAAGTCAGCAATTGTATCACACCAACCTCTGATTCCAACATCACATCTCTGAATCTCTCCCTTTTTTCCCTCCTTTTATACTTATAAAGACCATTTTTGTGATTAAATTGAACTCACCTGTACGTGTATAATTTGGGATGTTCTTCCCACATCAAAATCAGCTGATTATCGACCTTAATTGCATCTGCAACCTTAATTCTTCTGTGCTCTGTAACTTAACATAATCACAAATTCCAGGGATT
The DNA here is from genome assembly GCA_008086735.1 of Cheirogaleus medius. Taxonomy (NCBI): domain Eukaryota; kingdom Metazoa; phylum Chordata; class Mammalia; order Primates; family Cheirogaleidae; genus Cheirogaleus; species Cheirogaleus medius. The sequence goes on from VBSM01001483.1 coordinate 21,741,809, forward strand.
AGGATATGGACATCTTTGGTGGTGGAGGCATTATCCTGCCTACCACAACCACATTGGTGAATTGGAAAATCTACAAAACTCTACTCTCCAAAGCTAAACTTTCTTTTTTTTTTCCAAAATGCACTTGAGCTGCCAACTAATTTTATATTTGAATTCCAAAGACAGTAGGGAGACACAGAGTACAAACTTAATTCAAAGGGATTAAAAAATACCAAAGGACTCTTGATAGGTATTCATGTGTATTTTATCACTATCACTATGCAGTAATAAGATATATTTCAAAACCTGGTATATGATGAAGATAATTCAAGTGACTAAGCAGGCCCAGAAGGATTAAGCATATAACTGTAGAGAAACAAATAATATGGATAACACCTACCCAAATCAATTTCTCTCAGTAGTAAATCTATAATACCAAGTACAAATATGATAATTTTATTAATATAGCTATAGACACTACTGAATTAATAATAACCCCACCAAACACCATGATATATTTTGTAAGCTGTCACATTGCTAAATCTAACTTTCTTCCCCAAAAGGCAAAAGTAGAAGAGACATAAACTTTTTCTTAACCTTTAAAATATTCCCAAATGCAATTATGTATTTCTCAAGACAGTGACAATGTTCATTTCTAAGTCTATACATTCCTGTCTGTGTTCAGACGTAACATTTTCATGTTCTATGGTCTTTTTACCAGTGCTTTTTCACCTTGTTAAAGAGTTTTAAATCTGACAATGAAAATTCCTAACCATAGCAATTTATGACTTATTCTTGCACACTGCCTTTCCTTGAAACTTTCAAATCTTATTATAGCCAGTCAGTCATTAATACCAACACCCCTGAGTAGTTAAGTGGCCAATTTACCCCAATTTTATAGAATGGGGAAAATAATTTAAATGATTTGCCTTTAATTATGTTACTACAGTCACAGAAGCAGATCTTTATTCATTTGCCATTTCCATTCCACTAACAGCTTAAGATAATACAATATGAAACTCACAAGAAACTACTTCCCTTTTTGCACATAAAACTAATATTAATATAGCTTCTTTACCATGGAAAGAAAGAAAAAAGATGTAATTTACCATCCTTAGTGTTATGTTAGTGCAAAATTTATGGAAAAAAATGGGAGGCAGCATGTCCAGTGGTTAAGAGTATAGATTCTAGAAGAAATATACCAAGATTTGGTTTATGACTCTTTTGTTTAACAACTGTGTGATTATATGGAACAATTTTTGGAGCCTTGGATTCAATATATGTGAAGTGGGGATGAGAATAATAGCAGATACCTCACAGGGTTGGTGTAAGAAATAAATGAAATGAGATGTACTTAGCATATAGAATAGTCCTTGACATAGTCTCATCAACAACTCCACTTCTTGAGTTTCAAATTCAAAATCAATTAATGATTTCTGAGTGTCCATAAAAATCAGTCATATTAATATGTACTTTCACATACATCTTTAATAAACTGCCTTGGTATATTATCTTGAGCTAAAATGACTTGCCTCCGAAAGGGCCCAGTGAAATATTTTTTTCACTGAATGAAAACATTTGACTATCAAACCCAACATTTCCAAATGACACAGGTTCTCTGTCCATCAAAATCTCATAAATTGAGATAATTCCCAGAAAGTTCCATTGTCAAGTGGAAATAGAACTTTAATCAAAGCTCACGTTTATCCAACTCCTGAAACCAGTGAGTGCCCACTCTTTAAAATATATACAGCTTTATCTTTTGCTTTACTCAATTTTCTGGCTCAAGGAGAGCAAGTCTCTTTCTAGATTTGTTAAATAATAAGTTTCTTCAAGAAAAAAATCTGTTATTATCACATAAGTGACTAGCTAATCTCTCTTTCATATATTTTCCCTAAAATGTATCAAGCAACAAGGTGGGTGAGCTTCTTTCTGTTGGACCATTTTTCATGGTACATCCAGCTATGCCATACCAAGAATGATAAAAGAACAAGAAACTGTGTTTACTATAGCTTCTCTGTGTATAAGTTTTCCTAATAAAATTTATTTTATATTAGTATCGTATAAGTATGAATCTGTGACCTTTCTATGCCACACATCTGATATTTCTTTCTTCTTTGACATCCTAAGAAACACTAAACACATTTGTGGAATAGTGAAATTAATAAATGTGTGAAGATAGGGAGGAACCTATATCTTGGTGGAGTGGTCATTCTCATATATTTGTCTTATATTGCTAGAGGTGTTGTTTTTTTAAGTTACTCTAACAATGCTCTTCCTAAGAGTCAAAAGAAGCTGAGCATCTATTTTATTCCTGGTACACTTAGACTACTTTATCAGAGGCTACTAAATTGATAACTATATAATTTTGGATTCCTTTTGACTGCGTATAATAGAAACTCAATTGCATTTGCAAAGTCTTGAATATTGTTTGACCCAACATATGGTTTTTGAGCACCAACTATATATCAGACATTTCTCTAGATACTGTGTAAATATGAGTGACCAAATTAGACAAAAATATATTCCCTCTTGGAAATTACATCCTAGAAAGTAAGAGAGTAAATAAACAAAATAAAGAAATAAAATAGTATGCTCGAGGGTGATAATTAATAACAACAAGTAAACAGTGTATAAGGAGTGTAAGGAGGGGAAGGGGTTGAAATTTTAGATACGGTGGGAGACAAGGCCCCATTAAGAAAGTGGTATGTCACATGAAAGACCACAGGAAGTTGAGAAAGTAAATCGTGCAGATATCTGGAGTGGTATTATTTCAGAAAGAAAAACAATAGAAGACCTTGACAGTCTTGTTCAGAAAACAGGAAAGAAATCTATGACTAGGACAGAGTGAACTAGTGGAAGAATGGTAGGAGATGAATTTAAAAGGAGTAATGGAATGAGGGCTAGACCTTATATAGATATATGATTCTTACTTTGACTGAGATGGGCATCTAGAAGATTTTGAGCATGGAAATGACATAATGTGATGTGTATTTTATTAGTGGATCAAGGGATGGATTCAGGGGGACATAGGGTATTATAATAGCATTCCAGGTAAAAGCTGGTGACTGCTTAGACCAGGGTCATATCAGTGGAAGTAGTGAGCACAGAGACCATATTGTAAAATACAAATATGGGATATGTCAACTTTGAAATGTGAATGGTTATGCACTGTACCAATCTAGGGAGCAACATTCACATGACATGCATATTAATGTGTTCCCTTGAGTTGTGCCACACAGTAGCTCAGAGAAGCAATCACATTCTAGGTATTTTTTGAAGGTAGAGATTATAAAACATGACCAATTGGATGTGGGTTGTGAGAGAAAGAGAGGAGTCATGGATGATATCAAATGCTTTGGATTGAAAAATAGTAAGGATATGCAGTGTTACTCAGCCATAAATAATGGTGAACTAATGCATTTTGTAACAACCTGGGTGGAACTGGAAACTATCCTTTTAAGTGAAGTATTGCAAGAATGGAAAAATGAAAAGTACATGAACTCACTACTAAATTGGAACTAATAGATCAACACTCATGTGTACATATGGCAGTAAAATTCAACAGAAATTAAGCAGGTGGGAGACAAGGATGAGTCAATTCATACCTAACGGGTATAATGCATACTCTCTGGGTCATTATTGAGTCATAACTTTGACTCAATCTGTAAAAAACAATTCATGTAACCAAAATATTTGTACTCCCATAATATTCTGAAATTTAAACAAAAAAGATTCACTCAAAAAAAATTTGGCCTAAAATAATTTTTGAATACAAGTGCTTTGTGCCTTATGGTAAAATAGGCTGGAACATTGTTAGGGGACAGAAGGAAAGTCAGAGAGGTGGAATTCCATAGTTCTCCTAGATAGGTTCTTATGGACTGGTGTATTATTTGTTCTATGTGTACAACAATCTCCTGAAAGTAATGTTTTATTTCTGATAATGGACTATCTGTATCTTCCTGATATTTCAAATGTTACAGGAATGTCAGAGGTGTTACAGTTACTAATGCATCAACAGCGTTAAAATAAAGGAAGTTGCATGATCCTTTCAACCTTGATTATTGAATAGTGTTTACATAAAAATGTGTTCTATAACACTGTATTGCCAGTACACAACAGTGGCATACCTAAATGTTAAAGGAATGCTATTATCTGTTTTATGTAGAGAAGCAAAAACAGTGGGGGTGGTAATAACTAAATTATATTTTCATAGAATTTCTAACCTAACATAAAATGTCCCTTTACAGTATATCATTTTGCCCTTAAAATCTAAACTATTAAATTAGAGAAAAAAAGATCCCAAGAATGGATCATTTATTTGTTCAACATTATAGCTAGAAAATTGCAGACCCTGAGCTTGAATACCTATTTTCAGAGGAGTCAGACTTCACACTCCTCTCTTTTGGCCTGTGGTCCTCAAAATATGGTCTGCAGTATCCTAGGCATCAATTAGCTTTTTTTTCAGGTGGTCTGTGAGTTTAAAATATTAATAATAATAACACAAATGAGTTATTTGTCTTTTTCACTGTTAATATTTGTACAAATTTACAAAAGCAACAGTGGATAAAAGTGCTGACACCTGGACAAATCAAGGCAGTGGCACTAAACTGGGTAGAGTGCAGTGGCGTCATGATAGCTTACTGCAACCTCAAACTCCTGTGATCAAGTGATCCTCCTGCCTCAGCCTCCTGAGTATCTGGGACTACAGAAGCACACCACCATGCCCAGCTAATTATTCTAATTTTTGTAGAGACAGAGTCTGGAGTCTCTCTCTTGCTCAGTCTGCCCTTGAACTTCCAGCCCCAAGTGATCCTTCCACCTAGGCATTGGCCTCCCAAAGTACTAGGATTACAGATATGAGCCACCACACCCAGCCAGTGCACAGTATTTTTTTTTAAATGCCAGTTTCACTTAATAATGTCCTGAGAAAAGTATGAAAATAATTATTTTATAAAAACTTGATTACACATCTTTTAACATTTTGTGTGTTGAAATAGAAAGTAAAGAAAAAGCATGTCTGCTGCATACTGAAGTCCTATGGTTGTCTCAAAGAAAAGCATTCGTGCAAGTGTTTGCAAGCTCAAGTGGTTGTTTTGTTTTTTTGTGCAACATTATTTTTACTTGAAAGAACTACTGACGGATAATATAATGGTTATTCATACTTGATATTTGGAAGACATTGTCTCAAAATGATCAAAGTGAGCCTACTACTTCAAGGAAAACAACTGACAATATCTTCTGCCAATAAAAAATAATTGAGATTTTATGCAAACATTAGAATTTTAGAAACTTCCTATAAATGCTTCTATAAACTTGACAGCTTCCCAATACCTGAAGGCTTTACTTAAGAGACTGGTGGTGATATTAATGAATATAACTTTTATCTCAAATAATGAAATATCAGTGAACCAACATTACCAGTGACCAATGCAAAATCACACATATGTAAAAAATGCATTAAAAATACCTAAAACATTTGTATCACCTTAATATTTTGAAATTTAAAAAACTTATACAAAAATGTAAAAAAAAATTGCCAGATATAAGAGAGTACAAAAAGTCTGACTTGTGTTTTATTTAAATTTCTGACCAGAACACTAGGGCAGATCATATAACAATTTGTATCTCCACAATGAGAAGATATTAATAACTCAGTTGATCAAATTGCTAATACTGAATGTTTAATTTTTAAAATGTTCTGGCTTTTAATATAAATGGCCCACTAAGATCCAATAAAATATATCAAATGAAATTTTAAAAATGAAAGACATGAAATGATTGTTGTTATGCATATTACTCCATGTACTTCCCTATTAAACACCTCACTCCATTACAAAAAAAAGAAAAAAGGAAAAAAAAGAGTACAAAAAGTCCATTGATATTTCAAATTCCATATTGCCATTTTCTTTTATGAAACTATCACTTGTGATGTTTCAGTGTAGTATTAAGGAAGAGTATCCAAAATTACCTTAAAAGGCTATTAAAATATTTGTCTATTTCCCAAATATTTATCTATGAGAGGCAACATTTTGTTCATATACTTACTTCTACCACAGCATATCACAACAGATTGAAAGTAGAAAAATATATGAGAATTCACCTGTCTTCTCTTAAGGCAGACATTTAAAAGATTTGCAAAAATGTAAAACAATGACACTCCTAACTAAATGTTTTATTTTGCTATTGTTATAGTTCTTTTTTTAAAGTATTTTTAAATTTCTGTTTCAATTTCTAATATGATAGATATTAACAAATATACTGCCACACACAAAAAAATTCTTTGGATGTTTGCAATAATATTTGAGTGTTAAATGGTCCTGAGACCTAAATGTATGAGGACCAGCTACAGTATACCAAGCAGTAGCAGTAAAAAGTAGCATTTTACCTTTGTATAGCTCTTTGTATCTAAAATGTTTTCTTTTGAAAAAGTCATTACATTAGGTTTTCAGAAAGTTTTAATGTAACATCTTCAGACAACCAAATGTTTTAGATACATATAGTGGCACAAATAATTTGTTGTAGGTAAGATTTTAATTGTGGAGATTGCCATATCTCCTGTACTGTGAGGTTTAATTCTATCAGGCCTGAAATTGGCCTGAGTTCTTTTCCTAAAGTAAGAAATGTACCTGCCTAACACTGACCAATGGCCAAAGCATTAGACGTACTGACTGATAGTGTTGGTTTGTAACCATGGGTCCGAGAGGAGTTTGGGGACATTTGCGCCAAACTGTCAGCATCACTTACTGATTACACAGAGAGTGAGGGTTGACACTTGGTTTACAGGAGACACTTTTCCTCGCCTACCCTCCAAGTCATCTTCAGAGGGCTCCGATGTTGGAGCTGGTTACCTAGCAAGAATATGCCTATGTGAACAGCAGAGTGTAAGAAGCCCCAGTTGAGCCTCCATTTTGGGCTCCCTGATCTCAAGATGTTCTCTACACATAAGTGGTTCCTGAGAGAACATTTATTTTGGTACGGCCCTTGCAGAGGAAGGATTATTGGTGCTGGAGCCTGGCCTCATCAGACCCTTACTGTGAGGCAATCTTTGGCTGTGATGCATAGCCAGTCTTTAATGTTGTTGCTATATCTTTTTCCTGCAATAAACTGTAGATGTGTAAATCATGCCGTTTTGGTCCTGTGAGTTGTCTTTAACAATCAAGTGTACTAAAAATAACAATAACCATGTTATTCTTTAGAATATGTAAATATATTTACTAATAAAATGTTCTTTGAAAATACTAGCTATTTTTTTTTTTTTGAGAGAGTCTCACTCTGTTGTCCCTGCTACTGTGCCGTGGCGTCAGACTAACTCACAGCAACCTCAAACTCCTGGGCTCAAGCGATCCTCCTGCCTCAGCCTCCTGAGTAGCTGGGACTACAGGCATGCGCCACCATGCCTGGCTAATTTTTTCTGTATGTTTTTAGCTGTCTAAGTAATTTCCTTCTATTTTTAGTAGAGTCGGGGTCTCAATTGCTTAGGCTGGTCTCGAACTCCTGAGTTCAAATGATCCACCCGACCCACCTCGACCTCCCAGAGTGCTAGGATTACAGGCGTGAGCCATCATGCCCGGCCAATACTAGCTATTTTTTATATGATTGTTAATACTGTATGTTGAAGTATATACTCGAAAATATATCAAACCATTTGTTGTTTACATCATAAAATCATCTAAATCATCTAGTATATTTTCATAGAAAGGTATGTATTAATAATATATGTCTAGCAGTATTACTTTTGTTTTAACAGCAAATGCAGTAGTTATCTTACTTACCAAAAAGTCTGGAAAGAAAGATTTCGAGGATCAGTTTAGACATTTAATGATGTCATTAATTACTCAGGCTCTTGCCAAAATTATCTTCCACACTCAGAGTACTGAAGTCTTATCCTCAGGATTAATACCTCATGGTGATATTCAGGCAATGCAGGTGTTACATGTGCATATATTCCATACCACGCAGATAAGGGCTTTGGTTTTGTTCTGTTTTCACTCACATCACTTAGCAGCAATAGTGGCTGGGACCAGGGAGATATGACATTTCAGCCTCCATCATGAAAGGAAGGCTTCACTGTCAAGTAGGAGGAGGGAGAGAAAACACCCATAGTGAACAAATACCCATGACTGTTGCAGCACGGTACATATATGTGAGTCCCTGGATTCACATGTCAGGTGTAAAGACGTAAAGGCAGAGGAGATGGCAGTATAGAATAGCACAAAATCCCTCAGGTCCAACTAAGTGAGTGACCTTCCTCTATGTTTAAATGAAATCATCGATAGATTATTTTTTTGAAATTCTGACATGTGATGCCTTTTTTCCTTAAACACCTAAATAATTTCTTGTCTTTCAAGCTTCAGGTCAAATAATATTTCCTCTTTGAAATTTTCCTAGACACCAATGAAAGTTCCTCCCTCCTATGTGACTTTTGTAAGCATTGTATTCAAGCCACCCTTATGGAACTAGTTGTATTTTAAATGATCTATTTATTTTCTGACTGCCTGGGTAGATTGAGATGCTATAGGAATAGAACTATAATTTATTTTCATATAAGTAGTGCATTATCAGCTTCCATGCAATGGGTGTATTATTGTATGTGAATTAGATAAGAAACAGATGATTGACACCACCTTTTTAAGAAAGACTATAAAATGAGGTTGAAGAAAATAGAAAAAAATATTCTTCACTCAACAGCACTTCTGAATGATCATACAAGGCCACATATCAGAGTATTATAGACAAATAGGCCCATGTTACTCAGTTTACTAAAATAAATCTCTCCATTCATGGATTAAGTAGGCTTCAAGATACTAATGACATATGCTGTGTCATTAAAAAAGACTGATAATATATACATCCCTTTTATGTGTGAAGCATGTTTGACCTTTGGGTTTAACTGCCATAGTAAACTATTTATATCATTTAAAATTATTAACAAGAAAATACCAGGCATCCTCAGCAGTAAAAATAGCTTCTTCAGCTAAAATAACCAGCATTAAAGTAAAAGATCTATAAATATGCATGCTTTAAAAAATAAACCCAAATGTCCCCTATGGTATAATTAAACCAATCCTTAGCATTTAGAGAGGGCTTTTCATCTGTGGATTCACATGTTATTAATTCCACAAAATTGTCTGTAAGGTAGACAAGTTATGGATTAGGAAACAGATTTTGGGTGCATTTGCTAAGGCTATTATGCTAGGAAGCTTCAGAGACAAGTTTAAAGGGAAAATGATATTTTCCTTATCTTCTCTGGGGTAACTAGTTAGTGTTATCATCATCATATAAAAAGCAGCCAAATATCTATAGTACAGTGCTGGTCACAGAAGAAAACATGTTTAATGAACATAGTATACACCCTGGGATCAATTCTATGATAGAAAATCTAGATGCAGACAAATTTCAAAACAAAACCAAACAAGATTTGTGATACAATATCTGTTGGCAGTAGAACAATTATGAAAATATTGAGTAAAGATCTGATTGATGTCTCTTAGTACAACGGCTACCACTTGGCATACACAGTCGTCCCTCAGTATCTGTAGGGGATTTGTTCCAGGATTCCCCACAGATACCAAACTGCAAGGATGCTTAATTTCCTTATAGAAAATGGTGCAGTATTTGCATATAACCTGTGTACATCCTCCAGGAGACTTTAAATCATCTCTAGATTACTTATAATAACTAATATAATGAAAATACTATGCAAATAATTGTTATAGTGTTTTGTTTAGGGAATAATGACAAGAAAAAAAGGTCTGTACATATTCAATACAGATGCAAATTTTTTTCAAATATTAGCTGGATTCTCCTCCAGCGCACAGCACACCCAATCAGTTCACCCTTTGATCCTAACAAGTAACTATCAATTTCTCCAAGGACAACTAAGCCTAAAGGAAAAAAGACCCAACTTTGAGATTCCCTGGAAACCATTAGGCACAATTGTTAACAGAATATAAGGCTCTACATCTAATTTTGTATTTGTAATTTTGTATTTTTTTTTCTTTTAAAGAAGTTCCCTAAAATTGTATAAGCATCAGATGGCCCAAAACCTGGATCTGCTCCTGCCACCAAAGAGTCAATGCATTAGAGTCCAGACACCTAGCTGGGTAGTAAATAATGATGATGATAATAATAATAATGATGGTCATAGAAGCCTGGGTAGCAATAATAATAACAGTCATAGTGGGGACTATCACTGCCCTGATCCCAACAACCATTTTCTGCAATATTATTTATACTCATTTTCGAGATGAAGAAATGGAGGCTCAATGGCTTGAGAATTTTGCAAAGCAAGCTTGAGTCTGTCTGCTACGTCAGCCCATGCTCATGGCATGGGTTAGGTGGCATAGGTTTTGTCAAAATGGCCAAGAAAGTGGCCTGAGTGAGCTGACCTGTCAAAAGTGCTCCTCTCCAGGCCCCTGGCTCCTATGAGCTGAGTTGAAATTTGCAGAGGGACCCTAGCCCTGTCTGTTGGGGGCCCTCTGTCCCTCTCCTTTCTGTTCACTCTGACTCACGTGTGTGGGCAGGGGTGGATTCCACTCTCGGAGGAGCTCTGATCCCTATTCTGTAGCAGCTATTTCCAATACAATCCTTCCTCATTATTCATTGTTTCCGTATTTGCAAATTTGCCTCCTCACGAACATTTCTTCGTAACTCCAAAATCAATGCTCATGGCACCTTCGAAATCATTTGGCAAAGGTAGAGTCATGAAAAATTTGAGTCTCCTGACACGCACGTTCCCAGCTGAGGTCACACGGTGTCACACAAGGTGACGCGCCGCCTTCTCACACTCCTAACAAGTGACGTTTTCACAGTCTGTTTGATGTCATGAGGAGGGGATGGGTAAATTCACACCTAAAGGCTACAGTGCACACTCTCTGGGAGACAGGCACCCTTATAACTTGTACTCAAACGGTACAAAAGTAATTTATGTAACCAAAATTTTGTACTCCTACAATATTCGGAAATTAAAAAAAAAAAAAAAAAGAGGGGCCCAGGCAGGGCAGGAAGATTGTAGGGAGAGAAATTTGAGTCTATGTTCTTAAAAGGAATTTGATCTAAAACAGTAAGGTCCCATTTCGAGCCACCATCTTTGCATAAACTGTCCCATCTTTATGCAAAGTTCCCATCTTTGCATACATTGGCCTGCAGGAAACCTTGCAAAGAATAATCAGGCATGTGGTGCAACAGGCAGTTACTGCCTTGCTTTACAGGGCTCTTAACAGTTAAGGATCAGCTATAGGTAGCTTATTGAACTGTTTCTCTCTTATGGAGCAGATAACACTCTGCAGGCCAGCGGGAAGAAGTGCAAATCTCAACCGCGGAATATTCCTGTCCGTTCCAGAAACCAAGGCACACGCTGACTTTAATTTTCAACTCTGACAGGTTTGCCTGATGGACCTGGGCTCCCATGGCGGGGGGCGGGGCGGGAGGTGCACAGCTCCACGGGGCAGTCAGCAATGGGACCTGACATGGGCTAGATCCTTGAACTAGGCACTGTAGTGGGAATTCAAGGTAGAGAGAGAAGCCACAGGAGAGGCTCACAGAGCACCTGCTCTGATTCAGTTTGGGGCCAGAGAAGAAATAAACCAATTCTCGTTATTCTCAGTAGTTATGTTCTATGAAGTCACCAGGAACAATGAATTAGTGAATGCTAAACCATTGCCCCTAGGGAAAATACAGGATTAAGTTACTAGGAGCCTCTAATCACAATATTTCCATCAACCCATCAATGTATAACCTTGTTTTATGTGTGTTTCCCTCTGCAAAATTCAGTTCAGCTCATAGGAGCCAGGGGCCTGGAGAGAAGCACTTTTGACAGGTCAGCTCATCCCGGCCACTTTCTTGGCCATTTTGACAAAACCTATGCCACCTAACCCATGCCATGAACATGGGCTCACGTAGCTGACAGATCCCAGCTTGCTTTACAAAATTCTTAAAGGCACCATATTTAATATATACTGTTGATTCACTCACATTCAACCCACATCCAATATTTCTATAACTCATGCCTGAATGAAGCTCCTCTAACACACATACTCTCCCCATCAGGCAAATCACAGCCTTCTTGCACACAGGACACTAAACAAAACTTCAGCACTACACAAGGGAGTTGTTTTAAACAGCAAAATCACCAGTAAAAAGTACAAAAGTGCCAAAAACATGACATCCAGGCAAAGATATTTTCTCTCCACTTGAAAAATTGAGCAAAAATAAATTAAGTGGAATTTCTCAAATTATACAAAATGATCATTGTCACTTTGAAAACATCATGTCAATGTCATCATAAGTTTCAGATTCTACATAATTGTTCTGTCCAAGGACAGGAAGGAAAAATGATTTGTTAAATTGTCGAACAAGTAAAAATTTGTTGTTCCTGCCAATTTAAATATGAAAGAATGAGCTATATGAAGAAGTAGGCTTGTCAATACTACTCAGATGAAGTCCTGAACAATTTACCATGTCTTTTAAACTTTATTTTTCCTTAAATAGCATGATATAAGAAATCCTAGTAAAGTAGAAAGGATTTCTGAAGGTGAATGTATTCTCTGAATTTAATTTAAAATAATAATAATCATCATCTATTGAGTGCTGATTGTGTGCTGAGAAATGTCCATTACCTCATTTAACCTTAACACTCTAAGAAAATATCTTTAAAATATAATTAAAAAAATAATTGCTATATCATTTTCCCATTTAAATTTTTTGACAAAGACACTTAATTTCTTAAAGTAATTAAATATCCATTCAGTGTCCTGATTTCCCCAATTTCTGTATGCCATTTTAATGGTTACTTTGTTTGAACCAGAATCAAAATGATATCTACAAGTTGCAGTTGGTTGATATGCTCTTAAATCTATTCATTCTGCAGCTCCACATTTTTTCTTTCAAATTTTCTGTTGAACAAAATGAGTCATTTTTTTTTTCTGCAGAGTTTTCCACAGGATTTGGCTGATTGTGTCCATGTAGTGTTGTTTAACGTGTTTCTTTGTGGTCTGTATTTTCTAAAAGCTCATAGATTGAGACAGGCTACATTAATCGCGGGATTTACTTTTTTTGCAAGGCCACTTCACAGATGATAATGTACCTGGCTTCTTTGAACTGACTTGCTTTGAGAAAGCTTTTAGTTTTGATGCATTTACTGACTTTAATGTACTATAATCTATCAGATACATTGTATCCTATTCCTGTTTAAAATTGGTAATGTGTGAGCTGTGCCATTTTGGGTCCTGCAGGTCTTTAGGCGATTGAACTCTGTGTAACTGCCACCATTAGTGTAAGATCTATACAGATAATCTTCCTTTCATCACCAGTATTGTTACCCTAAATAATAGTTCATAAAGGAAGTAGGAAAAGATGTTTGAATCTTTCCCTCTATCATTATCATAATAATGGCTTGATTATTTAGCATCTTCCAAGGATGACCAAGGACTTTATTTTTCTTGAATGCCATTATAAGTTTTTGAATATAAACACACTTGAAATACTCCAATTCACTGCAATCTTTATTTCATTGTTGCTTAAATTGTGCCAACTGTGGCTGGTGGTTGACAACTCTAATTGGCTCTTGAGACACTTTCATATGCTCTCAGTAGTTTCTGAATTCTCCTTTACTTTTCAGTAGGATGAGATGATCCAGGCTACTCTTACATATTTCCTGGATCAGTCCCACAATCAGCCATTTCTTCACAGACTCGCATTCCTATTAATGGGAGCTGGCATTTAAAGACCACAGTCTAGGAGGGAATGCAAATTGCTACTGGGGTAGTCCTTGGTCCTAAGCCTTTTCAGTGAACAGAGCTATGATATAATTTTTCTTCATGAATTCATACCATGTCTTTCAATTCAAACTCATAACTATAGGAAGGTTTTGGTACACAGTAGTACCCCCTTATCCATGACTTTGCTTTCTGTTGTTTCAGTTACCCAAAATCAACTGCAGTCCAAAATATATAAATGGAAAATTCCAGATACAAAAACAATTCATAAGTTTTAAATTGCCACCTGAATAGTGTGATAAAATCTCATGCCATTGCCTTTCATCCTATGTGGGACATGAATCATCCATTTGTCCAGTCTATCCATGCTATACCTGCTCCCCGTTCCTTTACTCTTTCAGTAACTGTCTAAATTATCAGATTGACTGTCACAGCATGGTTGTGCTTGTGTTCAGGTAACCCTTATTTTACTTAATAGCTGCAAAGTGAAAGAATAGTGATGCTGGCATATTGTTACATGTGTTCTATTTTATTATTAATCATCGTTAATTCTTACTGTGCTTAACTTATATATTTTTTATATAAAAAAATTTGCAAAAGCCTACAGCACCTGGTATTCCCAGGTGATCTCCCATCCAAGTACTAACCAGGCCTGACCCTGCTTAGCTTCTGAGATCAGACAAGATCAGGTGCGTTCAGGGTGGTATGGCTGTAGATTGTGCTTAATTTATAAATTAAAATTCATCATATGTACAGAAAAAAACATAGTATATACTGGGTTCAGTACAATCCAAGGTTTCGGGCATCCAATGAATGTCTTGTAACATACCCCCCATGGATAAGGAGGGGCTACTGTAACCTCATAATCTTAAATCTGTTTCTTTTTCCTCTGAACCAAAAAGAAAAACAATCTCAGTTACTGATGGCACCAACATAATTTTTAATTTTCTTTGTTACACAATACATATACAATTTCTTTGAATAACAAAACAAGTCTTGCAAATGACACCATAATTACTAAAAACAGTTTGAGGTTTTTTTGTTGTTTTTCTGTTTTGTGTTTTTGGTTTGTGTGCCCTGAGTAGATACCTCTAGGTAAGTATAGTTAAATTACTGTACTTTAAAGTCACTTGAAATAGTTTCTTTTGGTGTGGTTAATGCATCAACTCAATATAGAATTTGGCAGCTTTATTTCACATACCTTTTGATATTTAACCACTTCAGTACGAGCGTTGACTATAGTCGACAGCCACAGATGAACGCGCACAGCCGAGCGTTGATTTTAGCCGACAGCTGTGATATGAATGCCTACAGCCCAGCGTCGACTTTAGTCGACAGCCAAAAGCTTTTACTTTTACAGCTTTTATCTCTGCAGTTGCAGTGTGTACGTTCAGCTAGTAAGTTACTACGAATCTGTGACCTTTTAACAAGTCCTTAGTAGGAGTTAGTATAGTTATTTTCTTAAAGCTGCCTGTAAAGTAAAACAAGCTTTCAGTGCTTTAAAGCTTTCCTCATCACACAAGAGCAAAACAGATTCATCGTCAATGCACAGCACAAACTATTGTGCGGACTATGAGTGCCCGCTGTGGGCAAGGTTTCTTGGCCGGTGAGTGCCATACCGAAGTGGTTAAGTATTGTTTTTTATTAAATTGTATCTTGTAAATAGGTAAAATATATACAAGTTTCCAAAGGTAAATAAAAAAATCAAGATATGGCAGAGATGTATAGTTTCTATCCCTGTCATTTCTTTGTAAACTTTCTTTTGTAAACTTTTTATTAGGTAAGATTTTTTTTTCATATTTTGGTGATGAATGAAACTATGCAATGCATACTTTTATTAAAAATTTTTGTTATTTTTTAATTTAATGTATAATGATTGTACAAATATATTGGGTAGATGTGATATTTTGGTATAATTCCGTAGAAGTATAAAAAGATATCCTTTGTTCCTTTTTATACCTGCATAATACTTCCTTGAGTGGGTTAATACAGTTAATTTGACCAGTTATCCAACAATTGGCTTTTAAGGATTTTTTTCCCCATTTCTTTGCCCTTAAAAATAGTCCTTCAGTGTACAGCATCATACACGCTTTGCTAATATTATATATTTCCCTGTGTCCTAGTATGCCTGGTAAATTTGGTTTGCCATACATTATATTAATATATGGGCTAATTTAGGGATATAGATGATTTTGTCTTTCTTCAAAGATAATTTTCATTTCTTTTTGGCAACACTTAGAATAGAAATACATTACCTTCATCCCACCTTGTATTGTATCAATTCGAAGCTGATTTTAGTCTTAGTGAAGGCTGATTTAAGCCTGGGTTGGCTTTTTTTTAGGCTGTAGTCATCCATGGGTCCAAAATCAAATTCTTAAGTGATTACCAGGGTCATTCTTCCTTGGCATTCACTGAAGTTTTGCAGAACTTCCTGTAGTTCTGTTCATCTCTTCAGCCTGATGTCCCCTACTCTACACTGCACCTCTTGCCCTTTTAGCCCTCTGTTGCTTAGCAATTTTCACATACTTCAAGGGAAAAAAGCAATGCACTTCCCTTCTCTCTTGAATTTTGGATGTTAAATCCTGTCTTCCCTGGTAGTTCTCTGATTCCTTCAAATAGATGTTTCTTATTAAGATTTTCTATTTGGTCTTAGTGAAAGGGTTGAACTCATGCAAAATAAACTGTTATAGCTAGAAGTAGAAGCCAGTAACACAGTTTTTTATTTTTTCATTTTTATTGACACAGTATAGTTGTACATATCTATGGAGCACAATCTGATGTTGATACATATTTATGATGTATAATGATTCAGTCAGGATAGTTAGTGTATCTATCACCTGTTGAATTTATCATTTCTTAGTGATGAGAATATTTGAAAGCCTCTTTTCTATTTTGTAATGTGCAATATTTTACTGTTAACCATAACCATCCCATTGTGCAATAGAACGCCAGAACTTATTCCTCCAATCTAATTCTTACTTTGTACCCATAGACCAACCTCTCCCTATCCTCCTTTCCCCTTTCTACTCCCCAGTCTCTGGTAACCACTGTTCTACCCATTGCTTCTATGAAATCAACTCCCCCCTCCCTTTTTTTTTTAGATTTCACATATGAGTAAGAACATGTAATGTATGCTTTTCCATTTCTGGCTTATTTCATTTAACATGATGTCTTCCAGGTACATCCATGTTGTTGCAAATGACAAGATTTTGTTCCTTTTTATTGCTGTAAAGTGCTCGATTGTGTATATATCCCACATAGTCTTTGTCCATTCATTCATTTTTTGGGTGCTTCTTTATCTTGGCTATTTGTAAATAATGCTGCAATAAACATGGGAGTGCAGATATGGCTTCAACATACTGATTTTATCTCCTTTGGACATATACCTAGTAGTGGGATTGCTAGATCATGTGACAGTTTTATTTTTAATTTTTTGAGGAAACTCCATACTGTCTTCCATAACAGTTTTACTAGCTTACAGTCTCACCAGCAGTGTGTAATTGTTCCTTTTCCCCCACATCCTCACCAACACTTGTTTTCTTTTGTATTTTTTATAATAACCATTTTATCTGGAATGAGGTGTTACCTCATTGTGGTTTTGATTTGCATTTTGTGTTGATTAGTGATATTGAGCATTTTTTTCTTTTACTTATTGGCCATTTTTAAGTCTTCTTCTGAAAAATGTCTAGTAAGGTCATTTGCCCAGTTTTTAATCAGGTTATTGGGGTTTTTTGCTGTTAAGTTCCTTACATATTCTGGATATTAACACCTTGTCGGATGTACAGTTTGCAAATATTTTCTCCCATTCTGTAGGTTGTCTCTTCACTCTGTAATGGATTCCTTGACTGTGTAGAAGCTTTTGAGTTTGATATAATCCTATTTGTGTATATTTGCTTTTGTTGCCTGTGTTTTGGGAATCATATCAAAAAAATCCTTGCCCTGATGAATCTCATGGAGCTTTTCCCCTAGAAAAAGGTTTCCCCTAGCTTCAGGTTTTATACATAAGTTTTTAACCTATTTTGCATTGATTTTTGTATATGATGTGAAACAAGGATCTGATATCATTCTTCTACATGTGAATAACCAATTTTCCCAGCAACATTTATTGCAGAGACTGTCTTTTCCCCAATGTGTGTTCTTGACATCTTTGTTGAAAATCAGTTGGCTGTAGGTTCAGGAATTTATTTTAGGGCATTCTACTCTGTTCCATTGATCTATGTGTCTATTTTTACACTAGTACCATACTGTTTGGGTTACTATAACTTTGTAATATATTTGGTAGTCAGTGGTGTGATGCCTCCAGCTTTGTTCTTTTTGTTCAGGATTGCTTTGGCTATTCAGGGTCTTTTGTGTTTCTATATGAAATTTAGCATTTTTTTCTATTTCTCTGGAGAATTTAGTTGATATTTTGATAGAGATTGCACTGAATCTGTAGATCACTTTGGTACTTTGGGTAGTATGGACATTTTAACAATATTGATTTTTCTAATCCATGAACATGGGATATATTTCCATTTATTTGTGTCCTCTTCAATTTCTTTCATCAAACTTTTATAGTTTTCAGTGTAGAGATCTTTCACCTCCTTGATCCTTGCTTAAGTTTATTTTTAGGTATCTTATTTTTTTTTAGCTATTGTAAATGGAATAGTTTTCTTGATTTCTTTTTCAGATACTTCATTATTAGCATATAGAAACATTACTGGTGGTAATATGGTTTTAAATAGAAATTTGATATATTAATGTTTAGTGAAGTAGTGGTGACATATTCTGCAATGAGTACAGTTAAAAAAAGTAGTACCAACATATTAATTAAGGATTTTAAAGGTAATCACAAAAATGGGGAAATTGCTGGTCAAGGAAAGTCTATTTTTTATTTTTCTTTTATTATTAATATGATGGGAAAAATGACAGCATGTCTAGGTGATCATTGGAATGATCTAGTAGAAAGGAAAGAATGATCATGCAGGAGAGATAGAAAGACAACACTCTTAAAGAGAGATGAGGGAGTGGAATTCATTGTGCAAATAGAACAGTTGGCCTCATAATAGAACACTTCACACATAAGCCAAGTGTTTTAACAGGAGGAAATGCAGACAATGTTTATATGGATATAGGTAAGTTGGTACATCTGGTAGTGGCCATAGAAGGAGGAGGTTCTTCTGATTCATTTTTTATTTGGTTGAGAAGTCAACTCTGGTTATGTGGGGCACAGGGCATAGAAGACTTTCATGATTGATTGAAAGAGAAGGTATAAAATAATCCTCTCAAAGAATGAAAAAGTAATGTGTCCAATGGTATGATAGGCTTTACTGGACGTACAAAGGATTCCTGGGATATATGCTTACACAGTTAAAGTGGGATTTGTTAGTTTCTATGCATCTCTGTCCCATAATATCTGCTTGAGGAAAAGCATGATTAGGCAAGAGATTAATGGTGAGAATTTTGTCTGGCGAGTACAATGGAGGTTAATAAGAGTCAAAGGGTTTGGGAGTACTTAGTTTTTTAATAGGCAAGGAATTTAAGTAGAGTAGATTATAAAATAAGTACACAAAATGGTGAGGAACACTGAAATGTGATTGGGTCAATAGACTGAATGCATCGGTTACATCAAAGAATTATTGGAGTGAGAGCATAAGGGATAAATATATGAAAGACAATAGTTGGTACCCAAGTTGAAGGATTTAGCATTTATATATTCAGTCTGCCTCTACACCATTCCCTAATTAGAATGCCCCCCAGCACGGCTGTGAATTCTAGTAAGCATATGACTGTGATCTGAAGAAAGATCTATATTTACAGAAGCTCAAAAAGCTCTGCTGTGGGCCTCTGAGCTAAGCAAGAGAGACATTTTCCCACTAGAGAAAAAGGGAGAATAGGGTTGTACCTTGCCAAGGTAGAGGTGGTTCTTCCAAAACAGAAGGAGTGGAAGAATAGATGTTGGGAGGAGTACAGGTGTTCACTAGTATTTTAGGATAATCAGAAGTAGCAAAACTGTATAAAAAGTAAATCCTATTGAAGTCTAGGCTAAAAATTGTATATTAAATAATTTAAACAAAAATTTAGTTAGGTTATTATCTTTAAATGGGGCTCAAAATTAAGCTTGGTTTATATTTTAAAATATTAAATTTCTACCATATATTAGAATAAAATTGGTATTGATCCATTCATCCAACCCACTAATAGCATGAATTTTTTTTTAACCCCTCTGGCATCCGCAGCTTAATCATGAAGCCATTTGGGAAAAATAATTTCAGGGATTTATTGATTTTTCTCAATGATGGTCCCTGAGTCTTTGAACTTTGAGTAACACTCTTTTGAAGTGCTTATCATTTTTTTCATCCTTATTGATTTTTCTTTTTCTCAATTTCTAACTGATCTCATTCTGTCAGTGTTTTGGGGTGTAGTTCAAGCAATTCTTCATCAACACCTTCATGGAATTCCTAGCTCTTACATCATTTGCAAGAACTACAAATTTCAAATTACAAATTTAAATGCATATTTAAATTTTATACTCATATACTTCATAATATACCGTCATCAATATGTACAAGACACCTTTCTTCCTTCCTACCCACCTGCCTTCTTGCCTTTCATTCTTCTCCCCTTTCCCCTTTTCCCATTCATATTCCTTTTCACACATGAACAAGTATTCAGATATATTTGATTATATCTTTTATATTTTCAAAATATGTATTTTTATGAGAATTTATTTTAGTTTGTATAAATCATGCTTTATATCTCATATTTTGTTTAGTTTTGTTTGCTTTTCTTTCTATGTTTTAGGTTTTAGCCATGTCGTTATGAGTTTGTTTCTAGCTGGTGCAAAGTATTCATTGGTGTATAATATTAGTTACTACCTATTGACTTTTTAAGGTATGGACAACCAGACAACCTCATTACCTCCAACTTCCATCAATTCCAAGACCCCACAAATAAGAATCTTTTTTTTTTTTATCAGAAGAATAGATTTATTTATTTTTTTTTTTTTT
>VBSM01001483.1:21762594-21772715 GCA_008086735.1 Cheirogaleus medius
GAGTAATATTCCATTGTGAGCATATACCACATTTTAGTTATCCACTCATGAATCTAATGGAGGCCATATGCCTCTTCACCTTAGAGTGGGATTGCTGCATTTTAGAGTACCTATATACTTAGTTGACTAGGTCAAATGGCACCAGTCTATACTCCCACCAATATGCAGGAAGAATCCTAAATCCCCTATCTCTATCATACTCAGAATTATCCAACAGTCTGATTTGTTTTGGAATCATTTTAATTTTGTTTTGTATTTAAACTTCACTGTGTTCATATTGTCAGAAACTGATTAACTAAATCTTTAAAGGACTGGACTGGCATAGAAATGTGAGGAGTATTTAAGTCTGGAAAATGTTTTTAAGTCATGTAGCCAATTTTTTACAGCTGCTATTTCCCAAAGCAGCCTCATAACTGCAGGGGTCTAAAAACTGTAATACTCCAATAAGGAGGAAACTGAAGATAATAGAGAGAAAAAAAAAGGCAGAGTCGAAGGCAATTGCCTCTTGGTATATGGGGGAAGCTCCTGGTATTTTCTATACTTCCATTCCACTCTGCCTCAGTAGACACAAGAAGAAAAACCATTTTACCTGGACCTCATAAATGTAAGAGGTCTGAGAGAAATTTTTGTAACACATGTAAGCTTTCTTGGAGCTTCATTGGACTGTTTCAGGAGAGGAATTTAGGGAAAACATTTCACATACAGCTAATAAAATATATAGAGGGCTCAACAGGTTCAAATTTAGAACATTGCCATAGGTGATACATTTGTACTCATGGGAGGGTGAATCCAACAGAGGAACAAATAGTATTTTGAGCACTCATTATGTCCCAGGTACTTTGCTAGGTGTATTCATACAGAAAATATCTTTGGAAACTCACAACAGCACTCTAAATCATATTTTCTTTACCTTGGAAGTAGTTGACATTTTGGGTCAGATAATTCTTTGTTTGGGGTGTGAGGGGGTGCCCTGTGCATTGTAGGATGTTTAGCAGCAATCCTATTCTGTACTCACTAAGTGCCAGTAGCACTCCCCCAGTTGTGATAACCAAAAATGTCTCCAGATATTCCCAGATGACTCCTGGAGGGAAGAATTGCACCCAGTTGAGAACCACTGCTTTAGGGTAATGATCATCATCTCTATCTGTTAGGTGAGGACACTGAAGTTCACAAAGTTTGAGTAACTTGGTCGTATAGCAAGGAAATATAGAAGATGGGATTTGACCCCAGACCATGCTTGCCTAAAGCCCCCTGATATTTTCCTTATTCTATACTAGCACCACCAACGATAACATTATCTCATATTCATATAGTTTAGTTGTTTTCAACCATTGTTTCTAATCCTATACACAAGAAAGTTATAACACAAAAACAAAACCACATAACAGGTGTTAGAACATTCTCTCTCCTCCACACTCCCTTCCAGTTCCCTGGAGAGTTGCCATAGTGTGCATGGGTTTTCAATGATTATATATACATATTAGGTCACTTAATAGACACCATATTTTAAGATAATAAAGTCAATTGTTATTTTTCTCCTTTTATAAAAAGAAATGGGGGATCTAATTATACTCAAGATCTTGACAGAGACATATTAACAAACCAGGGCTTCAAAATCTTGAAACCCTATTCTTCTAACTACATCACACTGGCTAGGTGGGAAATACTAACCATCATATTTGATATTAAGAATATATAAGAAAGATCAGGCTTTCACTTTTCAAAAAATTATATTAGCTTTATTTTACCATAACCCTGAAATACCCAAACTCATACACTTGCCAAAAGTTAATACAATCTGGGAGGCCAACCTACATTTTATTCTTAAAAAACACACATAAAAGTGATGTCAAGCAAATTCTTGTAAATGTGGGCCTGTTACTTTATATTTGGTACATTTGCCCTAATTCCTTTTTAGTCCCAGGTCACAATTACCACTGTTTATTTCCAGGACAACATTATTTATGGGCTGAACTCCCATTAAGAGAGTCTCCTTTCTCTGTCAGCAATGGCTTAATGAAATAGCCTTTCACCTTTTGAGACAGGCCTTTAAATTTTCTCTGTACAAATGGAAGTGCTGTAGGTCATTTTCTTCTAATTGCTTCTGGACAAGGATTGACAGGCCACCGTATACTTTAACTTGATTGGCAGATTTTTCTCAGAAGTAGTCCAAGCCTGAACCAGCAATTTCAGAATAACATTCAGTTGTCTTGTCAGAGCTTGGTGGTAAAAATCAGCTTTATTCTGAGTTCTCCCAAAGAATTATTTTTAAAAGAAAGAGAAGCATGGTGCAATTATTTAATATCAGATATGATGCTTTGTTTGAATATCTTATGAAATGCTTTTGGTAAGTTGCTTTATAGCTGTCATTTGGTGGCTACTTCATAATCCTAAAGTGAGAAACACATGAAGGGAAAATACTTTTGAGTCGAGATTATTTTTAAATTATATTTGTTTTAAAATTTTAACTTTTTAAATGTTTCCTTTCTTTTTGTCTTTTTGCTATTTCTCAGTATTTGACCCAATATTACAAACTGCCAAGTGCTCCTGCTAATTGAACTTACTGTAATATCTACCTTTACTTTAGATTAGATCTTCTAACACACATTCTGAAAATGATAGAATTATAATTAGATATTCATCTTCTTTAAAAGAAGATCAAAGTCCTTGAATTGTTATATCATCTGTTAGGTCAAAGTTTTTAAGATAAATAAAGAACAGACAGAGATAGTCATGTCTTTAGATAAGCAGTCCTCAAACCCTCTGGTCTCAGAGGAATTATTTAAACTCTCAAAATTTTTGAAGGATCCTAGAAAGCTTCTGTTTAAGTGGATTAAACCTATCAGTATTTACCATGATGGAAATTAAAACTGAAAAGAATGTAAAACATATATTTATTATTTCAAAATAGCAATAATAAACCCACTACATGTTGATATAACAAACATAATAATATTTTTTTAAAAAAACTATATTTTCCATAATAAAAAATTAGTTAGAAGTGTGGTACTATTTTACACCTTTAAAAATCTTTTAAATATGTGGCTTAATAGAAGCCAATTGATTACTCATATGTATTTTAATGTCCATTACAATATCATATGTCATAGAACCTCTGAAAAACTCAACTGTAATACTTAGAAGACAGTGAGTGAAAAAAGGTAAATGGCATCTTATTATTATGATGAGAATAGTTTTGCTTCCAGACCCCATGGGAGAGTTTCAAGGATGCCCAGTATGGGCATAAAAATACCATATTTTTAGAATCCATGCTTTAGACTGAAATTTATGTCCCATTGGAGGTCAACGTGTTTTTTCATTTGAAAAGAGTAAACTAATCCCTCTGAGAGTAACATCAAAAATGTAGGTTTAGTCTTGGTTTGAGACCATATTTTATTACCTTTTTATTCATTGGTTTTATTTTATCTTTTGTAGAAAGGTTCATCATATAATTGGGCTAACCCTGCCACTGACAAGAGTATTGTGAGGATGATATGTTTGGGGTAGAGATTAATTTTTTCTTAATAATAAAGTCAATTGTTGAAGGTTGCTGAACCACAAAATAAGTGCAATTTCATCAAAGATCAAAACTGAAAAGCACCAGTATTTATGTTGTGGTTTTCAGAAATATTCTCTTCATCTACTCATCTGTTAAGAAGAGTAGCGTGCTGGAGGATGAACCTGAGGGCCAGGTGAAATGAAGCTAAAAATCATAGACTGCCATTTGAGTCCATTAACTTATTGAAGTTTTATATAGGTGGAAGTCATGCCATTGATAATTTTTTTCAAATAGAATATTGCTTGTTTGTCATACCTCCTTATTCCAACATTCCTGGGAATATCTGAAAGAATGACAATTACTCTTACTACCAATTTTTATGAATTGAGTTGATGTAACAGTAATTTTATTGATTGTTTTATACAGTTTATGCATATTTTCACCCCCAAATAGCAAGATCCCTGACCTTGTGCTTACCTTACCTAGATTATGGCGGCCATATTTATGGCTTGGCTTTGGATTTGTACATCTTTTTAGAAATTTGGAGCCAAAGTTTAAGTCAGAATCACCTAAGGATCACCTTTAAAATGCACCTGCCTTGATTCTTTCCTAAACAATTAAGTCAGAGTTTGTATTTTTCAAACCTCAGAACCCTGAGTTAAATAAGCTTCTCTAATGTTCATGTCAACGACCACCTTGTCTATTTTACACCCACCTTTTTGCATTCCATGAGACATGTAAGGCAGCATAGACCTCCTCAGTGATATGCTGACACTCGTTGTTTCTGAAACCCACTACTCAGGAACTCCCAAACACTCACCACCACCTCTAAGGGAAAGAGCCTTTAAACACATTCTCACTAGACAAGATTTCACTTCCTGTTTCCTTAGGAAGTCATTTCTTTCCACCAACCCCATTCTTTACCTCATGAGAATACTTATAATTCCAGGGTACATGTACTGTTTACCATATTGTAATGTTACATGGATCATCCTCAAGGAACATGAAAACTATTTCCTAGACACTTTAAAGATAATGGAGAACAATTTTTAATGTGGCTGATGTGAGAATCCCCTCCTGGGGAGCCCCACCTGTAATCACAGAATGCTTCAATTTGCCAGGACTTGTAATTGGAAGTGGTGGTGTGTGGATGAGTTGGAATGCAGTGCTGTGAGAGGCATATTAAGTCCTGTCTCAATATTTTTCCTGGAAAAAAAATAAAATTCAGTAAATACTGTATTGGTCACTAAGAATTTTGCTTGACAGATTTATTTGTTTCAATTTGGGAGATGGAAATCAATAAATGATAGGTACTACCTATTGGTGGCTGAAGTCAAACACATAAATGGCCTGCATATTCTGGGTCTGGACAGTGAGGTGACAGGAGAGACGTGAGATACTTAGCTTTACAAAAACGAAGCTTTAAGAGAGTGTTTCCTGATCAACATGGTATACATACAAAGTTGTATTCCACCAGGCTCCCCCCGGTAAGTACAGAAATCAATATGTCCGCCTGGCTTAGCTGTAGCTGGAACCAGCTGCCAAATGCAAAAGAGAAACTTACAAGGCTGCCATTGGTGTTCTTCCATGTGATGTGGCAGACATTGAAGTGTGTGTAAAAAACACTTCTATTGTTAGAAGAGAGAGATTCCTTTTGATCTTGTTCCTTCAGGTATCTGTGCCCTTTTTGTGCTTGTTTATTTGAGGTAGTGGGTAATAATATAATAATTAAGCACATTAGTCCATATCCTTATAACCCTCCATTTTCAGTATTATTCATATTTTATGGATAAAACTGAGACCCATAAAGACCTAATTTTACTTTGCTAATAAGTAATTGGCTTGGTATCAAAATACTCTTTACCATGCATCCCCCCAACCTCAACTTCAATGGAACCCTGGCCTCTGTTATTCATGTACAGAAATTAGATATCTGAAAAATATTTAATGGTGTGAATTATATAAGGCCAATTTACTGATCATTTGAGCTTTGCTGTAGCAAATGAGAACATTCTGTTTTTAGCTCTTGCACCAAATTAACCTTGATTTATAAAGATACCTTTATAATTGTTCGAAAATTAAGTTCCATTTAGCAAAAAATAAGAATGCAGAAAATGGCAACTGAGCATTTGATTTCACTTGGGTATTTTGTGATATTTTAAATGTTTTTATGATTTTAATGTAGCCATAATTCATGGCGAATTTCTTCAGTTCATTTTCTTTTTTCTAGCATAAATCAATGTTAATTTTAATCACATAGATATCCTATTGTTCTAGAAAAAAACTTTATAAGAATAATTACCTTGCCCTGTTTATAAATTGTTTAGCCTAAATAACAGTGCCATCTGCTGAAAAGGACTAGTTAGTCCCAGAAAAGTTTTCAGAGGGCTCACTCTGGTTAGATACACAGAGACTGATGATTTTTAAAAAAATAAAAAATCAGAGGAGGTGAAGTTAAATAAAGGCCAAACCTAGAGTGAGAGAAAACTTCAGGGTACAGGAAAATCAGGACATTGATGAGAAACTTTACAAGACAAAAAGTCTTTATATATTATACAGTAGAGCATCACTTCAAGTACCTTGAAAATTTTAAAATACTCTGATAGAAGTAATTATAATGCAAATGAAACTTTCTGGTTAATCGAAAGAGATTTGAGGAAATGGTTTGCTTTAATTACAAATAAATAGGTTAATGAGAATAGGTTCCTATAATTCTTAAGCCTCCTCAAAAATATTCTGATGAAAGAGTGGGTATAGATTATATTGTTAAGATGCTAAGATTAAGAAAGAAACATTAATTATTATTTCTCAACAATGCTTGGATTTTACTGATGCGTTTGCAGTTTGTTAAAAGCATATCAGACAGGCAAATCCATTTTCAAAGGATTGTCTTTAATATAAGCTTCTTGTGCTCTTCCCATGATATTTCCAATTTCTAGTTATCTCTTTTCTAACCCTAGTTCAATGACAGTTCAACATTTACTAACTGGTGTTATGAGTGTGAACGGATGCTGTGATTATAATGAAAGGTTTGCCCTAGAATGCTTTAAAATGAAAATAAATAGTATGTAGTCCCTTTGATTGCCATTAAAAAGAAAGATAATCTGGAATGCACTAATGATAAGAGTGCATTTTAAGAATTCTATATCTCCATATTAGAAGTAATGTAATCCTGGAAATACAAATATATGACCTGCTGTTTTAAAACAAGTCCACTGAAGACATTTTGACAATGTTAAATGGATTATTGTATTTTTCATTGCCTTAATGTATTTCTTTACAGAATTTTTAGATTTTCTTATATGACATTATGCAATATAAATGTCTAAAAAGAAACTGAAAATTTAGAGAAAATCTCCTGAATCCTACTTTCTTTTTGCTTATATTTTATTTTATTATTTTTCCAAATTTATTGATTTTAAGTTTGTCTCCTGTATACAGCATGTTTTTGTATTTATCACTGTTGGCCAATGTGAACACACATATATATTTAATAGGTGAATTCAGCCCATTTACATATATCATATTTTTGGTTCTCTCTCTCTCTGCCATATCTGTTGGGATTTAGGAGACCTTAAACTTTATTAATAATTATTACCTTTATATTAATATCTTTATATAATCTCCTTAGTCCCCTCTTTATTTGGCTATTATTTATTGGTTCCCAACTATGTGATTAGTTTAACCTAGTAATATTTATTCCTCCATCTTCTCCATTTCTCTTAGCAACAGATTTGAAATAAATTTATTTTTCTTTTACTTAACACATAAACAATCTGCAATTTTTATTCTATTTTTCATATACTCTGCCCATTCTCTATCCATTTTTCCTAGTTGATCTCATCTATATTTTCAGAACATATAGCCACTATATTACATTGTCATCCTTAGAACTATCCTAAGGTCTTAAGTATAGGTAATCCTTAAGTATCACTTCTACACTTTAAGTTAATATCTCTCTAGTCATTTGGGAAATATAAACTTTATGCTCTGTATGTCACTGGAGAAAGTTTCATGATGAAAATATTTGCTGAGTTATTGTATGTTCAAAACACTGTCTCTGGACTTAACATTTAAATATTTGTTGGCTGAATGTAAAATTCTTAGCTCACATTTCCTTCACCAAAGTATAATAAATAGGCATGTCCATGACCTTCTGATATAATGTATTACTGTTAGAATATGTGACTTTGAATTTTTGTCTGAAGTTCCTATTCTTTTATTTTTTCTATATTCCATCTATAAACTAAAATATGTCTCAGTGTTGATAGCTTTGGTTTATTTTTTCCAAGTATGTGGTGTATACTTTCAAAACAGAGTTTTAGGTGTTTTTAAAAATACTCAAGAAAACATTTCTTGCATAATAGATTTACAACTATTCTGTTTAATTACTTTACTTGGGCTGTAGGGGAGCTTATACATGTATTCGTTCTTCATCACATAGCCTGCATTTTTATTGTTTACCTCAATTCTTTTTTATCTTTTCTTTATTTCTTGTGCATAAAAAGTCCCTTCTTTTATTTTCCATAAGGCAGCATTCTTTGTGTTCAATTGCTCTTCCTTCTAATTTAGTTTGTATACTTGAAATATTTTTTTCTTTATTTATAATTCTTTCCGGAGTCTTATTGCTTCGTTTATCAAATCTTACTTTTCTCCACTCACCTCAATACTGAGTTCTTCTGATCCTAATTTCTGTTGTCCTTTTGCAGTTCCTATTATTATCTTCATTACTTTTAGAATGAAATAGAAGTTGCTTTTTAAAAATCTACTTTGTGGGTGTGCATTTTTGTTGTGCTTTAAGTGGCCGTAGGACATTATTCTGCTACTTATTATCTTTATTCTCTTATGATACTGTGTATTAAGTTTTGACTAGGATACATTTTATTTTGCTTTTCACTTTGAAATAAAATTTGTTTTCCTGTATTTTCAAGAGGGTCATTGGCCATGATAGCTTTTCTAACTTCATCATTCTAGAGTTTACTCTTCCACTGTTTTCATGAATTAACAATAAATCCTGGTTCAGGTATTCTGAGATCTGCCTCCTCTGTCCCACTCCTTAAATTGTACTTGAACCCTCCCTTTTGTTTGCTCCCATTGCTCCTGTCCTCCTTAATTTGGCTTGTGCTACCAGCAATTTCTCTTCAGTTATGGGCTTCTGGAAGAAACTTTATTTGTTCATTTAAGCAGTTAACAATGCACACAACACTACAACACCTTTATCTCTTACCTTAGTCCTTTTGCACTCAGTCATCAAGTTATGGATGTGGAAACATGAATAGATCCATGCCACATATAATCTTGTTCCCTTTTTTTATATCTAGTATTTTATTACTATTTCAATAAGCTAAAAAATGTTTTAAAGACAACCTTATTAATAGCTATTTTAAGACATTGCATATTGAATTTAGGCAATCAAGGAATTCTTAAGGATCCAAATATTATTTAATGTTTGCAATTTGTAATTTTAAAAGTTCTTATAAACATTCTCATCAAATAGCTATATTCCTCTTTTCTCAATCATATGTACTGAGGATCCCAAATTTCGATAACTTAGTTATTCTATGTTGGATAGTCAAAATCAAATATAATAAAATTAGATTATCTTATGCACACTTTGATATTATCTCCCAAGGAGTCTTTCCAAAAAAGTTCCAACATAAAATGCTGAGTATGAAAATTTCTATTTAAAGGTAAAAATAAATAACTAGATAATTTTCTGGTTTGAGGAAAGATAAGGCATGGATGAAGGGACTAGAGGAAATGAGGGTGACAAGAGGGTAGTCCTTCATTATTTTATAATTATATTTGAACTGCAACTTCCCCTGTCTCACATGTTCTTTGGAAGGAAATAAGTGAAATATATTAATAGTCCATGAAATAATACTTCTTATTAAAATAACCCCTTTTGTTTTAAAGAACAAGCATTAATATGGGCTTAGGAGGTTAGCATGCTTAATTTCTAGAATATTTCTGCAATGATTCAGGTAAGGAAATTACTGGATTACTCTTGAATCAAATATACTTAAAAATTCCATACTTCACAATATACGGTATATTCTACAAGCAAGCCCACAATGTAGCCCCAGTTAGATATAGGCAAATAAATACACATTTTTCCTAAATATGATGTTAAAAAATAATTACAGGTATTCTCTGCTTATAATAATAATACGTCCCTACAAAGTACAAATTAGATAAAAACAACTTAAATCAAAATATTTATCCATTAAAATAGCCTATCTTGTAAATGATTATTTAAATATTTTAAAAAATAGCTCTCGCAGACATTAATTGTGGCTTAGTTAGTGAACATTACACATCTGCTTACTTCATACCCAGGCCTAAGAAGAGCTATGTTGTGACATAATGCTTTAAGTGGATCAATTAGCTGTCAGGAGTTAAAATCTATTTTTAGTATATTTTATGTAGTTTTAAAATAAAAGCCACAAGTGCTTTATAAACAAAAACACATTTATTAGCATAACTTCTTATGTTTTACATATATTATTTCTTCACAGGGTCCCCCCTAGAAGAATAAATACCAGTCAAACCCTTCATTGTTTTCCTACATGCCGGAGCCAGCCGGCGACGTGCGGCACCTAGAGTTTGGGGGTGAGGATTA
>VBSM01001483.1:21772815-21788418 GCA_008086735.1 Cheirogaleus medius
CTGGGCAGCAGCCGTACCCCAACTCTCCCCGTGTCTGGGACAGCTTCCGACACCTACATATATCCCTAAGTGAGAGGTATGGAAAATCATAGTAAATACTCAGGGGACCAGGCTAATGTGACAACCGTGAGGGAAAGAAAAGTAAAATTGAGTTCAAGCTATCAACAAAATCATGGTGCAGCCTACATTCAGTCTTTAATCCATCCAGGGCTAACCTACAACTAGGTAACTATTAATAATAGCAGCCAACAATTGAAGCTTGGAAGAATGAAGGAACTACATTGAGAAAAAAATTACCTCCACTTGTCCAAACCACATTTGACTCTTTTGTTCTTTAAGACAGATGCTAAGTTCAAATGGGAACCAAATTCGTATAAGAAACATATCCGAAGAGCTAAATCAAGCTGTCTTTCTCTCATAAAAACAAAATTAAAAGGATAGTTAGCGAGGTACTCCCAGAAGGCAAAGTAGACATTGAGGAGCAAATTTTAAAGGATTAAATTAGAAGAAGTTCATGTACCAAATGAGATTGATAATAATTATTAGTAGAAATTTACTTTAAACATACTCAGGCAAGTTTAGTATGGCTTATCCCAATTTGGACAATCCATATACCCTGACTATACTATAATTACAATGAAAAAAATCCATAGTATGTGGTTTTGCTTTAAATATATTTATTTATTAGTTTCTTTAATCCCTTTATTCCACAAATATCTATTGAGTGTTGACCACATCCCTGGCACTTTTTATAGTACAATTGAAATCATAAAGGAAACAACATGGCCTAATCATGAGCATTAGACCAGTTTATCTAATTGCTGGCATCAGGACAACTTATAATGACATTGAGTCCTGGTGGTGAGTGTCAGCCCAGTGCCTGGATGTCAGAGGCTGCTTTTGTTCTTTCTTTTGGCATTTGATATTAGCAAGAAGGCCAGTGGCTGGGGTTGAGTGGGTGAAGAGACAGTAGCAGAAAATAATATCAGGGAGTCTCAGAGGACCAAATCATGTAGAACCTTGTAGGGTAAGAGTTTTCCTTTTATTCTAAGAAAAATGACAAGACTATAGGAAGAACAGGTTTGCCAAGTATGGGAATATCGGGAACTCAGTTTTCAACACTTTAAGTTTGAAATGGCTATTAGACATTCAAATCCAGATGTCAAGTGAGTAGTTAGAGAAATAAGCCTGATATTCAGAGGATATTTGAATTTGAAAATTACCACTCTGTGTCTGTTTGAGATCACCTAGAACAGAGACAGAGTCCAAAGACTGAGAACTAAGATACTCCATCACTGAAGGATAGGAAGATGGAAAGAACTGGTAACAGCAACTAAGAGTAGGTAGAGGGCAGGAGGAAAACTCAGAACGAGTGGTGTCTTTGAAGTAAAGAAAGCATTTGAGAAAGGAAGATGTAAACAATGGTGTCAAATGCTATTGAAAAGTCCAGTAATTTAGGAACTGAGAAATGACCAATAAGTTTGGCAATACTGAGGTCAATTGTGACCTTGTCAAAAGTAAGTTTTACTGTAGTAACCAAAAGCCTGTTTGGAATGAACCCGAAAAGAATTGGAGGAATGGAAGCATAAACAATAAGTAGAGACAATTCTTTTTAGGAATTCTATTGTAAAGGAAAGCAGAAAAAACACTATTATTCTATAATACCACTATTTAGGTGATATAATAGCATATTAAGATATGATTGGAATGGTCTCATAGAATGGGAGAAAGGAATAATATGGAGTTAAAGGAACTACAGAGAAAATGATCCTGACTAAAGTAGAAGAGATAATTTTATGCCCTTTAAGAGAAGTAGTAGCCTTAACTAGGACCACAGCTGATTCATCCATAGTAGCAAGAGAGAAGACCAAGTAAATAAGCATTTATTTCAATATAGAAATCATCAGGAATTATAAAATAAGTAGTACTGGGGAGAGACAGAGAGAGAGCACGTCATTCAGCAGCTAAATATATTAAATAATGAGGGAGAGGAACCTGGGGGCTGGGTACATGCATGCCTACAACAAGGAGGAATAATAGCAGGTGATATGTCAATGGTATTTACTCTTAATGATGAAGTTTCCAGAGAGATGGAGTAGCAGTGAGAAACAAGGAAGATGTTGATTCTACTTCCAGGCCCAGTGGTAAGAGGGCAAGCACTTGAGAAACTACATAGGGAGCAATGTTTTCGGTGAAATGTGAGCTTTGAATTAGAACAAGAGCATTTGGGAACTGTGAGATTTTTCAGGGGACAAAGTGAAGGGCACTGGGAGTTGGAGAGAGGTGATAGTATAATATTAGAGGATATCCAAAGCATATGGGCTGGGTACCCTGGTGATAAAAAAATAAACTAGCATTCTTGGGATTTTTACAGTTACTGACATATGCAGGGATTTTGAAACTGCTTTGGTTAGTTTTGTGGGCCTCCCGGGTAATGTTGGTGGAGTTTAGAGAGTTTCTGGGAGGGTACTAGTTTTTCAGGAACAAGGAGACTTCAGTTTAAGGTGGTCTGAAAATCAGGGAAAGGCAGGGAATCGGGAACAAGCCAAAATCTGAGACCTTACCTGCACATTCACTTTGTTCCTGAGGTGAGTGTTACTATAGGCGAGCGGTTCCATTACTTTTAGCGGTGCACGTCTATAGACAAGCTTGAAACGTCAGTGTACATTTTCTTTTCTGTGGTGTGAAAAAATAACAATGCAGGGTTGTTACTGGCATTAAATGATTATTTTTTCAGACAAAATGCATAATCTGGTACATAGTTCATTAAGTAGTAGCTTTCAGGCATATTGCAATTATTGAAAATGATTTTAAGAAGTTGATTTTTAGTGGGGTTTTTTGGTTATTAAAATGTATAGGTATGCCTAAAATGACATGTTTTTAAAAAGCAAATAGATATAGTTTCTGATGATATATGTAACATTAAAAATGTATATTTATGGATTTATTGACTTATCTTTTTGTTAGCGTACTTTTCTTAAGATGTTGAAAAAGAACCTCTTTAAAGGAACTGTAATTGGGGTTGTAACTGTAATATGGCTTATAATTTTAATTGTAATCTGAATACCTCTATAGTTAACTCAGTGAATCCACAATGAACATAACAAGCCCTATCACGCCTAGAAGTCATTTCTGGTGGTAGCATACCCTTTAAACCCCAGTATCTGATTATTGAATCTTCTTCTGCATCTTTGGTTATATTGACTTTATGGGTTTGTTTTGTTCTACAGGGAATTATAGACATAAATTTTCCATTTTACTAATCCTGATCAAAGAAATAAAACTTCTAAAGGGTAAGGAACTAAAAATATTCTATTTACTAACCTCTTTATTCTAACCTCTTGAAGTATGCAGTGATATGCTCTGGACAACATGTACTTCAGAAATCTCTCTCTTTCCCTCTCTCTCTCGTAGTCTGCCCATTCATTTGGTACTAAGCATTTAGGCCATGACAAATAGTTACCTCAACTCAGTATAAACAGAAATGATTGGATTGCCCCTGTTTTCTTGATATAATAACCTATATAAATGCATGACAAAATCTTTTTGCTTTTCTTTCCAGAACAATTTATCATACTTCTAGCAATGGTTGCCTAGTTTTGGAATCCTTAGAAATTATGGACTTAAAATCCAAAAAGATCTTAGCATATTTAACAAAAGAAAATAATTTGTCTCTCTGGTTATTGGTAAAAAAAAAAAAAAAGAAAAAAAAAAGAGAAAAAAGAAAAGAAAACCACCAAGTGGATGATTTTTATGAATATTTCAAACCTAAACATGGGACAAACCATATAGTCATGGATTATAATTATCATTATTAGAATGAAAATACAGCATGATTTCTTATCATTATACTTTATGCAGTGGTTAGGATTATACTAAGCACTTTCACCCCCACTATCTCAATGGATTCCTATAGTCATCTACTGAGGCACATATTCTTATTATTCTCATATTACAGAAGACAAAACTAATGCTTGAAGAATTCAACTGATAGGCTTAAAGTTTCACAGAGAACTGAAAATTGAGACTGGAACCTGATTTAAGGACTCTACAGACACTATACCTTTGCCAAATTAAAAAATTCTATTTATTTCTCATTTAATGTCACTATCTTCAGCCTTAATTCTTTTTCCATGTTCCTGAAATATTTCCAAGGAACACCAGGTAAATTCTTCCTTTGATGCATTTTCTTTTTTTCTTAAAATTCACATCTACATTGTTACCACTTTGAGCTTTGAGCCTTCATCATTTCACACATAGAATTTTGCCTGTGTTCATTCTCTAGCCCTGTCTTTCTCTAATCTTTCCTTCATACTCTCCACTAGGTCATTATTTATAAAATATAGCATCATATAGCCCCATTTTTAATACTCAATTAATTTTTCTTAAAATAATATTCAGACCTGGATTGGCCTAGAAATCTATTCATCTACAATATAATGTCTTCAGTCTTATTCTCTATAACTCTTTTATTCTGGACTTGGAAAAAGAGAAAAAGGAAGGCCATATACCAAATGTATAAATATTTAAAAGATGTAAATAAAGCCATGAAATAAATAACATATGATTTCTCTTTCTACAGTAGTCTTGTCTTACCTGTGGGAGATATGTTCCAAGACTCCCAGTGGATGCCTGCAATTGCAGATAATACCAAACTCTCTCTATATATATACTGTGCTACTAAGTGACTAATGAGTGGGGAGGATATATACCATGGATCAACTAGACGAAGGGATGATTCACATTTAGGGCAGGATGGAACAAGATAGAACAAGATTTTATTAGGCTACTCAGGATGGTACATGATTTAAAATGTATGAACTGTTTGTTTCTGGAATTTTCCATTTAATAATTTTGGATTGCAGTTGGCTACAAATAACTGAAACCACAGATAAACGAGGACTGCCATAATTTCATATACTTTAATATGAATACATTGAAAAAAATGTACAAAGCTGTGTTTTTATAAGGCTTAAAATGAGCAAAATATTAAATATGGCTGAGTATAACTATTTTGCACATGTCTGGGTGTTCTGATAATGGTATAGGGGGTTTTAGAGTCACAATTATTACATAGTGACTTAATAAAGTTTACTTTCCTTGCCTTTATTTCAGCAAAGTCACTAATTATTTAACATATAAAATATTTGTACATAACTTGTGTTGAATAGAGAATAATACTCTAGAGCCATGCTGTCCTACTGGTTAGCCATTAATCACACATGGCTATTTAAATTAAAATTAAGGTAAATTTTCTCAGTGACAGCAGTCACATAAAAACAGGTTAATAGCCACCAGCTACTATGTGGGATGAGACAGAAAATATTTTCATCATGGCAGAAAATTTTATTTGAAAACATTGTTCTAAAGTATTAAGAAATTAAACATAATTTTATTCAGTTTACATAACTTGAATATATGTTCATAAAAAATTAAAATTAAATTTAAAAACTCAAAACATTAAAATGACTTCTGATAAAAAGTTATTTTTCTTTCTAAATGGAACAATACCCATTAAAAATCTGAAGAAAATATATAATTTGTAAGTAATGAACATCAAAAATTTTTAAAGCTGAGTTTTTAATTTAACTTTAAAATTATTATTGGACCTATTAAATGTATTATACAAAACCATATTTTTGCAATTCTAGTGTTTAATGTTTATGCATTTGCTAATGTAAACTATGTTGTGTCTAGGTCTACACATGTACAAATTTAACAGTAATATAAATTATGTAATATTGTAAAGTATTTCTCAGCTGCCATGTGCAACTTTGGAGAATCCCACCCTATTTCATATGTACCTCTGGAACCCTAGGATGGAATGTTAAAGGAAGCAAAAAAGGGATACTTTGAAATATAGCTGGGAGATTATATTTCATTAAGCAGAACTGACTTGCATTCATGCTAAGGGAAAGAATTTAACAAGTTAATTAATTTGTCTTTTCTCTAACTTAAATGCTTCTGCCACTCAAATCTTTACCAAATTCTGGAACAGCATTCATCTTCCATGCTGGCAGTGGCCCAACTCTTAAATCTTCATGGCATTTGAGTGCAGTCATCTTTTGTTTTGATGACAAGATCTGGGCGATGGATTTCCCTGGGGCCTGAACAGTGTTTGATGAGAGCAGATGTTTAGGGTATATGTTATCGTGTGCTAACACTGAGCGTCAGATCCTGGGTAACATAGCCACTGAAGTGTGACATAATAACTTTATTTTTGTGTGTATCTATGACATGTGGGACCCTTTAAAGCACCAGACAAGCCAGAGGATCCTCTTGCTTGGATCTAAGCGTTGGACTGCACTACAAACCTTTCAATACAAACATTCTGGTACCTTTGTCTACAGTTAAATTTTCTGAAATCTTAAGGTCCCTGTACTTAATAAAACTATAATCTTTTAGCTCTAAAAAAAGAAATCCTATTTTTCTAGGTCAGATATAAACCCCAGCTTCCCAATAAAGACTTCCTAGGTTAATCCTTAGCAGAAATAACCCTTCCTTCTGAATTCTTGAATCATTTATGCCTCTGCAGTAAGTATATTTACAAGGCATCACCTAAGGGGATTCCCAGGCAGCTGGATTTCAAGAACTTCCCCAGTCACCTTCAGTGAGAAAAGTTCTGCTTTTGTTTTGTTCTGTTTTTACAGTTGAAATATCCATGTAAGTATCATTTAATGAAAACTAAACATAAAAAGAAATCACAAATCCCTGAAAGTTATACCTTCTTAATACATTAATTCATTCATGTACATGTACACATTTCATCATCTACTAGATTTCTATAACCATTAGGGAGAGAACAATGACATTTTATCACTTCTTTGCTCAAATATGTAGGTGTTCCCTATTGAATAATGACTGATATCTCCCATCTAGAAGTCATGGTCTCTCCCACATTCACAATCAAACAATTTCTCTTTTGTCCATATGATCCACTAAAGATATATACAGTAATAAACTAAATAAGAACATAGTTATTGAGTGTGAGTCACAAAATCCTCCAAGTCAAGAAGGTCTTCCTGCCTAAAGAGAATGACTGGGAAGGTGATTAATGAGGAATCAGGGAGAACATTTTATAATTATGTGTTCTGACAAGGCACATTTAGGCTACTGTTAAAAGATCAAAAGAGGGTTCTGATTTTATGTTAGTATCTGGCTAGTAGCCCAGGCTGCAACTCCTCCCAACCTCACACTGATAACTATGATATTAGGAGAAAACAAAACCAAGCTATATACATAAAAATATGCAAACTCACCACTTTAAAACTAATATCAATAAGCAACTAGTGCCAAAATTCTAACTTTAAGGATCAATCCTTTTCTTCTCTCTTAGTGGATTGGTTTTAAATCTCGGTACAACTTATTATTCTTTTAATTATCTATAATGATATATATCCTGTCCTACGTATTTCTTAGCTATATTTTCTTCCCAAGCAACCTGAGGCAACCCTTGTATATAGTATTATCAGATAAAATAGAGGAGGCCAGTTAAATTTAAATTTCAGATAAGCAATGGATACTTTTTTAGTGTAAGTCTAGTCTCAAATATTGCATGGGACATAATTATACTAAAAATATTAATGGTAAAAAGAGCATCTTATATTTTAATTTGCTAAATCTGGCAATCCCTTTTGTGAGTCTAGATTGTCTTTTTTTTCCCTTATGTTATTTTCACATCTCTGTTAATCTAGTTAATGTCTATTTTCTAGTTCCAGAGGGAGAACTAGAACAGATCCTTTTCTCTCTAGCCCAGAGATTCAAAACCACAGCTTCATATTTTAACCACAGGAAGATCATTAAAATAAGCTGCATGCTCAGGAACTACCGAGGTCTAGGATTAGGTCCAGGTATTTGTGTTTGTAAAAGCTCCCAAGATTACAGTAATAAGCTAATAT
The DNA here is from genome assembly GCA_008086735.1 of Cheirogaleus medius. Taxonomy (NCBI): domain Eukaryota; kingdom Metazoa; phylum Chordata; class Mammalia; order Primates; family Cheirogaleidae; genus Cheirogaleus; species Cheirogaleus medius. Next base: position 21,780,714 of record VBSM01001483.1, read on the forward strand.
TATTATTAAGAAACACTCACAGAACCTACTGGTATCGCCCTCCACTTCTAAGACCTGGTAGAAAAGGAATGAAAGGTTCCCTAGCCAAAGACAGGACTAAGGGTCACAATTTCTAAATACTCGATCATGTAGGAACTAGCGCATGCTGGCAGAAGAGAACTGTTGATAAGTGATGTCCTATCAGAATATAAATTGTTCCTTCCTAGTCTGACAAGGAGAAAGCCAACATTGTTTTCATGGATCCCAGCAGATACCGTACTAGCAGCACAGGACATTGGCTTGTCTGTCTTGTCCTGTTCATAAGATTCACTGAGCGGGGGCCGTGTAAGCAGGACCCAAGTACTATACATAGAAGCTGCTGGTGTTGTACTGGTGGGCTACTCCAGCTCACAAGGGATGGCAGGATATTTAGAGACTGGGTTTCCCCAGGCAAAAATAATTTACTAATGCTTTAAAAAAATAACTAAAAACATTCTTTTATTTCAAACATAATATTAATATCTAAATTTAAAAGCCACATTATAATCAAGTTGCATTAGTCCATTTTATATCTGGAAACTAAACACTTCAGTTGTATCAGTGAATGATCTGGTGACTCCAAAAGTAAAATCTTGTTATGAAGTTGTATTTATTTAAAGTTTCATAGAACATTACTACTCAAACTGTGGTCAGAGAAACAGCAGCTAGACACCATCTAGAACCTCATTAGAAATGCAGCACCTCAGGTCCCACCCAAGACCCAAGAATCAGAATCTTCATTTTAACAAGATCACCAGATGATTTCTGTGTAAATCAAAGTTTCAGGAGCATTGATCTAGACTCCTGGGGAAGTCATAGCTCAGAGACCTCTACAAAGACAGTATCAAAGCACAGTACAGTAGGAAAATAATAAACATGTAAATACTTCATGATTATTAGGTAGCATCCTATTTTTAATATTTTTGTCTCTTTTATTGATATATAATAGTTGTACATATTTATGGTGTGTGTGTGTTTTTTTGATACATGTATACAATGTATAATGATCAAATCAGGATAATTAATATTTATCATTTCCAAATCTCTCTTTTAGCTATTTTGAAATAAACTCTATTATACTCATAAGGTGTGAATTTCCCCATCCTCTCTCCCCCCACCCCTGCTTGATTTCTGATGAATGTTGTTTCCATATGTGCACATAAATATTGATTGATTAGTTCCAATTTAATGGTAAGTACATGTGGTGTTTGTTTTTCTGTAATATTCTGAAATAAAATTTTTTAAAAAAGAAACTCTAGTCACCATACTGTGCTATGGACTAGAAATGATTCCTTCTATCTAACTGCAATTTTGTATCCATTAAACAACTTCTCTTCATCTCCCCCTGCCCTTTAACCTTCCCAGTCTCTGGTAACCGCCTTTCTACTCTCTACATCCATGAGATCAATGTCAAGATTTTATTTTTATGCCTGAATAATGTGCCATTGTGTATATATACCACATTTTCTTTACCATTCATTTGTCAATGGACATTTAGGTTAATTTTGCCTGGGGTAAAATTTGAGTGTGTGATTGGAGTGGTGTCTGGGCTAAGTTATCAGTTTGAGGCTTAGCATGTGACTCAGTTCAGGGCTCTGATTGTGCCTAGTGTCAGGGCTAAGTGTGTTCCCAGGTTCAGGGCACTGATTGCAACCAGGTTTAGGGCCCAGTCTGTGTGCAGGGTCAATGTGAATTGTGTGACCAAGGTCAGAGCTCTGTGTGACAAGAATCAGAGCTCAAGAAGTGATCAAGGTCAAAGTGTGACCATGATCAAGGCTCATTACGTTATTGCAGTCAGGGCTCAAAAATGTAACTAGAGTCATTTTGTGACCAGTGTTTAGGGTTCAGAGTGTGACCAGCAAGTGATTGATTTCTTGGTTTGTTTGACCAGTTTTAAGAATCACAATGTAACTGGAGTCAGGATGAGGGTGTATTTGCTGTGCAGGTGACCACAGACAAAACTCAGTGGGGAGCTGGAAACAGGGAATGATGGGGTTCAGGTGTCTGCTGTAAGTGGAATCAGAGCTCAGTATATAACCAGGGTTGGGGCTCAGAGTGTGACCAGGGTCAGCACTCAGTATTTGACAAGATTATGGGCTCAGTAAGTAATTATAATTAGGTTTCAGCATGTGACTGGGGATAGGGTTAAATAGGTAATTGGATCATGACTCACAGTATGACCTGGGTCACTTTTTATCATGTTTTGGAGTAGGTGCTCAGTGTGTGACCAATGATGGGACTCAATAGGTGACTGAGTTCAATGCTCAATGATTCAATGTTTTCAGGCTAACAGGTGTCAGAGTATACTTACGGCCAGGTTTCATGCTAAAAATGTGACAAAGGTCATGTCTCAGTGTACAATCAGCTTCAAGGCTAAGCAAGTGATCTGGGTCAAGCCTCAGTAAGTCACAGGGGCAGGATTGCAAGTGTGATTGTTGTCAGTGCATCAGTGCATGACCAGATTCAGTGTTCAGCCTGTGACTAGTGTCAGGGATAGTGTGGGGACACACATCATGTTACCAGGGTCAAAATTCAGTAAGTGACTCAGGCCAGAGATCAGTGTGATAAGGTTAAATGTACAGGTGGTAACCAAGATGAGACTCAGTGCTTGTCCAGAGTCAGGGCTCATTATATGACCAGAATATATTGAGCCTGTGACTAATGCCAGGGTTCAGCAAGAATCTAGAATCAGGGATCACCAGGGTCAAGGATCAGGTTGTTATCAGATCCAAAGGTTAGTGTGAGAAAAGACTCAGGTTTCAGTGTGCAACTACTGTCACCACTCATTGTGTGATAAGAGCCGTGCTTCAGCTTATGACAAATGTGAGGACTCAGCATTAGACCAGGATCATGGTGAGATCAGAGTAACAACTCATTGTGTTACTTGGATAAGGCCCAATGTTTGACCAGAAGCAGGGTTCCGTGTGTGATCAGATTCAGCGATCATCATGTGAATGGGCTCATGATCATGTAACCACTTTGAGGGCACATGCAGTGGCTGGTGTCATGGCACATCATGTAACCAGAGTCAGGTCTCAACCTGCAACCTGGGTCAGAACTCAGAGAATGTAGAGGTTCAGGGATAAGTGTGTTACCAGGTTAAAGGCTTGGCATGTGACTGGGACCAATGATTGGAATATGACCAGGGTCAGTGCTAAGTGTGTGAACAAGGTCAAGTCTCAGTGTGTTATCATATCAAGACTCAGTGGTCAGGCCTAATGCATTATCAGACTCATGGCTCAGATTGTAACAAAGTTCAGCTCTGCATGGGATAAAGGTCAGGGCTCAGTATGTGGTCAGGATGGAGCTCACTTTTTGTCCAGTCTCAAAGTTTGTTGTGTGACCATGTTCAGAGTTTGCCATGTAACTCTGGTCAGAGGTTTATAAAATGACCAACGTTTTGGCTTAGTGTGCAACCAGGATCAGAGCTCATTGCGTGACAAGATTTAGGGCTCAGCATGTGACCAATGTCAGGGCTCAGTGGGTAATCAGTTCAGAGTTCAGCAAATGACAAAAGCCATAGTTCAGAATGCGATCAGGACCATGGTTCAGCATGGGACCAACTTCAGGGTTCAATATGTGATGGGAGTCACATCTCAAAGTGTCAGTGGTCTGGTATTGGCAAGAGACCAGGATATGGGATATGACCAGGTTCAGTGCTCAGCATGTGACTGGTAAGGTCTGTGTGTGAACAGGGTCAGGGCTTGTCATGTGACTGGAGTAGAGCTCAATAATTGACTGGAGAGAATTCTCATCATGTGACCAGAGTTAGGACTCAGAATGTATCCAAGGTCAGGGCCCAGAGTGGGACGTGAGTTAGGAGTCAGTAGGTGATTCAATTTAATATAAATGTGAGTCCAGTGTCACTGTTCAGAGGTGGCTAGCTTCAAGTCTCAGCATGTGATGAGGGTCAGCTCTCTGTGTGAAATCAAGGTCAGATCAGCTGTGAACAGGGTCACAATTCAATGGGTCAGGATTCATCATGTGACCTTGGAAAGGCTTCATCACGTGACTACAGTTAGGGTCTTGTGTGATCAGGTCAGAGCTTGTCAGGTAACTGAGGTCAGATCTCAGCATGTGACAAGTGTTAGGACATATTGTGTGGCCTAGGTCAAGGCTCTGTGTGTGACAAGGGTCAGTGCTCTACATGTGGCAAGGTTCAGAGCTCAGAGTTTGCTGCATGTCTGACCAGGATCAGATCTCAGTGTGTGACGAGTTTCAGGGCTCAACATGTGACCAGCATTAGGGCTCTGATTGTGACTAAGGTCAGATCTCAACTTGTGACATCATTCTGAGCTCACTGTGTTAACAGTGGCAGTGATCAGCGTGTGACCAGCTTATGACTGGGATCAGGCCTCAGTGTGTGACTAAGTTCCGATCTTAGTGGGCGTCTGGTGTCAGGGTCAGTGTGTGACTGATGTTGGGGCCAGTGCATAACCAGAGTCAGAGCACAAAGTGTGAAGACAGATCAGCATGTAAATAGGGTCCAGGCTCAGTGTGTGAACAGAGTCACTGCTCAGCATGTGATTATGTTCAGGACGCATCAGGTGACCACGATTAGATCATAGTCTTTTACCTGGACAAGATCTCCTCGTGAGAGCAAGGTCGAGGTTTAATATATGGCCAGGTTCAGAGTTCAGTGTTTCCAAGAACAGGGTTCAATGTGTAACCAGGGTAAGGGATCAATTTGTAAGCCTGGTCAAGGTTGAGCATGTGACTGGGATCTGGTCACCTGGGGACTGGAATCAGGGCTCAATGTGTGTGAACAGGGTCAGCTTTGAACAGTGTCATGCTTTGTACACATCCTGTTGCTGCTTGCTGGTGGTGTTCTCATATAAGATTATTAAGAATTACTATTTCATTGTCTTCTGTTGATTTAGTTTAATTCAATTTTTTATTGAGTGAGAATCATGTGAAAAAAATATTGCTTGTTTTGAGCAAGAGAGAAACTTAAAGGGAGGTGGAATCTTGCCATGTACATCTGAATTTGGAGAATGATTCTTTTGCTGCCTTTATCTCTGTGCAGTTCCTCCTTGTGTCCCACTGAAGTCTGTCTTGCTGCAGTAAAACATACATACAAAAAATGTTTTGCCTCTCATGACTCACTGAAGATACTTGCTTTTCTTGAAGTGTCTTCTCTACAGTTGGGGCTTCCTTGAAGTGAGGTCAGGTGCCTGCTTCGCTAAGTGGATCCTCCCTGAAGGCTGGAACACATCTCTTCCCTCTGCATCATTCTGGGGCCCATTGTTTGGAGGAAGAGAAAGAAGTGGGATAGAAAAGGAAGGAGGTGAAAGAAGGGAAAGAAGTTGTGGACAAGGAAGGGGTGAAGAGGAAGAGGAGGAGCAGAGGAAGAGGTGGGAAGAGGAAGAGGTGACCACATGGCAAGGAAGGTGTGCAGAGCAGGGCTGGGAAGTGAGGGCCTAATCTGGAGGTACTGGGGGATCAAGGAGTCAGGATGAGCCCACCTGGACCCACCAGAGTCCATTTGTAGGCTCAGTATGTGTGTGCGTGGGCACAGTGTTATATATGCACCGTCGTGTAAATACAAAAACTCCATCTCCTCTCTTTATATAGCTATTTATTTCCCTGGACATGCTAGAAAAAGGCACAGAGCAGTTTCCATTGGAAATAGAAAAAAAATAAAAAATGTGTGAGAAAAATCAGAAACCATCCTTCCAAATAGTTTAAGGATCATATAGTAGTCTTATTTTTATTAATAGTTTTTTGAGGCACCTCTATACTATTCTCTATAGTGGTTGTGCTAATCTACATTCCCACCAACAATGTATGAGGGATCCCCTTTCTCCATATCCTCATCAGCATCTTTTATTTTCATTTTCTTGATAATAGTCCTTTTAACTGGAGTGAGATAGCATTTTGTTGTGGTTTTCATTTGCATTTCTCCGATGATTAGTGATGTTGAACATTTTTTCACATGCCTGTTGGCCATTTGTATGTCTTCTGTTGAGAAATGTCTATTTAGATCCTTTGCCCATTTTTAAATTGAATTATTATTATTATTTTGAATATTGTGTTGTTTGAGTTCCTTACATATTTTAGTTATTAATCCCTTGTTTGATGGATAGTTCATAAATATTTTCTCCCATTCTGTAGGTTGTCTCTTTATTTTGTTGATTGTTTCCTGTGCTGTGCAAAAGCTTTGTATCTTAATGTAATCCCATTTGTCAATTTTTGCTTTAGTTGCCTGTGCTTTTGAAGTCTTACTAAAAAAATCTTTGTCCAGACCAATGTCCTAAAGTATTCTTGCGGTAGTTTCATAGTTTCAGATCTTATACTAAGTCTTTAATCCACTTTGATTTGATTTTTGTACATGGTGAGAGATAGGGGTCTAGTTTTGTTCTGAATATGGTTGCATTGAATCTCTATCAAGATTGGATTCATGAACATCCTATTTCTTAAATGGTCCATAAAAAGCCAGTTTAAAAAATTTTTTTCAATCCAATGATGTCTATTGAAAGTAAACTATATTTATATTCATATCACATTCATCATGAATTATTTAGTCCCTATGTAATAAATAAAAATGTTTTTCAATTTATTTGTAGGTACATAGAATTTGAGTTATGCAAAGGGACTTTGAAGTGATATGATCCAGCCCATTCATTTTATCCATAGAGCTATGAAACGACTTGTGTAAAGTGTCAGAGTCAATGCTCCCGATGACCAGTTCAGTACTCGTACAGAATGCTGCCTTTTCCCATGATCTCATCATGAAATGTTGTGGGCATACTCTTATATTCTCAATTTATCAAAGGCATGAACTTACTGTATATAAAGAATTGTTTGATGGCAGCTCAACCAATCGCAAATTTGAGGGGATTATAAATTAATACAAATTTTCTGAAGGGTTATTTTTTCCATCAAGCATCAAAATTCTTAAATTTTACATGTCTTTTGCCTAAGTAAGTCACTGTTTAGTAATTCGTACTGAAGAGAAAAAACAATATTTTTTTTTCACAAATTCTGTAATTGTTATGTTATAGACTAGAAACATCATAAAATTAACTATCACTTCTGAGTGATCAATTAGTTAATGTAACTGAGAAATATGATATGGTTTTATCATATAAATCAAAAGGAAATTATAAACTCAATAATTAACTGGGAAATGAGTTGTAATTGATAACTAAAAAAAAGAAATCTAAGCATATGAAAACATCAATAATTAAATAAATGTCAATTAAAGCAAGAGTAGAATATTACTTTATCAAATAACAAATTGAAACTTTAATAATTAATTAATCATTTCCATACCTAATTGGTGAAGGTGCTGTATAATAGGCACTGCCTTGTGTTGCTGGGAAAATCAATCATTAAAATGTTCTGGAGGGTTGATTTTTTTCATCAATCATCAAAATCCTTAAAAAACAACTATCTTTTAATTAAATCCATACATAGAAATTCATATTAATAATCATTGTTTACAGAGATGTCATTGAATATAATTAGCAAAAGTAAATTTTAATAATCACCTTTAACTGTAAACTATGGGCATCCATCAAATAAATTATAATACATTTTTATGGAAACAATGAAATGAATTGGATTTTGTCAAAGAATTTGGAATTATATTACAAATTTTTTTTCTCTATTTTCTTTTTTTTATTTCGGGATATTATGGGGGTACAAATATTATGGTTACATACATTGCCCATGCTCCCCCTCC
>VBSM01001483.1:21788518-21806141 GCA_008086735.1 Cheirogaleus medius
GATCTACTTGTATCGCTTTAAGGTATCTCCATATTGCTTTCCACAGAGGCTAAAACAGAGAGAGAACAAAATTTAGAATAAAACAGTATGTTCCAAATTTTAGATACTAAGAGTAAACATGAATATAATATATATTCTGGGGATTAGATTATGTGTAATTTTTATTTCTTTTATGCTTTTTGAAATTATCTTAATTTTCAGCAATGAAAATAAAATTCAAAGGTAATAATAAACTATATATTTTTGGACAGATTACAATAGAAAGAAGACTCCACAAATATGTCTAAAAGCTTATTTGTGCACATATGAGAGAGATAGTAGAGAGGGAAGCAGTGCGGAATTAAGGAAAGAATATCAGCTTTTTTGTCATACAAACAGGGCTTAATACTCCAGATATGTTACCCCCCTCACAGTGGTAATATCTTTGAGTTTTGGCACCTTAACTCCCTTTCTTTATTCAAAATACTTTACGTGGTTATCAAAGCATGTTATATAATATGATTAGGCTTATATTCATAAAATAAAACCAAAAGAACTACTACTTATGTAGTTAAAAGTGAAAGACAAAAGTTTAAGCTATTTGAAAGAAGAACTTAAAAAATTTTGTTTCATTTCACATTAATCATGTAAAGATTACAGTTTACTCCACTATATAATTGCATTTGGTTTAATATAGAAGTATTGCAAATTGCTTAACATCAAAGAATAATGCTACTCCCCCTGAGATGCATCACATTCCTGCCTATAAAATTACATATACGTCTACCTTAATATTGCCTTGGTCTCAAGAAGAGACATCACAGGTCGAGTATTTTTGTGGCTATTTCAAGGACTGCTATTTGTACTTTATTCCTGCTTTTTATCTGGGTACACCGTGAACCAACTATATTTCACATCTTCCATTGCAGCCTAGGTGTGGCCATGCGACTAAGTCCTGGACAATGGAATGTATATTGGAGTGATGTGAGAAAATTCTAGAAAGTTTCCTTAAAGAAGGAGATGCTTCCTTAAAGGAGTAATCCTTCTTTAAAGGAGGAGTCCTTCTTCTCATTTTTCTTTACAGTTAAATGGAAACGAGGCATGATGTTTGGTGTTGGAGCAGCCACTGACCACAGTGAAAAAGTCACATGTGAGAATGACAGCACAACAGAATAAATAGGCTTCTGCAACTGCTGTGTAATCTCTGGAACAACAGCCTGGACTATTATTTAAAAGTAAGCTTCACTCTTGTTTAACCCACTGTTATTTTGAATTTGTTGACCATCTTTAGCCAAGCCTAAGTTTACCTGATACAGTGACCCTTTGGATTAGCTACACCTCTTTGGAGTTTGCTGAGAGGAGGTACCGGTAGGAAGCAGCACTGATTCCTCTCTCTAGAAACTGAGTTGAATACTTCAGTCTCTAGAAATTTATTTGTCCTGTTCCACAATAGCCTGAGCTTAGTCTTTCTATTAGTAGTTATTTTTGTTATTTTTACTCCTTCAAAACTCAACTGCAGCTATTCTGAAAAGAGGATTAGACAGATCCTGTCTGAACAAAGTAATAAAGTGAATAGAATTTTATAATTTGCTGATATAGCTTTTCTTCCAGCTTACCAAATAAGTTTCAAACGTATTGGCTAAAATCAGAATGCTTTTTACAAGGCTTCACACACATCTGGTACTATTAATTTATGCAGTACTCAGCTTGGTACTAATTGATAGAAGTGATAAAAAAAAAAAGAGTTAAAATTCCTGAGTTAGCAAAATAATGCTCCATCCAGTTGTGTAATATATGGCAGTATTAAGTTATCATGATTTGACACTTAAACAAATTATATGTTTAGAAAATATATTTGAATCTATTACATACTAGACTCTAAAATTGATTGAAACCTCAATAACTCTGAAAATATGAAAATATTATATGCCCTTTGAACTATATTTAATACTTATGATTAATTTCATATTCTTATTTGCATGATTCCTTCATTAAATCAGTCTTTAACTGTGTCCTCAGTCTGAGAAAAGGTAGTTAGATCAATGTGAAAGAGGAAATATTTATTTTGCATCATCATAACCATATAATGTAGGCAGTACATGTTACATTAATGTTGACATCTTAATAAAATATATTAAATATATTCATTTTAGTGAGGAAACATTTCTCAGATTATTCCTGATATACCTAAAAATGGGAGTTTGTCTATTTTTATACTTGCTTATAAAAACCATCTATATCTTCATTCTACATCACAATCCTTCAGATTTTAAGATGTAAGTATGATTAGCATGTGTGGTTATTTTAATATCTCCAGGGATTGGGGGTTTGGGTGGGTAAACTCACAACTAATGGTCACGGTGAGCATTGTAGAGGGGAAGGGCATGCCTCTAATCCTCTCTTGGGTGAGGCAAAGACATAAAATGTAACCAAACTGTTTGAACCCTCATAATATCCTGAAATTAAAAAAAAAAAATCTTTGGGATTTTCTGCAAAAACAATCATGCGATCTGTAAACAATGATAGTTGTATTTCTTCCTTCTCACTTGATACATCTTTTATTTTCTTTCTGGTTATTGAATTAGTTAAGATTTCCAGTATAATATTGAATAAAAATGGTGAGAGGAAAAAAAGATTCTGTTTTTAAAATAAACTTTACTCTGATTCGATCATTGCACATTGTATGATTGTATTAAAATATCACTTGTATCCCATAAACATGTGAAACTATTATATATCCATATCAATTAAAAGTAAAAAATTAAAAAATAAAAATAAAGTGAAGTTGATAAAGGGAAGAAAAATATTAAAATAATAGATTGTAAAATCTTCATGAAAGACCTATTTTAGCTATGAGATGTAGCTGAACACACAGGCTGTTAACCTCTTTCTTTACAATAATATGTGAATGAAGAATAAATACTAATGTTTAGTAAACATGTTTGGTTAGTTGATTAGATGCGAGGTCAGAAATTCTCATTTGGTTTGCCATACTGTTGACAATAGACACAAATTAACAAGCAATTCATATCCTATATTCTTTTGTCCCCAAGGAGACTTGAATGTTGCTTTTAGATAACAGTCACAGAGACTCACAGCTATTAGGCAGTCTATGTGTCCCCAGGGATATATGCTCGCTGGCACATCAAAGAGTATTGCTTACTTTATATACAATTGACAAAATTCTCCTTTATTTTTCACTAGCTCTTCCTGTTTTGGAAAAGACAGGGAGAAGGTAAAAAAATATAAACTATATTTTTAAGCAAAGTGAATTTTCATTTAACAGTGTAGCTATCCTGCCAAAAATATTTGAGAAGGAACTATAAACTTCAACCCTTGCCCATTTATTTAGTTATAATTCTTTATAAGGACCCAGAAATATAGTTTTGGATGAAAATGTAAAAATGACATCCAACATGCTCTAACAGAATTAATGGTCAATGTGGAGATACTCCACAAAAATCACAACTGTGTTTGGAGAACAAGATGAGTAACTACAGGAGATGGAACATAAGAGATGGAACTATTCTTATGACATTCACTGATTCTCTGTTCAACTAGGGACTAATGCTGTTTTAGCATATTAACCTGTTTTAAATTTATTATAGAATATTTCATGTCCTTATAGAAAAATTTAGCCTATAGCATAAAGAAAAAAATGAAGAAAAAAATCCATATAAAATACAACCACTCAGATCATCACTGTAATCAATTTGGGATAATTTTTCCATATACATACATATATAGTTGAATGATGATGGAATTTCATACTCCTTTGTCATAAACCACATTTTTATATTACTAAATATATGAGGTTTGTCTGTAAAGTATCCAGCCATGTAATATGAAAAATAGAGACATTTATTAAAGAAGATACAGGATACAAAAAACATTGTACGTAGCACAATGATACCTCAGTCCCCTTCCAAGTAGGCACCTTGGGACCTCACACAGTTCTCCCAGCGTCTCTTCATCTAACCTTTACACGTTCAACATTCTTGGGTGTTCTGCTTATTGCAGGCCTTCCAGAATGTGGATCACTTTCAACAGATTCTCAACCATGTTTGAAGTGTTTGTGTCTCACTTTTATTTATGCTGCACTCATTACATTGTCCCCAAAAGCCTTCTGAATCATCTGAATAGTTTCTGCAGATGAATGTTAAAGCTTCACACAAAATTTGATGCTGTTTCGTTGCGCTACTAGCTCAGTCATTTTGAATGCAGCGGGCACACAGTACACACGCTCACTCAATGGTGTCTAGCGCCCCACTGACTAGTACAATGAAGTCGTCATGTTCACGCATGTGCAATATAGTCTGCTCTCCTTGACTACCAGGTTACATCCATGTTGCAAAAACCATTCTCGTTATATTAACAATGGCTGGGTACTTTCTGGACAGACCTCATATATCTAAATAATCATTTTAATGGCTACCAATAATGCTGCTGGCTGAGACATTGTGGGCAAGAAATAAAATTCCATACCCAGAATTGGTATTTATACCTGAGAGAATAAACCACTGGTTCTTCCAGGATAGAGAGGTCTCCATAAGGAATAGTATCATAACAGAGGCTCAGTGTTGCTTTCTCTTGCTGGCATTCAGAGGCTGCAATAGCTAGATCAGCTTTGCTAAATAGGGAGATCATGTCTTGAGCTCATGCTACCCTCCATCTCTGCCACCATGACCACTCTATTCATGTGCCCATCATCCAAGTTCTGGGATGGCCAATGTTGAAGTTTGGCTAAATCAACAAGATGAGTCATTTTGTCTATTTGGTTGGTTAGTGGATCTTCAGTGGAGGATGCTTTCTGGAGGGCATTAACATGTGATAAAATATCTTCTCAGTTCCCATTCCTATGCCCACCCACATGCCTTTATTCCAGATGTTCTTGTCTTCTATTTCTGAAACTTTCTGCTTCTGTGACCCTAATCAGCTGGACCAGGTCATTTGCCACTGCCCATTAATACATATACAGTTGGCTCTCCATATCCATGGGTTCTACATCCATAGATTCAACCAAGTGCTGACTGAAAATATTTGAAAAAAAGAATGGTTGCATCCGTACTGAGCATGTACAGACTTTTTTCTTATCGTTACCACCTAAACGATAAGGTATAAAAACTACTTTTACGTCAGGGACTTGAGCATCTTGAATTTTGTTATTCACAGGGGTTGGGGGTCCTGGAACAAATCCTCCACAAATACTGAGGGTCAACTGTGTATTGTAACCTCTGGCCACTTCTTATTTTAAATAAAGTGAATTACTCAGTGTATTGTTCTCAGCTCCACTCATTGGGAAGAATTTCCCTCCTTACTCTTTCAAGATCATTCCTGAAAGTGCCTATAATAAAGCCATTCATTATATTTTCCAGAATTGTCCCACAGTCTGAATTGACATCAGCAGACCAAGCCCAGGTTTTTTTTTTTTTCCTCTTTGAGATATTCATTCAAGACTACTTATAAAGCAATAGATGTGAGCTGAGAAAAGACCAAGGTTGCAATGGTGGTGAGTGACACTGGAGTCAGAGCTACTTGCTCAAGTATTCTCTGGGGACCAATATGAGACCAGTGTGAGCTCAACTCACACGATGAGATGGATCCTGAAAAAGTTAGCAGATAGGGAGAGACTGTCTGTGAACCACACTCTTGGCTGCTAGTCAGTACATCCTTTTATCCACTTCGGTACCGCGCTGACTGGCCGGGAAACCTTGCCCACAGCCGGTACTCATAGTCCGCACGATAGTTTGTGCTGTGCATTGCGACGAATCCGTTCTGCTCTTGTGTGATGAGGAAAACTTTAAAGCACTGAAAGCTTGTTTTACTTTACAGGCAGCTTTAGGAAAATAACTATACTAACTCCTACTAAGGACTTGTTAAAAGGTCACAGATTCGTAGTAACTTATTAGCTGAACGTAGACACTGCAACTGCAGAGATAAAAGCTGTAAAAGTAAAAGCTTTTGGCTGTCGGCTAAAGTCGAGGCTCGTACCAAAGTGGTTAAGGAAAAGAATCTCAGTGGTGCATCAACTTATCTGCCAAATGTTATTAACTATTTTTCTATCTAGGCTAATGCCATGTTTATTCTTCCTGATCAATCTTGAAATTGGTTTCCAAGCATCACATACTAATGTAATTCAATTAAGATTGGAATTTAGATATTGATTAGAGATCATTTTTTTTTTAGCAATATTGAATCTTTCTAATCAAGATCATGGCATGGCTCCATTTTGCCAATTCTTCCTTTGTCTCTTAATAGTTTTAAAATTTTTCATAATAACTATATATATATTTCTTGTTTGGTTTATTTCTCTTATTGTTTATGTTATCTTTTAAAATATTTTCTATTGTTTATTGGTTTAAAATAGAACGTTATTAAACTTGGTTTATCAAAGACAAAGTTCATAAATTCTATACTTGTTTATATAATTTTTCTGGTGTTTTTCCTGGAGTTTTCAGATAGTCAATCATATAATTTGCAAATTAATATATTCAAATATTGAACTATTCTTGCATAAATAGAATAAACCCTACTTGATCATAGTGTTTCTTGTTTACATATCATATACGTATATATATTTTTTTCTTTGATAGAATATATTAACTCCTCTACCAGTTTTCCAAGTTGTTAAATCTTTCTTCTTTTCTAATACTGTGTGTCTGCCTTTTCTGTTTTTGGGGCTTAGTCTTGCCAGAGACTGTTTCCAGTGCTTATTAAACTTTTCCAGTGCCCATTATCAGTGAATTCAAGCTCCTGGGATTTTGCAAAAAAGATAAAATCTTTTATTAGACATGTTTTATTTCAAATCCATATATATTTTGTAAAATATTGTGATATATGTTTATTTCCTTTAATACTAAAATGGTTTGGTTATTTTTCCCCTCTAAATACTCAAGGAATACTTGTAGTTCCTGTCCTGAATATTACTGCCACCCTAGAAAGCTACTCAGTATCCTTATTTAAAAATACTTAGTCTAATTCAGTGGTCAAGTCAACTATTGCCAGTGGGCAAAATCTTCCATGCTGCTTATTTTTGTAGATAATGTTTTACTGGAACACAGCCACACACAATAATTTATATATTGTCTATAAGCTGCTTTTGTGCTGGGGTGACGGATTTGAGTATTGCCACACAGATCATATGGCTTGCAAAGCTTAAAATATTTACTGCAAGGACCTTCACAAAAAATGTTTGTCAACAATGAATATATTGAGTCACTCAACAATTTTTTTCTGGATTAATTTTCAAAACGTTTCTCTGTTTTTTAATGAATTTGTATCTAATTTTATCTTTATATTATCTCTTCAAATTGTCTTGGTTTTATTTGATTATTGCTTTTATAACTTCTGAGAGTTAATTTTTTTCACTTTTTATTAGCTTTCTCATTCAACGAAATAAGATTCTCAATGATTTTAATTTATTATTGAGCACACATTTAGCCCAATAGACTGTTGATATAGCATATAGCAAATTCACTGAATTTATGCAAAATAGTCCCAAATTTTCATTTCAATTTTTTCTTTGGTCCAAAAGATTTTAGAAAAATATTTTGCCCAATATATTTTTATTTTTTAATTTAAAATTTTTGCTTCTATTTTCTTGAACTATGATTCAACAATACCCACAAAAAATCCTCCTTGGAAACACATTAAGGTTTCCCTTATGGCCTATGATGTCATTTTAGGAATAATCTATGAATATTTGATAAGATTTTGAGGTTTCTAGAATGGACAAATTTAAAAGTACATCTCTTCAATTATTTACTTGACTGCTTTAGTTAAACATCTGTCAAGTTAAAACTTTGCCTTCTAAAATGGGCCACAGCTTTGTCAGCTTGAATAGAAAAAACTTTATGGGATTAAGAGTGTTAAGAGAAAAAGATAAAACTGAATTTGGTGGATTTAACAGGACAAGTCCTTATATTGCCACATCCACATTAAGACAAATGCACAATGATGACATACCTATATACATTCTTTGTTCTTTCCAAGAGTTTTAGGTTCAGAAACTTGCCATTCCACAGAGCTATTAGGGCACCAAGCTGGCAAGAAAATATAATTCTCTCTCTGATTACAATATTCTTGAATTAATAGAAAACTTAGATCCTGGTACTGAATCTTTGACCTTATCTTCTAATCCTAAATGCATTTGGATTGACCCACAAACTCTTCCTTAATTGATATAAATTAATGTTAATGAGTTCATAGCCAACAGTTAATTTAAATCTTTGGGGCATGAAATAAAGTCTAGGCTGGGGGATCATCTCTTTCTTCCCTATTTCTTTTTTAAGCAAAATAACAAGGCTACTTGTCTCCTGAGCAAAATGACTGTATCCACTGAGTCTAGTTTCTGCAATCTGAGTTTCATGAGAACTTGGATAATCAGCTAAGGATAATTATCTATCTTTTATAAACAAAGACTAAGATTTAATATAGGTACTCTAAAAAATTGTAACTTGTTGAAAAAACTATATACAATTTACATATTAATGGTTATAAAAAAGTATGCAATACCCAAGACCACACTATCTTTACTTTCTTTATCTATCTTTTGAAATGAAATATAATAAGTATTGTGTAAAATTGATGTCACAAAGGCAAATGTTTACAGAAATGAATCAAAAATTGCTCTTATTTAATAGTCAAGGAAATCTGTGACCAGAGAGGCTGGAAATAAATTTCATTCTTAAAATGTTCAACAGCAATTTTTTTTCATATTCTAATAGACTTTACAAGATTGCTTCCATTTCAAAATGGGTTTTAAATTCCCTTTCTTCAGGGGATGAAGTGTTTAATCTCCATTTACTTTTATTTGAAATCAGTGAATAATAATGCTGTATAATTTGGAAAGGCAATTAAGAAGGAAAATATGCCAAAAATCAGTGCAAACTCGAACGCTTCTTGCCAGTAGAAGACAGATGCAATGCAAAATATTTTTATTATTGAAAAAATAGAAAGTCAGATTCGTATTAAGAATCATTGTATGGAAAACCACCACAAATCAACATTTGAAGGAATAATTAGTTTTTAAGGGTGCTTACCATCTCTTTAACATCCTGCAGTATGATATATATCAGCTACACCTAGAATAATTAGTAATAAATCACAGGGCCTTTCAATGTCTTTTAATTTAATATTTAAAAACGCTCTATTAAAAAAGAAAAAGAGTATGACATATTTTCAAATTAGTCCTCCACAATTTACCATCTTTAGGCATAGCCATCTTCTTAAGATATGGTTTACTTTTTGACTTAATTTTAAACCATGATTGGTCACAACTGGTCATTTTACTATCTCCATGCATGCAGAAGTATTTTCAAAAGATCACAATTTTTAAAAATTAATGTTCTTGGCTTAAAAATGTATATAGTAGTCTCTTAAAGATAAAAAGAAAGACTAAACATTAAGTCTTTAGAATACCATGTCTGGATAAGTCAAAATAAGTGACAATAAATCCCTAATCATATCAAATACCCCAAAATAATTTTGTTTGCAATATGGGCATAATAAACTCTTAATTTCTCTCTACATTGCAAATTAACAGAAGGTTTCTCCATCGGTGAGGAGGTGTTTGTATTGTGAACTACTAAACATGCTTCCCGGAACTTTAAGATGTCTGGGAACATTTTATCCTGGTTTGCAAAGTGACTCAAGAAAACAGACAACAATGAAAGGGCAAAGAGGCTAGCATAAAAAAAGAGGGAGTTATATTGGAAGGATTCATAGAGCCCTCAAAATTATTGTTTTCTTAAATTGTACAACTTTTCTCTCCTACATTTAAGGGATCATTGAAGTTTTTGCTATCATGTTAGTAAATTGGAAGAAAAACAGATTGCTTGGTACCATTAATTTAAAGAGCAAAGAGTCATATAATCATTTATTCTACTCCAGACAAAAATTATTTTCAAACCCATGTGTATGAAGGAGATTCTTTCCTTGAATGAGATACCCCAGAGTGATCTTTATGCAGGAAATTTCTCTAAGGTATATGAGTTTCATACATAATACATTGTAAAGTTGCTTTTTAGGGGAAATAGTTGTTTTAACATTCTGGTCACACACATGAACAACCCTATGCATGAGCTCATCTGATAGTGTCACTAATTTTGTTTTTAATTTTTGAGAGTTGGCCACATTGGGTAGCCTCATTTTTGAGATTTTCAGATTCAGATCATAAGCATGTGATTAAAAAACCTGTCAGACCAAAAGATCCACAGAATACATCAGTAAATGGAATTAAAAAATTAAAAAGAGGTAAAGAAGTTATAGACAAGGCAGTTTACCAAGGATTCCAATTTTGAAGGCTTGCATTTATTGCGTAGTCCTTACAGAATAATTTTGAAAGAACACTGATTGTCCCCATATATATACTACTTATACACTATGTATGACGTTTCCATTTTTCTTTTTACGTTTTTGGCTTTTATTTCACTTAGCAAGGTATTTTTTTGTTGGTGTCACTGAATGAAAATCATTAAACATAGAATGGAGAAAAGAAAAGAAGCATCTGATTAAATTCTAGAACAAAATATGAATTCTTAATAAGACAATGCTGGGAACTCTTGCTATATTTTTTCCTGAATGGAAAAGTCTTCTAATATGTATTTAAGAGTGCATGTGTATGCATACATGAATGCATATATATTTACAGAGGTATGGGATGGGGGAAAGAGAAGGTGGAAGACAAATCAGAGAGATTAAGAAATGATCTTAAAAACTGTGAATACTTGAAGTAACATTGAATATGAACAATTATTAACAAGAAGGTCATATGTGGAAGAGAAATGAAGAGCCAAAGGAATATATCAAAGTGAGTCACTTAGAAGAAGGAAGGAAATATTCAGAACATTATTATATATACGTACTTTCACTCTTTATGTCTCTGATAATTTTGTGGTTAGAGAAAATATTGACTTAAAATCTATTGTCTACATTTAGAATTATGTATAGAGTCATATCAGATTATTTAACCAAAATTAATTTTCACTTCCAAAGAGCTTTCCAGTGGTAGTATTTTCCCATTGCTTCTGTAACTAATTACCACACAAATGAGGCATAAAGCAACACAGTTTTTTTCTTACAATTCTGCAGGTCTGAAGTCCAACACGGGTCTCGTTGGACTAAAATGAAGGTGTCAGTAGGCCAATATTCTTCCTGGAGACTCTAGGGGAGAATCCATTCCTTTGCTTTTTCTAACTCCTAGAGACCACTTAGAATACTTGCTTCATAGCCTCTTCTTCAATCTTCAAAGCCATCAGTATAGCATCTCTTCTCCTCTCTGACCTCTACTTCTATCTTCACATCTCTTTCTGCGACTGTGACCCTCCTTTGTCCCTCTTGTAAGGACCCACTGGACCAACTAGGACAATCCAGGATAATCTCGCCATTTCAAGATCAGCCAGGCATGGTGGCTTGTGCCTATAATCCCAGATACTCAGGAGGCTGAGGAGGGAAGATCGCTTGAGCCCAAGAGGTTGAGGCTACAGTGAGCAATGATGACACCACCACACTCCAGCCTAGACAACAGAGCGAGAACCTATCTTTCAAAAAAAATCTTAATTTAATAACATCTGCAAAGTCCCTTTTACCATGTAATGTAACATATTCACAGGTTCCAGCGATTAGGATGTGGGCATCCTTGGAGGGAGGCATTATTCAACATACTACACCTCAATGTCCCTTTTATTCTCTCATCGTACCCAAACAACATCCTTCATAGATGTCAACACTGTTGATCTCTCACATTAGACTCCAAGAGGGCTGAAGACCTTTCTGTTTAGTTCACCATTTTATACCCCAATGTGTGGTACAGTGTCTGACATATAGCAAGAATTTGGTATTTCCTGAATGGTCAACCAAATTACATGCAAATCTGAGATATCTTAATTCCCAGCCCAAGGCTTTGTCTGCAATATCATAATGCTGCCTTTTCAATTGGTATTATCAAATTTTTTCATGTATTATTCTGAAAGTAGTTCCCATAGATTGATTTTACACTTAAACTAAATAAAATGCCTTTTCTGCTTTAGCACAACTGAGAAGTTGCTACACACTCACATATAATCCACAAAAAATATTCCCTGGTTCAGATTGTAATTAAACTGGATCATGACCAAAGAATTTCTAGACCCATGCTAGAGAATTTAGTTGTTTCATCCTATTTTTACTTCTCATCATTTAACAAGGAAAGAGAAAATATGCCATGTTAAAGAAATTACAATTTTGTTCTGTAAGACATATTCTGAAAACTTAAAAACTGAATTGAAAAAAAACAACTTCTTATACATTTTTATCCACTTAAATTTAGGTGATATTAAAAATTGCAAAATAATATATTTGGAATCTATTTTAAGATTTAGGATAATATGCCTCTCATATATCTGTAGTAAAGGTGATTTTATCTGAAAGACTAGTCCAAGAAGATTGAGATCCCTTTAACATAGAAAAAAATAAAATGCACTATCCACAGGTTGCCATGGTTTCAGTTGAGCAGAAAAATGAAGTTGGAAGGTCACCAATAAGTTCTGAACGTATTCTTTTTTACAAAAAGAAATCATATCAATGCAGTGTAAAAACCTAACAAGATTTAGAACAATACAGACACTTTGAAAATTACAAAACCATTAGTCGATACCATATTAAGCTGATTTATTACCCTCTAGTGCCACAGCCTTTTAACTACTCGTAGGGATCTAGTTAAGAAATAAGATTATGACTCCTTTCTTAAGGTTTTCACACACTACTTTCTCAGAAAATAAAGAAAATTAGGCAATAAATCATTGTCCATATCACTTTTCAACTCGTGCCAATCTAAGAGGTGGATAATCACATTGAAAATTATATTCCCCTCCCCTGAGTCAAATTCTGTACACCCACTTTCATTTCAATGATTCAGAAGACTCCTTGATTACAAAGAAGGAAACTCAATTTCAACTAGGTTGAAAACAAAAATATTAGAAGAACAATATTTACCTAGATTACATTCTAATGGCTTTATGATAAGTCTCCAATACAAAAACCCCAAGGAAGGTTTTGATTGCCCCATGTAGATTCCTACTTGGGTTACATACCTCCCTACTCTGTGGATTGTTCATTTGACCAAGTAAGGAAAGTTTGATGATTGATTTAAATTGCCCTCTTGCTCATCTCTCTGATAGACTCAGGATGGCTGGCATTAGTGAGCCAAAAAGGGATCTGACATCTAGAATCCATGATAACAGCCATTTTTCTCTCTACGTTGCAGCCCCTTTGTCTACCTTTGGGTCCACTGGCCCTCCTAACACCTATGAGTCTTCTCAATAGGTCACTTATCACACATCCAGGCTGGGAAACTGAGGTTATCAAAGAGACTCATTTATCTAGCCATCTCCCTTTACCACCAATGTGCTGTCACTCTGCAGATTGTTGAATTTATTCTAGAGAGGCTTTTCAGCTAGTCCTAGGCTTTCAGGTTCCTGCAAGCTTTACCCAGGGAACTATATCTCTTGTGCCCCTGATGTTTTCAAGATCTCCCATATTTATCTTGCTGTTCCTAAAATGCCCCCTTCCCTGGTTTCAGCCCAATTGTGAGTAGACTTAAGACACTTGTGCTTAACCTTTTCCTACTACCTCTCTTTTCTACTTCTCATAAACCACTGGGGGAAAAGGGTAGACTTACCACTTCTTCAATAAGATGGATTTCCCTGGGTCTTATCTTTCTTATTCCCTATAGAAATTAAAATTTACAGCTCAGTAAGGTAAAAGGGTTATCTTCTCTAAAATATGTGATAACTCTATGATCTAGTCTTCTAAGCCCATACCTCAATGTTACTGTAACCTAAAAAAAATTAGAAAATCATTTTCTGTCTTGATAAACCTGGCTTTTAAGATTATTATCATGTTTTTAACTCAAAGAAAGTTGATTTTGAATTTCAAAAGCTTATCCCTGATTTCTCTTTGTATTCCTGTACTAATAATCTAATCTTTCCCAAGTCAAATGAATGCCTGTGACTGGATAAGGGGAAGTCATAAGTACAGGAATGTAAAAAATAAGTGAAAACGTATGTACATTTTTTTTGGAGAAAACTATCTCCAAATATATAGATACAAGGTTTTTGCAAAAATATTTCAAACATTTTCAAAATATATTCCTAATAGTTGTGGTGTGAGTCACTCAAAGTGTTAAATATCATTAATATTTTATGCACATGTGGAGATGGCTCATACCCCAAAGATTTGGCAATCCAAAGGTCACATATTGTTCACCTCCAAGTGCCATCAATCCCTCAGTGTTTAATACCTAATTAGTATGTTCTCTCCTGAGAGACTGAAAATGGAAAGAACCTTTAACTTAGTTACCATGTGGATATTTTTGTATAGTGGGGTCAGAAGGAGGCAGTGACTCAAAGGGACAATAAGTCAGCAACCAATAAAGAGAAACAGAAGAGAGATAGTGAAGAAGGTTCCAAGTGGCAAATATTGTCTACTGAGTTGTATTGAGAAAAAAAAAGTAAATAAAATGTTAAGTCTTATACATTGCAAAACTCACCTAAAATATTAGAATGAAGTGAATTATTGTGGTCATATAATTAATCATTAAATGCAAATGTCCAATGAAAGTGAAAATCTTATCTGGTACTGTTTTAGATTATTCAGTTGGTTTAGGGTACCGGCAGCAAAAATAACCACAAACTTTTATTGAATGCATATTCTGTGCCTCGTGCATTTCCAAGTGCTGTATATATATTAGTATTTTTAATACCTACAAAGTTCCTGTGAGGTAGTTATTATTATCATCTCTATTTTACAGATTACAAAATTAAAACAAAAGAGGTAAAATATGTGGGTTTTTTTTTTTGTAAGCAAAACTTTTATTACTAGACTTGACATTCTTTCATTCACCAAATATTTCTGGAGGCCCTGCTCTATACTGGCAATATTTAGTTGGGGAGATATAGCAGTGAACAAAAGTGGCAAAGTCCCTCCTACGTGGGACTTATGCTTTAGTGGAGGACAGAGGCTACAAACCAACTAACCACAGCGTTAGTGGTGGTTAGTTCTGTGAAGGGAAAAGCAGGGTTGGGGGACAATGACTGGAGAAGGAGGATAGGTAGGTGGGGAATGCCATTTTTGGTAAATGGTTAGCAAAGACCTCTCCAGAAGGTGACATTTGAACAGAGCCTTAGGGGAAATGAAAATGAGCCATGTAGATAGTCGGGAAAAGACAATTTCAGGCAGAAGGAAAATGAGCATAGAGACTCCGAGGAGGGAGAACATGTGGTGAGTGAGAGGAACAGCAAAGAGGCCAGAGTGGCCAGAGTTCTGGAAGGATCAGGAGAGTGGAGGGAGATGCAGTCAGCGGTCATATAGGCCTTGTGCCCATGACAATGGTTTGAAATGTATTCTGAGTGATGTGGGAAGTCATTAAAAGGGTTTGAGCAGAGGAGTGACATGACGTGCTGGTTTTTGCAACATAAAATATTGCTCAATTAATGCTTTTTCAAATACATAAAACTCAAAGCAGCAAATAACTATTATGAGCACATTTTAAAATTGCTTAAATTTGTAAGAACACACAGATACTGTAATTGGTATGAAGCCTGACTTTTGATCCATGCATTTTGACTTCATGCTTTTAATATGTAAGCCATGATATTTCTCCAGAGACACCAATCTGGTTGATGGGGACTTCAGAGTTTGCTCAGTTATGACCAAGTGGTTATGTATTCAGCATGACAGTACTATCTCTGGGAATTTTTAAAATTATTATTATTTCAAAACTCCTTTAATTCTCCCTCATTTAGACACACAGAATCTATTACTTAAAGTTTATCAATGATTATCAGATTGAGTGTATGACAGTCAGCAAATCGTGGTGTTGGATTTTAATGAAGAGAGAAAGCCTCAAGGACTGAATCCAAAACTTAATGAACTATTAAGTTTATAGCGATATATGGCAGTGGGCTTCTCAGTCTGGAGCCTTAGTCATCCAAGAGAACTTTTGTTTCCCACTTGGCAATACTAACTAGTAACAGACTTGGAATACCAGCCATTTACATTGCTATTGTAGAGAGTTACCAAGTTTTTGTGCCTGAAGCTACACTTCTGGCTTCTGCCATTTTTCCCTTGGTCCAAATAACCGTGGTTATGTGGAAAACAAGTCTTTGCCACAATTCAAATTCCTATCCAGATTCTTGAGGGGTTCAAGGACAAAGGAAAGAACACATGCCCTAGCTGAAAAAACTGGATCCAACAACTCCTCATAGAGACAGTTTTGTGAATAAATTTATCCACTATTGCTGGCTTTCCTTTTCCATATCATAGGGGTTCTGAATATCATAACAAACTAAAACAATAAAAATAAAAATAGAAATAAAACTAAAAGAGCAAAAAAATCAGAAAAGAAAAACTCAAACTCACTTTGTATCACAATGAGTTTGTAAATAGAATATTATCGACATGGGTACATAAATATTACAAATGTATTTTACTTTAGACATTTTAATTCATTACAAACAAGCATATTCAACAATATTTAGAGATATGTGAAATTTGTACTGACTGATTAAAACTATGGTGCTCAAATGGCAGTAGTGATCACCAGGGTTTTGGTGGGGGGGGCAAGACTCACATCATAGGGATGTGGCGAGCATTAACCAGGGGAAGGGCATACCTCTAACTCTTCTTAGGGAGAGGCAAAGTTATACAATGTATCCAAAATGTAAAAAAAAAAAATCTTTAGTCGGATGGAGGGCAGACGGGAGGGGGGAGGAAGTGTAGAGTTACATAATGTGAGCTGTGCGTGCCACCTGGGGATTGGACTCACTTGAAGCTCTGGCATGTGGGGGGGAGGGGTGGTTGGGGCAATGTATGTAACCCTAACAATATTTGTACCCCCATTATATGATGAAATAAAAGGAAAAAAAATTCATCTACCAATTCAAGTTGTATTTGTGAATTTCATAGATTAAAACAAAGAAATGACCTATATAAATAACAATTTCTATTGTTCATTTAGTGTCCACTGCTGATCACACATTATAATTATTTTCTTAGTTCTTTCAAGAATTCTAGGATGGCATTATCCACTCAGTTTTACAGTTAAGAAAAGAGAGGTTCAGAGGTATAAAGTAGCTTCCCCAAGATTACAGTTAAGTATCTCACAGAACCAGGATTCAAACTGAAACTCATCTGATTCGATACCATTAGCATTGGTAAAATGACTTACTATATACAGATGAGAAAGAACTGTTCATTGGGAGTACAAGTAAATCATTTTACTAAAAACCCAGAGAATTGAAGCTATATTTTCATTCAGGTGAAGAATTTATGATTAACATGACCAAGATGCCATAATCCATGATAACAAATCAAAGCAAAAGCAAAACAAACACAAACAAACAAGAGGTGGAATTGTTACATTGCATCCATCTCCAATCACATTCAAGATGAGTAACAATGTCAGGATGAAAGAATGACCTTCCTTGGGACTTTGAGCATAGAACAGGACCTGGAATATAAGAAGCACTCAAAATCTATTATTTTATTTGTGGTGGTGTTGTCATTTGCTGTTGCTATTGTTACTATTTTCAGAAAGAATTGAAACAGGAAATATTTTTTTTTATTTCAGCAAATTATAGGGGTACAAATTTTTGGGTTTCAAATA
>VBSM01001483.1:21816219-21836994 GCA_008086735.1 Cheirogaleus medius
ACAATATTTGTACCCCCATTACAAGATGGAATAAAAAAAAAATGCTAAAAAAAATAAAAAATAAAAAAAAAATAATATATCACCTTAGTCAGAAAAAATAAATAAATAAATAAATAAAAAAAAAGAAATGTTTTATTTGTTCAAAATTTTGGGGGGGAGCATAAATTTCCCATTCTCTGTCCGGGTGATTCAAGAGTTGCTCACAGGACCCTAAAGATCCAGGTGAGGGCACATAATCTGATACTAGCAAATAGGACACAATAACTCCCAAGTAAAATGATTTGCTTTAAAATAGACTCATGACCCAAAGCTAACCAATCAGAGCCCACTGTGACACTTTTCATGGAACTGGCATTGCAAACAATAATGAGGTAAGCCTTGAGCCATTGATGGTTCTTGTTCTTCCATTGATAGATGCCTTAGAATTAAGCCACCACTGAAGGATGAAGGACTGAAATCAATAACAGAAAGAAAGTTAACCTAGTGCAATTAGACTTTCCAGTTATACAAGCCAAAGAGTTTCTTTATTGCATAAAATAATTTGAATTGGACCTTTGTCATTTGCAAACCTGATTTGCAAATGTTTCAAGGACAGAAACAAAGCCACTATGTTAAAACATAAAGTTTTGAAATTCTGAACTATTAATTTGTCTATGTCATGGCATTTCTAACTGTGTTTCTCTGATACCATTATCTAAATTTAAGATTTGATCTTAGGTTACAGTGGTCATCATATACTCATATATTATCTATCTAGCTCTCTTCATAATTTTACTTTCAGAGTCATGGTCAGTGACAAAGCCACAGAATTTCAAAATTCATTTTGGGAATTATTCTGTCTCAATTTTCTAGGAACTGTATACTAAATATAAGTGAAATGAAACGAATGGAAACTACATTTGGGTTATAAACACAGGTTTTCCTAATACTCTGTATTTTTTTTAAACTAAAAAATAGAGGCTGCTTTTCATCTGTGTAGGTGGAGGACAGAGAACAGAAAAGTGACATTTCTAATTTATAATGAGGTTTTTTTCCCATCTAATAAGATTATTGAAAAGAAAAAATACATGTGTGTGAGAAAAATGGGTGAAGCTATACTTTCAGCTTTAAAAAATTAGTTAATAAGAAAATTAAATTATTCTCCTTATTCTTTTATTCCTTTTCTGTTCCATCCACCCACTCCCTTTACTGTAAGCATTATAGTATGCTTTTCAGAATGGAACAAAAGGGAATTAAATAATTGACCATTTCAATTTGCAACTCAGAAAAATCTCACTGGGATTAGACAGCAGTGCTGTTTTGTGCTTGTGGGTGATTTTCAAGGTCATATCAAATCACCCTCTGATACCTGCTACAATATATCCATGCCCATTTCTCATTCTCAAACCCACAGAACCTATTAACCTGAATATTTCCTTTTAACATCCCAGTTTCATGGATCTAGGCTTTTTTTCCCAAGCTTTGTTATCTTCTATTTTTCCTCTCTGCCATCTATGTGCTCTGAAAGGCCTTGAATCCTACTCCTCGTTTATCTTAGTTTATAATTAGGCCCTTAAAGTAGGCACTTTTAAAAATATGATATAGTTATACTCCCATCTACACTTTTCCTTCTCAGCTATGTCATTTGTATTAACCCTAAAGGGTTTAATTATTAAATCAGGCTCACACTAATAATAGTTTTTACCTAGGACCAAACTATACTAATGATTCAAGTAATAAAGGTAAGCATCAAGACGAGATAAAATTTTCTTTCTTTGGAGCAGCCCAAGGTTGTCAGTTGTCCATTTCCTGTGAATTATGATAAATTTTGCTATTGAATTAACAATGATTTTTTTAGAGTTTTGGGACTCTGAGTTTTTATGCACTGTAAATTCTACAAATGAGAAAATGCTCATTTGACTACCTCTGTTCTCCTGCCGGCCACGTTTATTATTTATTTATAATAAGCAATACAGATCAGAAGAATATTTATAAGAAAAGCAGGTAGAGGTAATTCATCACCCATCCCCTGTTGTCCATGTATTAAGGGAATAGGTAACAGGCCTATGGTTAACCCTAAGCACCTAACATAAAGTCTGGAAGATATTTTCAAATTGATGATAGTATTATATATGAAAGGCCAATACTTTACTATGCATTGTGACACAAATAAAAGCTCACTGACAAAACATAGCTTCTTATTTTCACAGAATTCAATTCTAGTGAAAATAACACATAAGTAAATAGTACAACACATTTTGACAAAAGCTAAAATTTATGCCAAGTTATTAAGATAACAAAAATGAGGAATACGTAAATCAGACCAAGAGATTCCTAACACTACCTTGAAGAGAGGGTACTTGAACTGAGTCTTAAAGAATAATAAAAACTTATTAAGAGCTAAGAATAGAAGGGGTGATAGTCATTTCAGGCTCAGAAAATAATAAGGGCAAAAGGAACAATATGTGACTAAACCAAGTGTTGTAAATACTTTGTTATTTGTTGTAAAATACTTTGTTATGATGAGAGCAAAATAATTAGCTGGATAGCTTTATAAAACAGCAGAGTAGCCAATTTTAGATTACAGAGAACATTTTTGACCAATCTAACATATATTCAAAAGCACTAAACATAACTTATTAAAATAGATCTATTTGGTACCTATATAGAAAAGAAACTATTGCATTACAACACAATCTCTACAGTTCAAAGATTCAATTAAGACCTTCCTCTAGTATCAAAAACTATAATTGGCCATTATACTGAATTCTTAGGAAGTTGTTTTTAAAAAGCAACTTCTTGAAAAACAATATTTCACTTCAAGGACTAGTTTCTCATTTTCATATTTCTAAGTGCAATTGTGGTTGTGGGTTTTTAAGCCATTTAAAAGAGAGGCATGGTTATCCTAAGATACAAATATAAATGGTCATTTCCATTCCATCTGTAGTAGTTCTTCTCCAAAGTGTTAAAGTACATGGGATGCTTTTTTTTGAGGCTCCTAAGTATAATTTTGAATAAAATTCATGATATAAAAATTTGGCTTAATTCACTGCAATATTCAAACTTTTTATGGTTGAATAGACATCTACCACTAGATAATGAAGTGATGATATAATTAATATCAATACTTGAAAAATCATAAAAATAATTCATACTTTAGCAAAGATGCATTTTTATTAACGTTGGCTATTGTACTTTATATCACTGTTCAGCTCATATTTGTTCCCTCTCCTGCATCTATCTCTAGGGAATGATTATACTACCCTGCCCATTGATTTGGGGCTTGACAGCATGACTTGCTTTGGAAAATTGAAAGTAGGCAGAAGTGACAGTGTGGGAGTTCCAAATCCAGAACTAAAGGGACCTCACCAGTTTCTGCTTACCCATCTGGGAGCTTATGACTGAAATCACAAGAAAAATATTCCACAGAGAGCCGCTGCCCGTTTATCTTGGGCTTGGAATGAGACCCATGGAGAAAACATGAACTCAACTTGTAGCCTGAAACAGAGTCCTCCAAATGAAACAAGGACTGCAGCCTGCAACAGAACTGCACAGGCTAATACTTAGATATAAGAATGAGAAATAACGTGTTGTTGTAAGTCCCTGAATTTTTAGGTATTATGTTATGGAGCATTATTACAGTAATTGCTTATAGACAGTTGAAAAGCAATTTATAATTATTTCTTACAGTACAGCATGATTTAATGAAATTATTCTATAGATTGAGTAAAAAAAAAATCAGTAAACTTTGGAGAAGATTTTTAAAGGAATGCTTTGCCCATTGTACACAAATAGTGTCATACAACTGCTAAATGATAAGCTAAAAGCAGAGCATTTGTTTGCATGTCTTATTTCTCAATGACAACTTTAGTAAAGTTTGTTACAATGTCCTATATATATAAATATTGTGCCAACTATGTAAAAAGCAAGACGCATTTTTACTAGTATAAAGTGCCTTACTTCTTCATAAGACAGCACTGCAACTGAATTTGGAAGCTTGTCCTTGAGTACTTTTTAGCTCTTTATTGTTCCTTTTTAAGATGATGTATTAGTTTTTTATTGCTGCTGTAACATTCCCACAAACTTACTGACTTAAAGCAGCACAAATTTACTATCTTACAGTTATTTAGTTCAGAAGTTTTAAATTGGTCTTACTGGGCTTAAATCAAGGTGTCAGCAGGGTTGCATTCCTAGCTAGAGGCTCTATGGGAAACCCATTTCCTTGCCTTTCTCAGCTTCTAGAGGCCACCAGAATTCCTTGGCTTATGGCCCTCTTGCTCCATTTTCAAAGCCAGAAATACCGGACCAAGTCTATTTCACTTGGCCCTCTGTCTGGTTCTCCCTCATCTGCTTCCTTCCTTGTGATTACCTTGAACCCATACAGATAATCCAGGATAATTTCCCCATCTCAAGGTCAGTTGATAAGCAACCTTAGTTTCATTTGCAAACTTAATTCTCCTTTATAGTGTAACTTAATATATTCACAGATTCTGGGGATTAGTACATGAACATCTTTGTGGGTTCATTATTTTGCCTATGACAGATAGTATCATTGCAAGGTTATTGTATTAATGGTAATGATAGGACAAGATATTGTTATACACACACACACA
Source organism: Cheirogaleus medius (assembly GCA_008086735.1). Lineage (NCBI taxonomy): Eukaryota > Metazoa > Chordata > Mammalia > Primates > Cheirogaleidae > Cheirogaleus > Cheirogaleus medius. The sequence goes on from VBSM01001483.1 coordinate 21,820,812, forward strand.
TAAATTGTTATACTCAGATAAATACATACTGTAGTATAGTACACTGATTTACATCACAGACTCTACAATGGACTCCCTAGTATTGCCTCATCTGTTTTCAAGCTGCTTACATTTTGGGCAAGATATCAAAGCTCTCTAAGCTTTATTTTTCTCATCTGTGTAATTGGGGGTAATGGCATAATAAATGTCACTATTTTCTTGTGAAAATTAAATACAATAATATACAGAAAAGTCTTAGCAAGTGTCTGATGCATATTGACCTTTTAATACATACTATATATTAATCATTATACAAAAGTATTTGTAAGTATTTTATATTTCTGTAGATTAGGTATTATGTCTAGTTAGAGTAACTAGTTTGTTCTTTGGTATCATATCTAATATTGTTTCTGAAAGGGGGGATTCAAGCCATGTACTTGGCTATATAAGAGGAGCATGTAAGCCAAGAAGTAAACCCATAATATTTACACTCAGAATTTACATTTATCTGAATCATTGTAGGATAAAATGTAAATGCATCCTCATTGAATACTAACAATACTGTTTTTCAATTACATTTCTCTCTAGCTAATCTCAAAACAGATATCTAATATTAAAGTGTTGAGAAGCTGAAACCACATTTTATTGATTTGAAAACAAATACAAATGAGATTTTTGAGGTTCTGCTATTGCTTGATAATAATGGTTCATTCTTTAGAGAAGAACTAATTGAAGTTCAATTCCAAATTAGACTATAATTACATCTACAGCATTATTAAAGCATCAGTCTTGGTTAATGATGACTTCCTTGAGATAAAATTTTGACCATTTATTTTCATAACCTGTGTGATGCACAGAGATTATCTGCAATGTGTACAAAAACTTGGATAAAACTTACTCTTCACAGCAGCATAGAATTTGAAAGTTAGGTGACTCTATAGAGTGTTTTTATTTCTTTATTTGTTTAAATCAAATTTTAAATAGAGTAAATCCTCTAGCATGAGGCATTTTAAGATTCTATGCTCAGTGTTTTACATTGTTCTTATAAGAAATGTCTATCTTAGGCAACTTGTGCTTAAAGTTAAAGAGAATAAAATTATTCTCAGGCAATGATTCTATCAGTCTATATTTTCCAGCAAAATAATTAGTACTTCAATAGAAATCATTTTTGTATATATTGTTAATAAACAGCTCAAATATAACAATGCAACATCTGTGTTAAAATGGAAAGTTTCACTGGTATAGTACAATTATTACAATATTAATACATGGAATATATTCTCATGATATATACACCCAAAGGATTAGATTGAAAACACTAGAGGAAAACAGGGGAAAAAAGGAAAAAGAAACCTTTAAAGCAGGCAGATGGGTAATAATTGATTTATCAGAATGGTTAGATAACAGAACTCTTTCCCTACTGGACTCAGTGGCAGAATGTTACATATGGTTCAGGCAGGAGACTGGTAGAGTCCTTAGGGGAATTAACTAGCTCTAAAGTAAAGACTAAAAGATAATGTCATCATGATTTCCCTAAGAAATTCCTGTTCAGATCAACCTAAAATAAAGCTTTAATTTGTTAAGCTCCACCCACATACTCAGATCTTTAGTCTCTCAATTACAATTATAAGAGATATCCACATATCGCCAGAAAGTTTCTGGTATAGAATGTGCTAAATAAGAAAAAAGAGAAAGAGAAGGATGACCAAAAATAACAAAAATAAGAACAAAAAGAAAAAAGAAAAGAATATGTATATAACTTGGAGGAGTAGCTACTATATAGGGAGAAGAAAACCTTAATATCTATGAAGAGATAAGAGAAAATACTGCATCCATGACATCAAACCAGAATGTTATTTTTTTTTAAAAAAAGAATGCTCAGAAGACAGTAAGTTTTTAAGTTATTGCTTCTTAGCTCCAAACCTATACGCCTATAACCTGCTATATGATGAAACAGGAACTCTGTAAACCCCATTTCTGCTTTGCCAGCTGCTCCCCGTTAGGCTCTGTCACTAAGGGATATGAGAGGGAGCCATGAGATTGAAGCAGGGACAAAGGGCTTACTTATTCCCATTTGCTTCCCAACAGTGCTTCTTCACCCCAGCGGCAGCCCTTTCTTCTACTAGCAGCAGTTAAATCTATTAATAGTTTGCAGTTTCTTCCCGCACTGGCAAAACTAGCTTCATCATGCCCTGACCCATCAGAGACATCAGACATCAGTATTAGTCCACCAGTGTCCCCTCCTTGGAGGTCTCAGTCATAGGCTCATAAGGTCCCTCCTCCAAACTCAGAGATACCTGAGTAGTGTCTCCTCAGAGATCAGAGTAGACTCCTCCTGTATATTTCTAAGTTTTAGTTCAACCTCTTATCTTTGTTCCTTTAGCACTAAGGGTGGTGGCCACTTCCTGTAGCTACTAACTTTGTGAATTTTCTTTTTACCCTTTCAGTTACCTAATCAGCAACCTTATAGATCATTAACAACTTTTTCTATCAAATTCTTTTTATTCAAAAAAATGGATGTAATTTCTGTCTCCTCAAAGGACTTTGCCTGACACAACATAATAGGAGAAATGAAAATAGCAGTGGATGGGCTGGAAGATAAAATCAGGAAAATCTACTAGACTAAAGCAAAAAACAAAGAAAATAAAAATAGAAAATTAGCAGACTGTTCCAGGAAGCTTACCAGCTGAATAATGAGCATCCTAGAAGGCAAAAACAGAGAAAATGCTAGAGAAGAAATACACAAATATTTTAATAAAATTCCCCAGAACTAAAATACATGAATTTGCAGTTTGAAAGGATCCACTAAGTGTCCAGCAAAATAGATTCATTCCAAATAACATCATTGTAAAATTTCAGAACACTGGAGACATAAGATTCCTGAAAGGAAAAATGCATGTCACATACAAAGGATCTGTAATCATAATGGCTTTGGGAATCTCAACAGTAACACATTAAGGAAAAAAAGACATCAGAGTAATGTGTTAAAAATGTAATATAACTATCAATCAAGCATGTGAGAGGAAAATAAAGATATTTTTCAGACAATCAAAAATCTCAAATATATACTCCCTATGTACTTTTTTACAGTAATTTACCAAAGGATGCCCTCTAGTAATACAAGCCAATAAGTGAGGAAAGAGAAAGAAATAGCAAGAAGAAAACAAGCTCTGAAACAGGAAAGACTCAAAGGAAATTTCCAGGATGATAATTAAGAGAGGCTACAGGGTAACAAGTGTGCAGTAGGCATAAATAGCACCATTCCAGATTAAAGCATGATAATGTTTACTCATTACTGATTTAACTAAAATTTGTGTAGTAACTGTAATGGGTATTTGAAACAGGTAAACATAGAAATAGCATCATGGAAGAGCTAATCTATCACTTACCAGAAAATGAAGTCAATCAATGTAATAAGTGTAAGCACGCTTCATGGGGTGTGTGCGTGTGTGCACATGCATGTACTTGCATGTTTACTCTATATTTATCTCTACAGTTTTTAGGAAAGATAGGAAGATTTAGAACTAAGTAACCACCATATTTCTACCAAAATGTGAAGTTTAATAATAATTAACAGTTATAAATAAAAATGCTAATTTAAGTAATTGAAAGATTCAAAAGTATTTGCCTCCAGGACAGAGGAATGAGAAGTTTGGGGAGATGTTGGCAGTGTCTTTGTATTTTTATTTTAAACTCTGTACTTGCACTTAATTTGTTAAACTACATGTGTCCATGATAAGATAAAATTACTCTAAAATTCACAACACAGACCTTATTGGTCTAGTTGATTTATTTTATTACCCTGTAATGCATTTTCTGTATTTCTGGGAAAAAGCCATAGGCCTTTTCTACAGGTTTTCAAGTCCAAGTGAAAAAAAAATAATTAATTACCAAGATGCTTTATCTGCATGATGGCAAACAGAAATTTCCAAATGTCCAAAACAACATTAAGAACAATGCTAGCATATTGACTGGCACAGTATCTCATGCAAAGTATTCATGCAACAGAGGTTCGAGTGAATGAACAAGTAATGCTACTCTTTATTCACATTCTTTTTGTTAGTGGTACGAAATATTTATGTTTGATCATTGATTTTGATTCAGTTCTACATGCTTTGAGAAAGTAGAAATGTTTATTGAGTGCCTAGCTACCAAACAATACTTATTATTAGAGCAGTAAGATTTATTGCATTTAAAATTGCGTATTTATGAAGACATGAAATAGACATGTTAAGATTCATTAATTTACTCATTTTTCAGAGAACATGGATTAAGTACCTTAATAGACATTATTATAAGATGAAAAGAAAAGTAGGTCACAGTCCCTGCCTTCCAATTATTCATGGTATGTTGTTTAACAGCAAAAATAACTACATGACATTTTCTTTTACTTATACAAAACAATTCCATTATCCTCACTTCACATGTGACAGAATACAAAGATTTATTAGGTTTGGTGCAAAAGTAATTGTGGTTATAGCATTGTTGAAATTTGCCATTTGATATTGGAATACATTCGTAAATAAATGTGGTTATGTTGTACATCATTTTAATGTGCATTTCTCACTATTTTTTTTGCTAATGACTTATTGATGTTTATTTTGTATTTATTTCAGACTATGGAAATGTTAGACAAAAAACAAATTCAACCATTTTTCTTATTATAGTTCAAAATGAGTTGTAAAGCAGCAGAGACAACTCAGCAACATCAACAACACATTTGGCCCAGGAACTGCTAAGAACATACAGTGCAGTGGTGGTTCAAGAAGTTTTGCAAAGGAGATCAGAGCCTTGAATATGAGGAGCACAGTGGCTGGCCATCAGAAGTTGACAACGACCAATTGAGAGCAATCATCGAAGCTGATCCTCTTATAACTACATGAGAAGTTGCTGAAGAACTCGATTCAACGTCTACCATTCTATGGTCATTTGGCATTTGAAGCAAATTGGAAAGGTGAAAAAACTCAATAAGTGGATGCCTCATGAGCTGACTGAAAATCAAAAAAATTGTCATTTTGAAGTGTTGTCTTCTCTTCTTGTATGCAACAACAACGAACCATTTCTTGATAGGGTTGTGATGTGTGACGAAAAGTGGATTTTCTATGACAACAGGCGACGACCAGCTCAGTGGTTGGACCCAGAAGAAGCTTCAAAGCCCTTCCCAAAGCCAAACTTGCACCAAAAAAATGTCATGGTCACTGTTTGGTATTCTGCTGCCAGTCTGACCCACTACAGCTTTCTGAATCCCAGTGAAACCATTACATCTGAGAAGTATGCTCAGCAAGTGGATGGGATGCACTGAAAACTGCAACACCTGCAGCAGGCATTGGTCAACAGAAAGGGCCCAATTCTTGTCCACAAGGCCCAACCACAGGTTGCACAACCAACGCTTCAAAAGTTGAACGAATTGGGATACAAAGTTTTGCCTCATTCACCATATTCACCTGACCTCTCACCAACCGACTGCCATTTCTTCAAGCATCTCGACAACTTTTTGCAGGGAAAACACTTCCACAACCAGCAGGATGCAGAAAATGCTTTCCAAGAGTTCATGGAATCCCGAAGCACAGATTTTTATGCTACAGGAATAAACAAACTTATTTCCTGTTGTCAGAAATGTGTCGATTGGAATGGTTCCTAGTTTGATTAAAGATGATTGAAGATGTGTTTGAGCCTAGTTATAATGATTTAAAATTCACAGTCCAAAACTGCAATTGCTTTGGCAACCTAATAATAACCTGTGAAAAGACAAATACTTCTTAAGTGACAAGACTGAGATTTAAACTTAAATTTACTTTACTCCCAAATTTGCTTTCAGCTACTGCAGATTACCTGTATTGTTCTCAGAAATAATTGTTTCAAAGACATATCAAGTGTTAGCAGATGTTGTTTCTTCTAAGGTTAACTCTATATATGTTACCATTTAACATTTTCAACAAGGTTAGTGCAATTAGATACACAGACATAGATTTCATCATCACTGAAATTGAATACCAGTTGTTGTCTGTATGTTTCTATGAGGAAGAATGCCATTAATGCCAACGGTTGGAGCCCATGGCAATTCCTGTGCCCTTCATGTTGAAACATTGTTATACAAAATTTCTATTTTCCAACCATTCTCAGCAATTTAGAGTAGCTTAGAATTTTAGAACCTAAGAACATATTTGATACGTAATACAACTATAAATTTTACTAGTGAAAAAGAAAACAAGTTCTAGAGACATTAGGTGACTAATGAAAGTTCATAGCTAATGTGAGTGCAGTTTGGGGATTGAGTCCACATGTGCTGACACCCAGTGCTAAGGCCAGAGAGAGTGAAAATGAACATTGTAGAATCACAATGCAGGCTCTGTTTTCAATATATTACTTGCTGCCTTTTGTTTCCTAATGATTTGCTTACAAAATCTTTTTCAAAATGACTGTTGAAGGCCAAAATGTATTCTATTAAAATATGTATGTTGTGATAAGTGAAAAAATAGCAGACATTTTAGAAAAGTAAGACTTGAATAAAAGTGGATTGTTCTTAAAGTCTAATTAATTCTTTGAATACTATGTAGCATTAAGGAACAATTAATTAGCTGTACATAGAGCCCAATAATAAATAATAAAAAAGCACTTATTGAAAAAATGTAACAAAACACAAGAACTATAGCATATTATTTATTAATATTAAAATACATAAACAATAATATATTTGTCGAGGATACAATAACATCTTAGGATTTAACACATTATATTGAGTACCCTGGTGGTGATATATGGAGGGGAGGAAGTCAAAGTGGAAATTGAGATAAATGGGCAAACATAAAATAGTATTAAATAGATGAAATAAAGCAAGAATAGAACCTTGCATAGCCTGCTAATCTGAGAAGTAGGGGTAACTGAGTTCTTTGCGCCTGAAGCCCTAAAAGCAAATAAAATTTTTAAAAATTTTGTTGATAGTCTTTAATATAATGGAGTTATTTATTAAAAGGTAATTAAAATTTTAGTGATATAAATATCCTACACAGTTTATAAATAGAATAAAACTCTTATCATGGAATGTTGCTACATTTAGAAGAATGATTTTATAAATAACTTTTAAGAAAATTTATAGGAACCAGCTAATTTAACTTCCTAAAAATTTAGAACAGTTTCTAAATCTCATTCAAGAAGAATATCTGGTTCTATCTCAAATATTTATTTTCAATAGTTTATGATGTAATTAATTATACCACTAATTTTTCACTTTTACTTTCCATGCTGCCCTCTTTAGTTTCATAATGCCAATATATTAAATACACATTATTAAATATATTGCATTCTATAACACTTTACCTTCTCATAGAACTTAAGAATATTCATATAAATGAAAGTAACATTGTGGATAAAAGATGCTTTATATTGAAAGACATAACAGTTTCTATGGACTTATGCATCACAAGTTGGCCATAAGATAAATAGAAATTGATGTTTTAAGTTTGATTAAACAACTTTTGGATAAATACATAAGATCCTGATGATAACATGGGAACTAAAATTAAAATAATCTTTAAAATTTAGATATTTTGGTTGAGTCTTGACCAAACCAAGATATTCGTTTCAATATTCAGTGTGTGTGTATGTATATACATATAACAGAATACCTAATTGTGACTAAATTCATTATTTCATTATTAAAATGGAGTAATATTGATGAGAGGTAATGAGGTGCCCAGAATGAGCACAAGTCTGGCAAGTCATTTAGACCCACAGAATCTCATTTTGTTTATGTGGAAAATAGTGGTATTAGATTACACAAACTCAGGTTCAAATATGCTTTAAAATTATATAATTCTAATTGCATTCTAATGGTCTTAGCCATTTATAGAAAATTTAAGGTTATACTTCTGATTATCTAATCTTAATTGAAGTGAATTAAGGGAAATAAGGAGGAAAGCTCTTTTTTCTAAATTATTCTACAGAATATGGTTATGTTTTTGAGAGGGGAGCATGGAATTAATTGATGAGAGAAGAGCCACCACCTCTGATATAACAGTGTGGAGGGAGAAAGAACAATTTTGCTCACAGGCCATGATGAGAGAGGATAGGGGGAAAAGGAGAAGGTTTATTTTTCTTCTTGGATTTTGGAAATGTGTTTGTACATCTTTAGTAGTCATATGAGGAGTTGCAACACTGTTCAGCACCTAATGACACTCCCCATAAGAACAGCATCATCACTCAATGATGAGACTATAGATGCAACCAAGTCCATAGACCAAAATAGTCAGGATGACATAAAATCTAACAACTCTTTTTTATAGAATCTATTTTTTTCCTTTGGGTAAATACCCAGCAGTGGTATTGCTGGATCAAATGGTAGTTCTACATTTAGTTCTTTGAGGAATCTCCATACTGTTTTCCATGGAGACCGTACTAATTTGAAGTGTCACCAACAGTGTCTAAGTGTTCCTTTCTCTCTACATCCATGCTGGAATCTGTTGTTTTGGAACTTTTTGATAAATGCCATTCGCACTGGACTTTGGTGATATCTCATTGTGGTTTTGATTTTCGTTTCTCTGATGATTAGTGATGTTGAGCATTTTTTCATATTCTTATTGGTCCTTAGTCTATCTTCTTTTGAAAAACTTCTGTTCATGTCTTTTGCCCACTTATAATGGGGTTGTTTAATGTTTTCTTGCTGATTCACTTAAATTCTTTGTAGATTCTGGTTATTAGCCCTGTATTGGATGTATAGCATGCAAATATTTTCTCCCATTCTGTAGGTTGTCTATTCGATCTATTGATTGTTTCCTTGGCTGTGCAGAAGCTTTTTAATTTAATCAGGTCCCATTTATTTATTTTTGTTGTTGCTGTGATTGCCTTTGGGGTCTTCTTTATAAATTCTTTGCCTAGGCTGATATCTATAAAAGTTTTTCTGACCTCTGCTTCTATAATTCTTTTAGTTTCATGCTTAGGTTTCAGTCTGTTATCCATTGTGAATTAATTTTTGTGAGTGGTGAGAGGTGCAGATCCTGTGTCAGTCTTCTACATGTGGCTATCCAATTTTCCCAGCACCCTTTATTGAATAGGGATCCTTTTCCCCAGTGTGTTTTTGTCTAATTTGTCAAAGGTCAGATGCCAATATGATGATGGTTTTATATTTGGGTTCTCAATTCTGATCTATTGGTCTAGGTCTCTGCTTCTGTGCCAGTACCATGCTATTTTGGTTATGATAGCCATTTTAGTATAGCTTAAAGTCTGGTAAAGTGATGCTTGCCAATTTGTTCTTTTTGCTTAAGGTTGCTTTGGCTCTTTGGGATCTTTTCTGGTTCCATACAAAGCATACAAATTATTTTTTCTAGATCTGCAAAAAAATGATGTTGGTACTTTAATGAGAATTGCATTGAATCTGTAGATCACTTTGGGTAGTATAGACATTTTAACAATGCTGATTCTTCCGATCCATGAACATGATATGTTTTTCCATTTGTTTACATTCTTTGAGATTTTCATCCTAAGTGTTTCATAGTTCTCTCTGTAGAGGTTTTTCACCTCCTTGGTTAAATATCTTCCTAGGTATTTTATTTTCTTTGTTGCTATTGTAAAAGGTATTGAGTCTTTGATTTGATTCTCAGCTCAACTGTTGTTGATGTAAAATACACTTTAGATTCTGATGGAGAACATATGTATACAACCATGTTATGTTACTTAGGTAGATTAAACTCTTAGGTCCTGAACCACGTGCTGTGATGATGGATTTAACACTTCATAATGAGCACTAAGTAATATTTACTGTGTATCCTCATTGCATTAAGTTGCTTTATGTTAGAGAAATAAGAACCTTATGTTGGGTTTATTAGAGCAGTATTAGTTTTAAGACCTCCAGACTTTTCCCCATCTGTTAACTGAAATAACTTTTGCTTGTGAAGGCAGACCAAAATAAATGTACTTCAATTAAGTTACTTGTTTCATAGCCATAGAATTTATTTATACATTATACATTTTCAGTCTCTGTGGGAGTTGGAGAGTATGCAAAGGTAATGATGTCTTTATTAAAATGCTTGACTCTATTCAAGAAAAAAATAAATATTTTAAATGTAAAGCATGTTATACATTAATGACAAACAAGGCTCAAAACCCTGAAAAATTGCTCAAGCATATAATTAATAAATCTTACCTTGCATCTGCTTTTTAATTTTTATATAAATAAACATATTTTTAATGAAAATAAGAGTTTAGGTCAGTATTCTGCTCTGAACTCATTTTAGCATTTTTTTTACTCACTTAATTCAATTCTGGTTATGGAAAATTGTGGTCTATTTAAGGACAGTGCTGACGAACAGCTAGATTGAGGGTAACCTTCATATTTAAGACATATATGTCCAATTGAATTAGCAAATTAGCTATATTTTACCACAATTGGATATATATAAATTCTTGGCTACTACAATGAATTGCTACAGAAAGGTCACTTGTGGCCAAATATGGGCCATCAGAAATGCTGTTTCTCTGCTAATGACCTAAATCTCTCTCTTTATCATTTATATTTTTCTTACACTAAAACCATAAAACATCCTACCAACCTTTATTTTTTTGTCATTATTGTTTAACAGATTTTTACTTCCTTAGCTTCATCCCTCTTAAACTAGACCACTCATAGTCAATATATTTTTGTTCAGTACCAAAACTAAATAGCTGCCAGTAACTTGTGAACTTGGTGAGGTATTTTTTCAATGACTTATTTTCCCCTTTGATATACTTTCCTTATTTCTCTCATCTCTGAAGCCAGAATTTTCTATTTTACTTCTAAATAAAGCTGTTGTAAAACACTGTCTCTATACTAAATCATTGTGTACATAAGGCCATATGTTTATGAATTAATTGTATTTTAAGCAGTAAGAGAAATCAGTAGTACACAATTTTAATAGTGAAATTTCAGGATTAGGGATTAGTAAATGGGGTCTTTTGGGGATAGAAGTAAGACCTAAAGCTTATCATGTGGGTAATACCTTACTTTTTTGTGAACAGAATGTGGTTAAATGGGAAAAGTAGTGTTGTTCTAGAGTGCAAAGTCATTATGTTTATATCTTTGCACCATTTGCAAATTATTTAAAAAGAATTTTGATCTCATGTTTAAAGGCAACATCTATAGAACCATCATAAAGGAGAATTACTTATATTAGGCTGCAAGAACAGTCAAGTCAAAAAATTCAATCATTTTGCTTGAATTGCATAAAACTGGATCAATCAACTCTTTATTATATATGGCTTTATATTTATAGATTGTACTAATAATCGTGCTATTTTTAAATTGCTTAAGAAACATGGAAGCTAAGAAAGAGTTATCCCCTTTTAAGTGAAGGATGTAGAAAAATGGAATCAATTAAAGAAGATATGAACTACAGGGAATAGCTATGAAAATTTTAAGTATGATTTGAGGAAATTGTGGGTAAATTATAATTAAATATGCTTATTTTAAGAAACAAAATTAGAGTAATTTACATCATAATTAGACTTTTATGAAGTTTAACTCTGGGAAAGTTTTTCTTTATTAATACTTCTAATATTTAGTTCATATTCTTAAAGGAATTTTTAAATCACATCAACTTTGATAATGCATGAAATATATTCTTCTCCAAATCTGTTCAGTATTCACTGAAGTTGTTTGATGTCTGCTTCATGTTGAAACACAGAAATCCCACTGCTTCCATTCTTGTTAATACAGTAGCATCACAATTTAAACATGAACCCTATATATGTGGTATTGGCCTTCAACTAACTCTGCTGGGAATGTGTACTGTGCCTACTGCTGCCATACTACACATTCTGAAAAATGCCCAAGCACTTTTCAGAAGTGATTATCAGTCACTAGGAACTGAGGAGTTTAAGAAAAATGCTAGGTAATCAGACAAAAATAAATATAATTTCTCTATATCATACCCTGAGTTTTTGCTTTCTGATCAAAAGAACAAGTGATCTTGAAAAGACCATCACTATCATTAGAAGTGTAAAACTTAGCCAGTGAATAATGTTAATAATAAGGCAGCCCTAAAAGAGATTGGATACAGTTGATAATACTTTGCCTCCTTTTCAATACTTTTCATTAAATATTCTAGATGAGTGTGCTTGTGTGTATGTACATATGTGTATGTGCCTGTGTATGTTTAGACTGAGTGTCTAAATAGAAATCCCCCCAGTTTCAGTAGTGCAAGACACAAATACACAAGTTGAATGTCACCAAGGAGGGTATTTAGCTCACAGTAATCATTTTCAAAGGCCTGTTAATAAAGAAATATGACTGCATACAGTATGAGTATAATAGGAAGTGCTGTTTTTCATTATTATTCTTTGTTATATGAATTATTTAAGCAACCTTGTCCGTATTTTTAAAGATTTCCCAATAGCTTCTCAATAAGAGTTCAAATAAATCAAGGAACTTCAGGTTTAATGTGTTCTGTGCTTAATGCAATGCATTTCAACTTATAGTGAATCTTGACTTGAAATGACCAAATGTATGTTGGCTGCTTCCAAATAAAAATAATTTTTGCCTCCAAAGCAAAAGCCTGCCAAAAAGTACTATGAATCTATGTCTCATGTGGTGTTTTTCTTTCTCTTCTCCTTCAGTTTCTAAAACTGAAAGGAGAGTTCTAATGTGGCCCCTTTGTCTCAGAATAGTCATAGTCTCTAGTTTGTTATTGCACTGTAGAGGACTGAACACTTAAGTCCTATCCAAAGGCTAAAGTGGTGAGAAAGGGATTGACACTTAGCTGTAGAATGTCATGGCAAACACATCTATCAAAAATATAATCAAGGCCAAGCATGGTGGCTCATGTCTGTAATCCTAGCACCCTGGAAGGTGGAGGCAGGAGGATCGCTTGGGGTCAGGAGTTTGAGACCAGCTTGAACAAGAGCAAGACCCCGTATCTACCAAAAATAGAAAAATTAGCAGGGTTTGGAAGCATGCACCTGTAGTCCCAGCTACTTGGGAGGCTGAGACAGGAGGATTGCTTGAGCCCAGGAGCTTGAGGTTACAGTGAGCTATAGTGATGCCACTGCACTGTAGCCGGGTGACAGAAAGAGACTCTGTCTCAAAAAAAAAATGAAAAAAAAATATATAGACACACACATACATAATTAAAATGATGAGGAAAACGTAAACCTGCAACATTTATTTAAGACTGTTTATATTGTGCATCTGTATAAAATAATATTGTATTAAATTAACACAGCACTTTAGAAGAGGGGTTCAAAATTTATGTTCCTTGGACCAACTCAAAGATAATGTTTCGGTGGAGTGTGCTCATGAGCAAAATTTGTATATATGGTAATATGTGTGTTTTCAAAGAAAATGCACATGGTTGTCATCATATTTGCAAAAGACTCTGTGACAATGCCTCCAAAAGTAAGATAACCTTTGGCATTAGTGTTCTCAAAGCAACTTTGCCCTGATTACTTCTTTTGATTCAGAAAATAATACTGGAAACAAAAATAATGTTCTTATTTATACATAGGAGGCAAAGACTCAGGGATGTTAATTAACTGGCTAATCATGCAAGCAATAATTTTAAAAATCAAGCTGAGATCCCAGCAAATCTGACATCTAGTACAATGATCTTTCATATGGGATTTAAGAATGATTAAATTAGTTTTAAATGTATTGGATACACATCTTTTAAAATATAAGCATAGATTCAAATTTATTTTGCCCATTAAAAATAAGGAATAACTTTTCTGTTCAGAATCTGTCACTTCAGTTGTCAAATAGATCTTTGGCCTTATTAGCCCAACATCCCTGCAATGTTATATTTTGGATTCTGGCAGGATGGAACAATGCACTATGAAGACTGTGAATATTGAATTTTGTGGAGGATCAGAGGATGAGGGGGACTTATTTGCAAAGCAGAAGGCCAGAAAGAACAATATTTCAAGTCTTTTCCCTCAATGATAAAGGAAGGTTATTTGATAAGAAAAGTCAAAAGGGCAGTCTTTCCTTTCACATAAAAGGAAATACAATACTGATGCATCCAAACAAAAGATTACACAAAGCAAAAATGAGCTTTTTATTGTTTTCCTTTTTTGATTTTGTTTGACTTTTTCCCCCCAACTGAATATCAGGCAGCACTGAGAAATTAGTAAGTGACCTTTGTCACTGAGGAAAGCTAGTGTATCTTTTGAACGTCACAGAGTTAGGGGAATTATATGGGATTTTAAGAAGTAAATAATTCTTGATTAATAATAAGTTAACTTTGACAACATTCAAATGAAAGAAATAAGAATTTTATAAGGGATTGAAACAGATGACCAAGCAAAAAAGAACTCTTAATGCCATTCTTTTATCAGATCTTTTATTAGGTCAGTGAAAAATTATGATAATAATACTACTTCTCAAGCCTCCTATAAAAAGGTTTTGACATGTTTTAATACATTCTTCCTATGATGGAAAATAAACTTCTTTATTAGAGTGAGTTTTAAGTTCTTCAAATCACAAAGATACCTGGGTCAGTCAGGATTCAACCAAAGTAATAGAACCAGTAGGATATATTAATACATACATACATATACACACACATATATACACATACATATATATACACACACACATATATATACACACGCACACACACAGAGTGCTTGATAGGCATGGGCAGTTAATAATCAATGTCACTAGAGGATGTGTGGAGAGAGTAAGAATGAATTTAAAAATATAGGTCAGCATCATATTGGAAAAGGACTTTGAATGTCACTCTAAAAAGTTTAACCATTATAATTTAGGAAATGGAGAGACCATAAATTATATTTAAGAAGAATATCTCTGTGTTTACTGCACAAAGCTTCACATAGTCTCATTACAAAAAAAAAATATCTTCAAAATATGTTGATTACCTACCTAGTACGAATTTCTTGCTTTATCAAGCACTCCAATTTTCTTTCAAGAATAAGTCTCCTTCCATGCAGACCATGCACTTTGAGGACCAGTTTCAGGAGTTTCAGGAATGATTGTTCTAAGAATAATCCCACCTACCTAGCACCTCTCATATTATCATGGATAGAGCTGGAGCCCATTCTACTAAGTGAAGTATCCCAAGAATGGAAAAACAAGCACCACATGTACTCACCATCAAATTGGTATTAACTGACTTAACTGACCAACACTTCAGTGCACGTATAGTAGTAATATTCACTGGATGTTGGGTAGGTGGAAGGGGGAGGAGGGGATGGGTATATTCACACCTAATGGGTGTGGTGCACACTGTCTAGGGGATGGACACACTTGAAGCTCTGACTTGGGTGGGGCAAAGGCAATATATGTAACCTAAACATTTGTACCCCCATAATATGTTGAAATAAAAAAAATTTAAAAATTTTTAAAAAGCATGGTGTATTCTATGAATAGGAAAAATTAAAAATATACATTTAGCAGGTAAATAGTTCCATTTCCAGGTAGTTCCTATTATATCTAAAACCTGTTAATCAAATTTTTTGTCAGTATAAGGACTGTATGAATTCTATGTACTAGATGTAAAATTGGGAAGTGGAGTTAAAACAGTTAAAATATCTGTGGAAATTAAATAATCTAAAGTAGGACAGAGCTTAAACAGGACTGAGAAAGACAAATTGTACTGTACTCCTATTTGGTATTTTAATTTTTCTACTATAATTCTGAAATGTAAATTTTGTTTTAAAGACTTAGGATCTCATGTAAACCAGTCCAGAGGGAACACATTTATAGAGAAAACTTGTTTTTGATTTGTAGAGGTATACTACAGTTCTTTTTTGTTTGTTTGTTTTTTTGACTATATAGAAAGAATGTCTAACCAAGAAAAATAAATTATGCTGCTGGAAACTGTATGTAACAAATAATTTTATTTAAGATATACTTTGTAAAATGTACATGAAATGCTAAGAGGGCAAATGACTATGAAAAATGGTTTACCCCTCCTCACAAGAAATTCTGTATCTTGTAGATTTAGTGTACCTGCTGGTGTCTGTTTGCAGTTTATATTTAGCTTTTAAAGGACAAAAAAAAGATGTTTTTGCTCTCCTAACATTGGTAATTATCTCTAATTATAGGAAGAGTTCTCTATGTGTATGTCAAACAGCCCACATTTTTTATTTCTGTTGGTTGCATATTTTAACTTGTGCTGTGCTTCCAAGCATCTGTTGGATTTAGATCATTAGCATCTCTACCAATATAGCAGTCAATGAGACCACAGGAGTGTCTGCAAGCTGATAACCATGAGGA
>VBSM01001483.1:21837094-21854543 GCA_008086735.1 Cheirogaleus medius
AAAAAGAAGAAAAAAGAATATATACTGTTACAAAGTAAGACAGACCAAGTCAAGTTCAGGGTGAATTTCTACAGAGTCTTGTGGGTTTTTTTTTTTCCCCCAAGATAGACTACTCTGAAAACTACAGAAGTGTTATTTGGGTTATGTTTTCATTCAGCAGATGAACATTTCATTGACACATCAAAATTCATGAAATATGCAAATGAAAACCAAAAGAAAGCTGGTATATTTGTTCTCATGTCAGATAACATAGACTTCAAATGAATAAAAGTAAAGAAAAAATGGAAATATGAATGTATTCTCATTTCAGAATGACCAGGGTTTTTCAGAGCAGAAAAAAAGGAAGATTCTAGAGCATATTAAAAAAAGAGCTGAGAGACATAAAAGTAGTTCTCAAGGATTGAGCAGGATTTCCTATCACTGATCTCACAATTTAGGCTCAGTTCACATAAACTCAAAAGTAAGGCTTCATCAACTTACATTTCCTATGGCTTCTCCACTTTGGTTCCTGGACCTAAACTCCCCTATATTCCAAGGTTTATAAGACCATTCACTCTGTTTGAGCACTGCTGATATAACTCAGAACAGAAAAGTATTAAAGCATCAACATTTTTTCAGGCTTAATATATATGTATTTTTATATAATTTTTATAAATATATTTCCATGAAAAAATAAATGAACCATTGAGGTATGCTTTTCTAAGCTGTCTTTTAATTATCAAGTTGATCTGGTTATATGTATTCTCCTGTGTGTTGGAATTATTGCATTCATGGCTGCATTTATTCACTCCTCTTTCTATCCAAATTCTGTAGTGCTCTCCAATTCTGACATTTGGCTTGGGCATGTTGTTTGCTGTAATAAAAAGAATGTTAGCAAATATGATGCAAAAAGAGGTTTGAAAGGCATTTGTGTTGCTGCTTGCTGTTTTTGTACTCTGTCATCACTAGGAGAAAATCTTGATTGGGCCAGCATACCGCAGGATGAGACCTATGGAGCAAAACTGAGTTTCTCCACTTGTTCCAGCCAAGGCTACAATGAGTCAACAACCAGTCAACCCTTAAAAATGCAAATAATCCTCATCAAGATAAGTAGAGCTACCTAACTGGCAGCTTACCACAGACAAATGAACAAGTTCAGTTGAGATCAGTCCAGACCAGTTTATACCTGTAGACATGAGCTAAACTAATGTTTATTTTTGTTTGATACTGAAGTTTTCTGGTTGTATGTTACAAAATATTATTGTGTATACACTTTGCATGAAGACAACATGAATCACACCCAGAAGACTTCTTGCATCTTGGAATCTCCATCTGTAATCAAGTCAACTATTCTTTACAGGGAGTTTGCATGAATTTTTTAAAAGATGTGTAGACCTGGCTGGGTGAATATCACACTGGAGTCTTCACTCTTGTCTGGTCACACATTTCTGTAAAGATAAACCACATATGTCACAAGTGGCATGTGTACTCTGCACTCCCCCAACCCAGTTAAGATGACTGTGTCAGATTCTGAGACAGGTGGTGATAGGCATTATGACTTCAACAACTGCTGGCAGGCAAGAGAAGGCACGCCAGGGAACATCCAGAGCAAGGTCTGGATAGAATGTAGCCATGTGTACATATGTACCTTAGTCGATACCTGTGTCTATGTTCTCCTTGGAGTGTGTGTAGTGCCCTGCGCAGATGAGAGTTTAAATAGAAGTAGGCTGTTTCTGATGCTCCAGGTAGGAGATCATGAGTCTCCATGCACCCATTCTCATTTAATTTAAATTAAGTCTATGATGTGAATTGTGCCCTGGAAATGCGGAAGCCCTATGCAATGCACAAATGGAGAGACTGATATATAGCAGGCCACTTGTGAATCCAATGATTCTATAATTGGTGAGGTATTGCTCAGTGGAAGGTGCTTCATTTTATCTCTTCTTTATTCTGCAAGGATTTATTGATTTTCTACTGTGTACCCTGGGAGTACAAAGATAAACAAGACACTATCTCAGTCCTTAAGGATTTCCATGAAATTGAGAGATAAATGCAAAAAAAAAGTGTTGCATGGTGTTGTAAGTGGTCTTTTTGAACAATAATCAAAGCACTTTGGAGAAAAAGAATGAACAATTGCTTGGCGTGGAGGTACAGATGGAGTTCATGGAAGGCCTCACAAAACATAATTTTTTTAAATGAGTACGTTAAGTAGAAGTTACTTAGGAAGACAAAAGAGAGAAGAAGAAAAAAACTCCTAAAGATAGGGAACAGCAAGAGTATTTGAAGAACTGCAAAGAGACATGATGAAGATTGGTAAATTCAATAGCAACATGATCCAGGGATTAAAAAGAGATGAAGAAGAAGGGATAGGAAGCAAAGCGAATATAGAGGATTATAGGAGACATGAAAAGGAGGTTTGACTTTATCCTGTAAGCCATGGATAAATATATGAAACAGAGAAGTACTAAGACCAGATTTGAATGTTAGAAATGTCACTCGAGCAGCAGTAGAAAATGGGTTTGCAAGGAAAGAGATAGTTTAAATACATGCCATCCATATGGTAGCCAGCAGCTGCATATGGCTACTGAGTACTGGAAATGTGCTAGTCAGAATTGACATATGCTCTTAGTGGAAAATATACACTGGGTGCCAACAAAAAAAAAAAATTAAGGAATGTAAAGTATCTTGTTAATAATGTTTGATGCTGACTATATTTTGAAAATAGTAATACTTTGGATATATTTGTTAAAAGAAAATGTACTATTAAAAGTAATTTCATATTTCCTTTTAATTTGTTTAATGCAACTACTAAAAATTTTAAAATTATGAAAATGTGGCTCCCATTATACTTGTATTGAATATCACTACTCAAAGTGATAGATAATTGATGGCCTACATTGTGACTATTATATAAGGCAAGGAGAAGATTTGACAGCTAGTAAAGGAGGGGAAACTGACAAGGATCTGTGTGACAGTGAGAGAGATGAAGAGGTCCAAAATTGCTCTGAAATTTCTGACTTGATTGACAAGGGACAATGGTGAGTTCAACAAGCAGAATATAAAACCCAAGAAGAGTAGATGCTAAAGAAGTTAATTTAGTATAGAATATGCTGAGTATGGCACTCTGGTTTCTAACAAGTGGAGGTGGCAAATAAGCATCCTCCATATATGTGGCATTTAGAACAAAGATCCTGTCTGGAAATGACTTAAAGGTTATTAGCCTATGGAACAGAAAGGAAATCATAAGCATTGATAATATTGCCCCAGAGAAGAAGCATGGCGAGGAAGAGATGCAAACCACAGGATCTGCGGAACACAAGTATTTAAAAGGAACAAGAAGATAGAGGAACTCGTTAAAAAACCAATCAGAAATATAGGATGACTTCAACGATAGTAGTTTATGAAATTAGTGGGAAAATATATCAAGAATGGAGGAAACAGAGTATCATCTTATGGTAAAAGAAAAGTCATGCAAAAGTAGGACATGGTCTTTGGATTTGAAAATTAGCGCTCCCTTGTTGACCTTATTTGGTTCTAAGGATTTGTGTCTGCATTCAAAATGTTCTGTTATTTAATCATTTATAATAGCTTCAACCTTCTGTCAACTTCGGTTTGTCTTCCTCTCAATTGATATAATTGTAGCTAAAATTTAAAAATGCCGTTTCTAAAAACAAATCTGTTTTTATGACTTGATTTGGAGGTAAAGCATGCAAAAATTCCACCAATAGCTGTTGTAACAGAGAACATCTAGTTATCTTGTTATAAAAAATCTGGTTATTTTCTTCTTTAGCCAGGCGAAAATTGATCCACTCCAATTAAATTTATGGGGCATTTGTAATTATTGCTGAGTGACTACTATGTGCCCAAAAGATTATTGCATTATGAAGATGAATAAAATAGTTTTTACCCACAAGCTTGCAGTCTACTGTTGAATTGATATACGTGAATATGCAATTAAAATAACGTAATAACTGTTCTTATATATGTATGAGAAGTGTGAGTTGAGAATGTGGAAAAGCGATAACTTAAGTAACTCTTCCTAATAAATCTGGAAGGTTTTAAAGGAGTTTTGTGGGCCGGGCGCGGTGGCTCACGCCTGTAATCCTAGCTCTCTGGGAGGCCGAGGCGGGCGGATCGCTGGAGCTCAGGAGTTCGAAACCAGCCTGAGCAAGAGTGAGACCCCGTCTCTACTATAAATAGAAAGCAATTAATTGGCTAACTAAAAATATATAGAAAAAATGAGCCGGGCATGGTGGCACATGCCTGTAGTCCTAGCTACTCGGGAGGCTGAGGCAGGAGGATTGCTCGAGCCCAGGAGTTTGAGGTTGCTGTGAGTGAGGCTGACGCCACGGCACTCTAGCCCGGGCAACAGAGTGAGACTCTGTCTCAAAAAAAAAAAAAAAAAAAAAAAAAAAAAAAAAAAAAAGGAGTTTTGTGAAGATGAGTGAATTAGGGAAAGCATTTGCCAAGACACAAAGGCAAGAAAGAGAAAGGGATTAGAGAACACTGAAACCACTTTATCATGACTGGAAGACTGTTTGAATATCCTCAAGTGTCCTCCAAGGCACCTTTTCCTCTTAAAACTGTAGAGTGTAGGCTGTTTGTTTCTTCACAGTGCACAACATTCTCTCTTCCCAGTGTAATTTCCCCACCATTATTATTCGATCTTCCCAGAAGAAATTCTGCTTCTTGTTGATTCCCACTAACCACCTCACAATTCCCTCACATGAAGACTTTGATCCTGAATCACAACCTCCCTCCTTTCCCTTAGGCATGTAATTATTCTGAGAAAGTTTAAGGAGCATGTGCTGATCCACCCAGCACACTGTCCTCTCATCTACTGACTAATGTTAAGAATCTTTTTTTCTTATAAATGTTACTATTAAAAGAACTCTTTCTTTAGTTTCAAGAATAATAATTCCTTTAATTAAGAAAATCCCACTTCTCAGGCTGTAGTGAACATATCAGTCTATTTACTTTCCCTACCCTCAGCTACAACTCAGGACATTTATTTCGGCCTGGAGTGGCTTACATTTTGGCACCAGGTCATATGACCCTACCCTTCCCTACTATAGCTCTTTCAAATGGGGTGGAACTGACTCAAAGCCGAGTGATCTGTTGCCAGCCATTAGGCAATCAGAATGTCTGTCCAGACTCTGAATTAAGGGACAGTTACTGTATCTGGAAGACACTGAGCACTGGAACTGAAATATCTTGTAAAGTAAGATCCAGAATCAGTACTATAGTAAGCCAAAAACTTTATGCATGCCCCAATTGTGAAGAAACAAATATTAAAAGCTTTTCAGATATGGGCAGCACTCAGAGAGAACAATGGAACATATATAACAAAGAAGCATGGGTGAAAATCTCCATGGTAATAAAGTGGAAGAAAAAAATTGAGAGAATATGTCTAATGATTTTCCATTCCCCATGAGGCTCAGTAATCTGCAATTGAATTCAGTGTCATTCTTCTATATTTTTATAACAAATTCTTTGTTTGTTTGTTTGAACTTGCCTAAGTGGACTTCTGCAATTTCCTCAAGGTAATCTGTATCTAATAAAGACATTACCTCTGTTTGTTTCCACCACAATGCTTAGGCTTGTGAGACACACGGAAGTCCTGTTTATGCTAGAGGGAAAATACAATAAAAACTAGCCAGGGAATTTCAGCCATGCAACTCCGGAACAAATTTATTTTTTCTTGTTGACTCCTAAAACTAGGGAGTGATATTTATCATTTTGATCATTTAGAGAGTATAATTATCATCTTTTAAAAGTTTAACTATAAATAAATGTTCTTCAAGTAATGTAATGGCTGTATTTTGCAAGAGTGTCTGATATATGAGAGCATTAAATTGTGGATACCAATAATATAATATTCAGGTTTACAATATGAAATAATTTAATGGGTATTTTCTTATTTTATTTCAAAGCAAGGAATAACATTTATATAGAATTTTATGAAATATTTGATATTTTATAATATGGGTTCACAAACTATGACCTGTAGGCAAAATCCAGCTTGTCACATCTTTGTAAATATAGTTTTATTTTTATTTTTACTTTTTTTATTTCAGCATGTTACAGGGGTACAAAAACTGTTTAGGTTACATATATTGCCTTTGCCCCATCCAAGTCAGAGCTTCAAGTGTGTCCATACCCCAGACAGTGTGCACCACATCCATTAGGTGTGAATATACCCATCCCCTCCCCTCGACATGCCAAACACCCGATGAATGTTACTACTATATGTCCACTTAGGTGTTGATCCATTAATACCAATTTGATGGTGAATACATGTGGTGCTTGTTTGTCCATTCTTGTCATACTTCACTTAGTAGAATGGGCTCCAGCTCTATCCAGGATAATACAAGAGATGCTAAAGTTTTATTGGAATATAGCCATATTCATTCTATATATTGTCTATGGCTGATTTTGTGCTGCAATGGCAAAGTTGAATAATTGCAACAGAGACCATATGGGTCAGAAAGCCTAAAATATTTCCTATCTGATCCTATATAGAAAAATAATGCCTACCCATATCATAGAAATAGAAGACACATTATTTACCAACTTAACAAAACAACATAAACACTAGATATGAAACTTACATGAGACTTAAATGTCTATATTTCTGCTCACAAAATGCTCAGTCTTCTTCTAGGGAATAACTAGAATAAATTTTTTTTTCTTCACAGAATTGTAATAAATAGTGAAAGATTGGTATGTTTAAATAGAAAGCATCTGTAATAAAAATGATAAGAAAGATGTATTTATTATTTAGAATGAATACATTTAACAAAACAAAGAAATCAGTTCAAAGAAATAGAAATCATTAGGGAAATTAAGAATTAAGAAAATGGGATTGAATTTAAAAGGATAGGATGGCTTCAAAGAAGTTAAGTGGAAAAAATAATAAAATAACAATGATCTAAAATTCAAATAGAAGTATCAGTTGAATGTAAAGTAGGCTAGGGTGTGATAAAAAAGGAGAAAAAAGATATTTCACAATTAAAATTAAGGTCAACTTGTTTAGAAATATAAAGTTGTGAAAATAAAGAGGCAAACTATTAATAAACTATCAAGTGTATGTTCCTAAACTCACAACAGCATCAAAAAAGAAAATATCCATTGAAGAAACATATATTAATTAACATGCTATTAAATAAAGAACATTATCATTATATTAATAAGCTGAAAGAACAATTCTTCAGTCATGACATATTACAGTGTTCTAATTGTTCTCTTTGCTTCCAAACTCACTCTCCTCCAACATATAGACAATATGTTTGCCATTGCTTTCAGGTCACTCTTCCCCATCAAAGCCTTCAATAACTTCCCTTTGAACCGTGGTATTTCAGAGCTGAAAGCATCATTAAGTGCCATCAAGTGCACTAACCATATTTTACACATGAGAACAATGGGAAACATAAGGTGAAGTAGCTTGCCTATGTGGGATAACTCAACAATGAGTGTTAAGATTGAACCCCAAACACACTAACAACCAGAATCAGTGTTTTTCTGCCACACTGAGCTTTCTGCAATACAGCTCTCTTTGATCTTTACTTTCCCTGATCTATTATGTGAAAACACCACTCTAGATAGACTAGTTTTCTAGGTTGCTAGTTTATCATCACATTTGGCTGTAAGAGTCATATGCAATCTCTGTATTTCTTCACTCTGTCTTTGTTTCAAGATGATAAGAAATGGTGAATAACTGTGCAAAACACAAATTGCATAGAGAACTAGTAAAGTTGACTGTATTTAAAGGCAAAAAGCCCCTTTCTTTCTCTATGAAGCTCTGTGATCTCCCTTCTCTCTAATTTCCTTTAGAGCATGTGGCCTTATGTATGCATTTGGCTTTCGGCACTCGCTCCCCTGTATTGCATTTTATTTTTCTCTATACTTATAGGTGTGGTGTTATCAGAATTGATTGTGAAACCTAAAGGGCAAAGATGATTTGCAACATTCTGAACATAATAATTGCTAAATAAATGCTTATTGAAAACAATACAGATTAAAGTGTACTTTTAAATTCCACAATTCCCACTGCATAGTCAGTTGTGATAGTATGATAATAAATTGGAAAATGGAGGAATTATCCGAAGAACATTCTAAGAATAGGTGTTTATACTTAAATAAAAATCTTTATAAGTATATTTGAAAGTAAACAAAATCATAAAACGGTAACCTGTGTATTAAAGTATTATTAGTGATACAGACATAATTCAGAGATATTGTGAATTTGATTCCAGACCACAAAAATAAACTGAATATTACAAGAAAGTGAGTCACATGAATTTTTTGGTTTCCCAGTGCATATAAAAGTTATGTTGACACTATACTATAGTTTATTAAGTGTACAATAGTATTATGCCTAAAAAGAATATAAATACCTTAATTAAAAATATTTCATTAACAAAGAATGTTAATCATCATTTGAGGCCTCAGTGAGTTATAGTCTTTTTGCTGGTGGAAGGTCTTACTTTATGTTGGTGGTTGATGACTAATCATGGTGATGGTTCCTGAAGGTTGAGGTGGCTGTGGCAATTTCTGAAAATAAGACAACAATGAAATTTGCCACATACATTGATTCTTCCTTTAATGAAAGACTTTTCTGCAGCATGTAATACTAATTGATAGCATTTTACCCACAGTAAAATTTCTTTCAAAATTGGAGTCAATCCTCTCAAACCCTGCCACTGCTTTATCAACTAACTTTATGTAATATTCTAAATCCTTTGTTGACATTTCAACAATGTTCACAGCATCTTTACCAGAAGTAGATTATCATTAGCTCATTGCCTCTCTTTTAATTTTGGTCTTCTGTGTATATATTGTCATTGATTCCAATGGGATACCTTTTATCTATATATTTATGTTTTACAATATAATTATAAATATTGCTTATAATGTTTTAACAAAAATGTTATAGAATATCTCTGAAATATTAGTAAGAGAACAATTGGCTTAATGCCTCTTCACAAAATGAACCCACATTTTAGTTATTTGTAATCAGGGTTCTCTTAAATATAAAAAATTAGATACGTTCTTAGAGCTCATATTAACTTGGTTACCTTTACATTCCAGCTGCTCTGAAACCCCATGAATGAACAAGAATTTCAGTGCAGAAGATGGAATTATCATAATGGCTGATCATGAACTTTAGACCAATGGAGAACACAATGAAAGCAGAAGGTAGTAAGAAGTAAGTGTGTGTTTGAAGTTCCTGAGGAGAAAAAGGTAACATTTAGAAATGATGGGAAAAAATAACTAAGAATAAATTTCAAATGTCTCACTACAAAAAATGATAAGCAAATGAAGTAGTAGATATGTTAATTAGCTTGCTTTAATCATTCCACATTGTATGCATATATCAAAACATCACATTTTACTTCATAAGTACATACAATTATGAGTTTTCAGTTAAAAATAATATTAATAAAAAAGACAATGTGGCAAAATGCAAAATGTGAAATAAATTATCACTTAATGGGCAAAGATACTTCTGTTTCAGTTTCACCACGATGACAAACACTGGTGCCTAATTATACATGTATTCCGAGTCCCCATCACAACCTTTTCCTAATGATATACTATATTCTACATCCAAAAATAGAGGCTGACAATATCTCAGTCTTTCTTGAGTTAGACATGGGCATGTGTACTAATCCTGACCAAAGAGACCTGAGTGGAAGATTGTTGGAGGTATTTTTAAGAGAAAAAAATATTCACCCCTTAAAAGGTGATTTATAAAGAGAAACTGATCTTTGGGACTGATGTAGCTATGGCAGCCATATTGTAAACACGAGAAGACAACACTGAGGTGGACAGCCAACACGTTAAGTAAGGTTGTCCAAAAAGTAATCAGGGACTGGATTTCTGAAATCATAACTGAGCTAAATGAACTGTACACCCTCTGGTTTCTAGTCTTCTTGTGATACAAGACTGTAATGAACACCTACACTAACTTCTGTGTAATTGTGCATTTTGAGAAAGAATTTTAAAGAAGGTTGAGTAAAGGCCATCCAAAGATTTATCAATTTAAAGTGTTCAAATCACTCTTTTTATTTCTGTGACTATCAATGGATACATGAGTCAAATATCAAGAGTTTTGAGTAATAAAATCAGAGGAATGATAGAAATTAAGATATTAAATGAGGAAAAAATGTCTTTAAGCATATGACTCACAATAAGGAAAATATATTTTCAAGTATTATTGTGAAGGAAAGACATACTTGTTTGTGGTATTCCTAGAAATTTGTTTATTTCTAGTAATTAAGGATGAGTAATTGAAAATTAATTGTATCCCTATTGCCTCCAGTTCAATATGGAAAATGTCATTGATGATCTGTTTACTTAAGTTTCTTACTAACTCATTTTAATGAATGTAAATATGTTAACTATGGATTACATTGATTCATACTCAAGCTCCATCATCCATTCCAGCACATGCTGCTCTTTTGTTTCCACATTAGATCTTTTTTTAAAAAATTTACTTTATTTTTATTTTTAATTATTATGGGTACATAATAGCTGTATGTCTTTTTAGGGCACATGTGATGTCTTGATACAGACACACACTGTAAATTAATCAAGTTAGATCTTGAATTTTAAATAATGGGCTTACTTACACAAGAATTTTCAGGAATTTAACCCCCACAGCTTCATTGTTCTTATTTTTTTTAATAGAAAACTCAACCTCTGTCTTTTGTTGTTATTACTGCTTTCTTTATTTTATATGTTTAAATATGTTTAATCAAATTTCTGGAGAAAGACAAATATTCTTACACCATGCACTTTCCCTGGTGACACGTGCAGAATAATAAGTACAATGACAATTTATTTCTAATAATGCTGATTACAACAAATATACTAGTCTAAATATGTTACAATTTTATTACGTTTGGTAACATTTTTTTTTGAGACAGAGTCTCACTCTGTTGCCCATGGCGTCAGCCTAGCTCACAGCAACCTCAGACTCCTGGGCTCAAGAGATCCTCCTGCCTCAGCCTCCTGAGTAGCTGGGTCTACAGGCATGCGTCACCATGCTCCGCTAATTTTTTCTATATATTTTTAGTTGGCCAATTAATTTCTCTCTATTTTTAGTAGAGACGGGGTCTCGCTCTTGCTCAGGCTGGTCTGGAACTCCTGACCTCAGCAATCCGCCCGCGATGGCCTCCCAGAGTGCTAGGATTACAGGCGGGAGCCACCGTGCCTGGCCCACATTTGGTGGCGTTTTTAACATTAGAAACTAACAATGTATTTTATTTCCTATGTGCCTAAATGAACAATGTGTTTCATTCTCAGGATTAGTTTTCTGTTGCTGCTGTAACAAATTGCCACAAACATAGTGCCTTAAAACAACACAAATTTATTATCTTACAATTCTGTAGGTCGGATATCAAAGGGTCTCCCCAGGCTAAAATCAAGTTGTCAGCAGGGCTACATTCCTTTCTTGGAGTTGTCGGAGAGAACCATTTCCACGTTTTTTCTGCTTCTAGAAATCATTCACATTCTTGGTTCATGGCATTTTCCTCCACCTTCCAAGCCAGCAATTGCATCTGTGTCTTTCTTTCATAGTCACTTCTTCCTCTAACTTCCTTCTCAGTATACCTCTTCCACTTATAAGGGCCTTTATTATTACACTGGGCCAAATTGGGTAATCTAGAATAATTTCTTCATTTTAAGGTCAAATGACTACCAATGTGAATTCCATCTGAAACCTTAATTTCTCTTTTGCCATGTAACTTAACATATCTTCGGGTTCCAGAAATTAGGATGTATACATCCTTGGTGGGGCCATTTTTATGCCTACCACTTTCCCCAAAAGCCTAAAGTTCTTTATGAAATTTTAAAATTTTGTTTTGTCTTTTTTAACAGCCATAGACAAATTTTTCCTCAAAAACTCTAAAGAAGACCTTGAAACAAAAAGTGAATACAAACAACATGTTCTTGAATAGAAAAATTCAGTGTAATATTGCAAAAGGTGTGTTTTCTTTAAATTTTTCTGTAAATATATTATCTCAATTATTTGAGAATTTTCAAAATATTTTGAAAAACAAAAACGCAAGCAGATGTGTCAAGTGTGATTCTAAAGCAGAGAAATAAATAGGGAAGAAATGTGGGTAGAAAATATTAAATTATTTACTAATATGTGTTTAAAATCTTAATGGTGATCTTATTTTACACACACATGCAAACAGGAATACACATGCATGCAAGGGTCATATACTGTTCTTTTACTGGTAAATTGGTGTGAACTTTTGCAGGGCAATTTGGAAGTATATATTAAATTATTAATAAGCATATAACATTTTATCTAGAATTCCTACTGGAAAGAATTTATTCTATGGAAAATTTATATAAGTCCTAAGGAAACATGCTCATTCCTCATAAAAATCACAGGAAATAAGCTAAGGGTCCATTAATAGGAAATAACTAAATAAGGCATAGCATATACATTCAATAGAATATTAGATAGTATTTAAAATAATTAAGTATATTTATGTGTGTTAACCCTAAAATGGGAAGATCTACACTTCATCTTAAGTAAAAAAAATGGAAAGGGTAGGATAATACATAGTATAATCCAATTTTAATTTAAAACATATATATGTGAAATGTGTTTATGTGCATAGTATAATCTACATATAAAAATATAATTAAATAATAAAACAAAAGAAACACAAACAAAAATTTTCTTTAGAACAACTGAGAATGGGGTTGGGGAAAATTTTCTTTTTTTGATGTTTAATTTTTAAATTTTATATATTTAAAATTTACAACATGATGGTGTTTTATGTTTATTTTTATTTTTACCTGCTTAATTGAGGTATGTTCAAAAAATCTTAAAATTATATATATTTAAGGTATAAAATATGATGTTTTGATATAATTATACCTTGTATGATGATTCCCACAGTCAAACTAATTAATATATTGATCATTTCACATAGTTACCTTTTTTTATTTATGGTGAGAATACTTAAGATCTACTCTCTTAGCAAATTTTAAGTGTACAAAATATATTATTATTAACTATAGTTACCATGGTATATACTAGATATCTAGAATTTATTCATCTTATAATAGACACTTGTATAATTTCAACAACATCTCCCCACTTCCTGTACCTCCCAACCTTTGACAACCACCATTCTATTTTGTTTCTCTAAGTTTGACATTTTTAGGTTTGACATATAAGTAATATCATGCAATATTTACATTTCTATGTCTACTTATTTCATTTAGAATAAATTCCTCCAGGATCATCAGTGTGTCCCAAATATTATGAATAATGCTACAATAAACATGGGGATACAAATATCTCCTAAAGATATTAATTTTATTTTCTTCCAATATATACCCAGAATTGGTATTTCTAGATCATATTATAGTTCAGTTTTTAATTTTTGTTATAGCATCCCAAATGGACTGAGACATATAGTGACTATAGGTAACAATACAGTGCCTTATTTGCTAAGAGTATAGCTCCTATTCTCAACTCTCTCTCTCTCACACATGCATGCACACACACACACACACACATACAACTATGTCAGGTGATGGAAAAGTTAATTAGCTTGATTGTGGTGATTATTTCACTATATATGTATTTAAAATCATGAAGTCGTTTTGTATATCTTCTTTGGAAAAATGTTTATTGTTGTCTTTTTTCTATTTTTAATTGGTATATTTATTTTTTGCTATTGAATTGTATGAGTTCCTTACATATTATTTTGGATATTAATCCCTTATCTCATATATGGTTTGCAAATATTTTCTTTCACTGTGTGGGTTGCATTTTCCTCTTGTTAGTTGTTTCCTTTTTGTTGGTAAACTTATTTCTGGGCTCTCTGTTCTGTTCCATTGGTCTATTTATCTGGTTTTATGATAGTACTATATTGTTTTAATTACTATTGTTTTTATTATAAATTGTTGGGGCTTGTTTTGTGGCCTAACATATGATGTATCCTAGATAATGTTCTGTATATGCTTGAGAAAAATGTGTATTCTGCTGCTGTTGTATACACTGCTCTGAATATATCTGTTAGGTCCACTTAGTCTGTAGTGTTGCGTTCTATTTTTTCTTTATTGATTTTATGTCTGGATGATATATTTAGTTTTGAAAGTGGTATACTGAAATCCACTACTATTATTGTTTCACTATATATTAATTCCTTCAGCTCTGCTAATCTTTGCTTTACATGTTTAGGTGCCCCAATGTTGGGTCCATATATAATTACAATTGTTATATCCTCTTGCTGCATTGAACCCTGAATCATTATATAATGGCCTTCTTTGTCTCTTTTTATAGTTTTGGAATAAAAGTCTACCTTGTCTTAGTATCGCCACACCTACTTTCTTTTGGTTGCCATTTGCATGGAATATCTTTTTCCATCCCTTCAATTTCACCTATGAATGCCCTTAAAGCTAAAGTGAAGCTGTTGTAGGCAGCATGCAAAGTTAACTCTTGAACAATATGGAGGTTAAGGGCACTGAAGTAGTCAAAAATTCACTTATAACTTCTGATTCTCCAAAAACGTAAATGCTAATAGCTTACTATTGACCAGAAGCCTTACCAATAACATAAAGAGTAGATTTACACATATTTTGTATGTTATATTAACTGTAATATACCATATTCTTACAATAATGTAAGCTAGAGAAAAGGCAACGCTATTAAGAAAATCATAAGAAAGAGAAAATATGTTTACTATTTATTAAGTGGAAGTGAATCATTATAAGGGTCTTTACCCTCATTGTCCTCACATTGAGTAGGCTAAGGAGGCAAAGGGAGAAGAGGGGTTGGTCTTGCTGTCTCTGGGATGACAGAGGGGAAAGAGGTGGAGGAGATGGAAGGAGAGGCCGGAGAGAAAGGCACACTTGATGTGACTTTATGAAAATACATTATAATATCTGTCTGACCTTTTTGCTTTCCAATTTCTCTAAAAATATTTCTGTAGGGTATCAATTCTTCTTCCACCATTTTCTTTAGTTTCAGCTCCCATATTATAGAAGGCTCCATGTTGTAAAAAGAAGTCAAAAGCAGTCTTGAATAATTGGAACTCTTATTCCAGATTGTCTAATGTCAATTTGTGTTCTGATACTGCTTCTTCTATGTCTTATTCCTCATTATCTGGAACTGGTTTGGAAGCCTTCATCTCCATCAGGTTGTCTTCTGCTAATTCCTCTTGTGTTGTGTCTATTAGCCCTTAAATTTCTCCAAGATCCATATATTGAAACCCTTTACCCCCTCCCCTTTTTGTCATATCTACAATCTCTTTCATTTCCTTGATTGGCTCTGTTGTAAGTCCCGTGAAGTCATGCACAACATTCTGGAGAGGGTTTTCCCCAGTAGGAATTTATTGTTTGGGGCTTGATGGCTTTCATATAACAATGATGGCATCTTTAATGATGTAATCCTTACAAACGTTCATGACATTCTCTTTATTGGAGTTCTCTTCTATAGAGTTGACAATCCTTCCCATAGAGGACTTTGTGTAATGAGCCTTAAAGGTCCCGATGACCCCCAACCTACAGGTTAAAAAATGTTGTGTCTGGGGGCAAATAGACCACTCCTGATTTTAGGGACAAAGCATTGATGCAACCAATCTAGAAAAAGGGTTCTCACTGTCCAGGCCTTCTTGTAGTATAACCCAAAAACTAGCGGCTTGTGTTTATCTTCTTGCTTCAAGGCTCAGGGTTTAGCAGCTTTATAGATAAGGGCTGTGCTGATGATAAACCTGACTACATTTGCACAAATAGCAGAGTTATCTGATCCTTTCCTGCCTTAAATCTTGGTGCTTGATTATCTTCCTTACTAATAATTGTTCTTTGTGGCATTTCTTTTTTAGAATGGGGTACTTTTGTCTGCATTAAAAACCTGTGAAGGCAGATATCCTTTCTTCTCAATGATTTTCTTAACGAAACTTGGGAACTTGTCTGCTGTCTCTTGGTTGGCTGCCACTCCTGTTATCTTGACATTTTTATAGCCAAACCTATTTCTAAAATTATCAAACCATCCTTTGCTAGCATTAAATTCTCCAGCTTTAGATTGTTCACCTTCCTTTGCTTTAAGTTGTCACATAATGATGTCACTTTTTCTTGAATCGTATTAGAGTCTATAGGTATGCCTTTCTTACAGCAGTTCTGCAGTCACATAAAAGCTTCATTTTCAATACGAGATAAAAAAGATATTTCACAAAAAGCGAAACATTTTCACGCCTGCTGGCATAGCTGCAGTGACAGCTTCACAATTTTTTTTCTTTCTTTGCAATGGTCCTTATGCTGGATTCATTTATCTTCAAATGGCAGGCAACTGTAGCTGCAGGCTTCAATCTATGGCACCTATCAAGCAACTCAACTTTTTCTTCTATTGTCATGACTTTCCTCTGCTTCTTAGAAGCACTTACAGTGTCACTAGTGGCACTAAATGTGGGTCCCCTCATGTTATTCAAGGTTTATCATATTGTACTAAACATAATGAAAAGTACATGAGAACCATGAGAGATCACTTTTTACTGCAATAGGTATGATATGCATGATATGTAAGCTCTGGAGAGATGAACTGCTTATACATAGATGATTAGCAACATGGGGCATTTTAAGCAGATACTGACAATATTTTATCTTAGTGTGATAACAGGAGAAAGTGGCTATGAAATTACATCAGTAGTACATTATGTACTATAGTTAATTTTATGCAGTTATGATTTAATGTTGTACTTTTATGTTTATTTACATTTCTCTTGACTGTGAATGGTGACATGTATGATCTATGATTGTGTGCATAAGTTTTGATAAGATTTTATAATATACTTGTGTATATTTTGTGGTGGTAAATGATAATATGCTAGTATCTACATATATGTTATGCATTAATGACATATCTAAATTTTTGTATTTTTTGCAATATTTCTAGGTTATGCAGTTTGTTTTTGAGTTTTTCAAACTGTCATGAATTTCCAAAAATTTTCCAATATATTTATTTAAAAAAAATCTACATACAAAGTGGACCTACACAATTCAAACCCAGGCTGCTCAAAGGTCAAATGTACTTGTGTCGTGTTTCTTTATCCATTCAGTCACTCTATGTCTTTTGATTAGAAATTTTAATCCATTCACATTTGAAGAAGTAATTATTGTTAAGAAATTACTACTGTCATTTTAATTGTTTTCTGACTATTTTGCAATTTCTTTCTTCTTCTTAGTGTCTTCCTTTGTGATTTGATAATTTTTGTAATGCTATGCTTCAATTCCTTTCTCTTTCTCTTTGTTGTATCTATTACAGATTTTTCTTTGTGATTTCCATGAAATGAACCTTAAAACATTTTATAGTTATAACAATCTATTTTAAGCTGATAACAGCTTACATTGCACACAAAACTCTATACATTTACTTTTTCCCGACCATATTTTACATTCTTGATGTCACTATTTACATCCTTTTTCTTTTTTTTTTTTT
>VBSM01001483.1:21854643-21867260 GCA_008086735.1 Cheirogaleus medius
TGAGCTCAAACGATCCTCCCACCTCAGCCTCCCAGAGTGCTAGGATTACAGGCGAGAGCCTCCAACCATGATCAATATAGCTTTTAAATTAAAAGAAAATTTAAATCATGTAATCTCAGTTTTGTAAAATATACGCTCAGCCTTGAAAAAAAATAGCTAATAAGTATCTCTAAACATCATATTGTACACCTTAAATATATGCAAGAAAAAAGAAGAATAGTAAAGATAAAATTTCAAGGAAAGAAAAATATATCTGGGTTCAGACAGAATGGGTAAAGTAGACATCTTAGAAAGGTGGTGAAGAAAGGAAATAAGCCATGAATTCAAAGAAAGGAAGACTGGCATACAAATTTGTTAATAAAACTTTTACATAACACCAAAGTCTTCAGAAGTGAAAACCCAAAGACCCAGGAAAAACTGTGTATTTTTATGCTAAATCTGATGAAAGAAGTGTATAGTTGTGATAAAACATTATTAGACAAAAAGCGTTATGATTTACTGGTAAGAAACTGGGGTGGAGGGGAATTTCAGCAAGGCTTGTTTGTTCAGATTCTTTCCTATGTCTCTGTATGACATTCATCTCCCCAGGTATGGGGCAGGACACCTGTCACATGAGTATCTTCAGGGGAAAAAGGAGGAGGTCAGAGAGTGAACTTCATAGGTTTTATGGCTTATTTTGGGGGATTCATTTCATGGGGAGAAACTAGGGAGGAAAAAAGTCAGAGAAAAGTTCCTGTTTCTGGGGCCTGCTCAATCTCCTTTAGCTCAAATTACTCACCATGCCAAGGTGCCATACTTCTGAGTACTGTGTTCTGAGCCACAACAGACTTAACATTCCTTATATTTCAGATTAACACCTGAGAAATACCAATATTCATTTTTTTTCCCTGAGTGAGCTGAATGTAAGCAGAGTGGATTCTATGTGGGAAAAAAAACCTGTTATCTTCCCTGTTCACTGTTGCAACACAGAATGGGGAGTTTCAAAGCCCTTTCTTGAAACACATTGCTCTATTTCCACAGAATCTGGCAAATTATGAGCACTGGGGCTGTACAACTTTTTTCTGTTCTAATGCACAAAGCCATTTCATACCATCTGGCTATGAGCCAAATTGCCTCAACATCAAAAGCTGATGCTTGGGTGGACACATTAGGACTAAGTGTGTTGGCACTGCTCTGTGATGAATGTCCCTTGGGGCAAGCCTGAAATATGCCCTATTCAATCCACTGTTATTAATAAATCCATTTACATTATTATGAAATTCACCTGCAAATGCTAAACATCCAGAACAATTTTTTTTTCTTTTTAATAAAATATAATGTGGATATAGCCTTTTTTGGGAGGCAATTTGGTCATTTTTTACAAAGCTTAAAATAGTCTTACCAAATAACCTAGCAACCAGACTTCTAGGTATTTGCCTAACTGGTTTGAAAACTTATGTCCACAGGAACACCTGCACATGAATGTTTATAGCAGCTTTATATATAATCACCAAAAACTTGAAGCAACCAAGATGTCCATCAAAAAGGGAAGGCATAAACATATGTGGTGCAAGCATATAGTGAAATACTATTCTGTGACAGATGAATCTTAAACGCATATGGCTAAGTAGGAAAAAACAGGTGAAAAAACTACATACAGTATTATTCAATTTAAATTGTATTCTGGAAAGGCAAAGCTATAAAGAGAGAAAACAGATCAGTGTTTGCTGCCAAGAATTTGGGAAGGGGGGTGAATTGAATAGGTGAAACACAAGGGATGTTTTAGGGTGGTGAAACTACTGTAGTGGCGGATGCATGACACTGAATTTGACACATTCCATAGAATTTTACAGAACAAAAAATAAACCTTAATGTTTTTGAATAAAAAAAATCTTTAAGAGGTTAAGGGAATCCAAGGATGAAATACATACTCTTACAAAGAATCTATATTACAAATGTATGAAATAAGCTGATTAAAGGGAGCAAGGTTGAGAGTAGAAGGTGCTTTCAAAGTAACTTTGAAAATGAGTAGAGACTGTTAGACTGAAGGCAAAAGGAACTGTGCATAAGCATCATACTCTAATTGATAAAGTTGTTTCCCTGGGGTATGGGTTAATAATTCTGAAATCACTATGCATGTATAGTAGAATTGGACGATTAAGGAAATAGATGTTGGATGGTGGGACCCAGCTTTTTCAATGTTGGAAAGAGAGGTTACAGATAAGCAGAGGGGGAACACTAGAATAATCCATGTGGTACTGGATTAGAGTTGGAGGTATTAGTATGAACTCATGTTTAATTTACTATAGATTTTAGAACAAATGGATGCACTTAGAAATATTTATAGATATGTGTATATACATGGGTTAGTACATGCACATATATTTCCTTGCTCTGTTAGCTGAGAAGACCTGAAAGTAATGATACCCCTGTAGCAGTGAGGACACCCAGTGCCCAGATCTTAGTTTCTAAAATCACCACTGAAGAAAAGGAACCAGGGCTTCTTAGACAAATAGCTCATTCTAAACTGAAGCAGGGAAAATATAAGATGAACTTGGAGCATCTTGAAGTGCCAGAATATAAGGAAGTGCTAAAAAAAAATCCACAGTATGGTAATATCAAAATAATATATGAGTCAATTGAAAGAGTTCCCAATGTCCAAAGGTATAATAATTTGAAAAACAAATAAATAATGTACTATTAGATTAAAACTCAAAGTATTTAAAAATTTCATGACAGCATACTGAAATAAATATACAGGAGAGAATAGACAAATGTCCTGTTCAAAATAAATTAAAATAAATTTTGTAGACTTTTCCCTCTCAAGGTGATGACACTTAACTTCCAACCCTATAAGTGTGGGCTGCGCATGGTGACTTCTTTCCAAAATGTACAATTTAGATAGGGGGAAAACAGTGATTTTATAGTGCAGACACCTGACAAATACTACCTTAACCAGGTAATCAAGGTTAACATCAACAATATAAAGTATGATGATAGCATGAACTCTTGATATAATGTGATGAGATTCGTACTTTACCTCTGTGGTCTTCCTCCCAAAACACATAATTCTGGTCTTTCCAATTAGGAGAAACACATCAGACAAAATCAAATTGAGGAATATTCCCCAAAACACCAGATCAATACTCCTCAAAAATGTCAAAGTCAGCAAAAACAAGGGAAGTCTGAGAAAGCGTCACAGGCTAGAGGAGCCTATGGGCTACATAAATGAATAAATGCAATATGGTAACTTGAATGGGATCCTGGAACATAAAAATAACATTAGGTAAAAACTAAGGTAATCTGAATAAAGTATGGACTTTGGTTAACAACAGTGTACCAATACTAACTGTAACAAAGGTATCACAGTAATGTAAGAAGTTAATAATGGATGAAACTGAGTGTAGGGTATATGATAACTCTCTGGGCTATCTGCACAATTTTTTTGTAAATCTAGAATTATTCCATACAAAATTGTATTTAAGAATATAATGTGAATCTTACTTGTATTTGGAGTGGATAGAACATAAGACAAATTGTGTGATTATTCTTGCTTTGTTTGGAATGGATTACATTTGGGAAATTTTGTTATACCTGTACTTATCAAAGTGGTGATCATAGATCAGATACATATTTTGCAAGTATGACAGGCTTGGCATTATATTAGCAAATTTTATAATCAAAATATAAATTTCAATAACTTAGTTACTGATGAGTAAGGTGGAAAAACTTTTTTTGGTTTAGGATTTTGGTTTATTTTAGATAGGAGAGGTGACCAGAGGATAGTATGATGATGGAGTTGATCCATTAGAGAAGAGAAAAGTGATGAAGCATGAGATAAAGAAACATCTTCAGAAATATCCTATTAAGAAAGAGGAGATGGAATTTAGTGTGAAAATGGAGTAGTTGGTTTAGATAGTAGCACCACAGACAGTTCAATTATAGTCAAATTGAGGAGGAAAGAGTGACACATTTAGTGGTACTGGGCCAGTGTAAGTTTTTATCTGACTCTTTCTATTTTTTTTCTCTTTTCTATGTTTTTATAAACAAAATATTTAACTGAATGTGAGCAGGAGAGAGGATATAGAGAGGTTCAAAGAGAGAAAGAAAGTCATAAAATAATATGGGTAACCTAAATTGCCCTGATCTAACTATGGTGTTGATAGCGGAAAAGCAAGTTTAGAGACTGTATCAAAATACCCACCACTAAGAAAACCATATTGGATAAAATCAAGAAAGATTTATTTGTTTTATTTCCAATAAAGATTAGCTGGAGAGCTTTTCCCACTATAGTTATGCAAGGGCCTAAGTTAAAGGAAGTTCCTCCTCAAGAGTTTCAGTGATCATCAAGGCAGGAGATGAGGTGAACTGATGTGTCTCACACTGACACCCACCATCATGGCCCACTCACACTAACCAGAACTAGTTATATGGTTACATTTGTCTTCAAGGAGATGGAAAAGGATATAATTCACATGGGCCCCAAAAGAGAGGGATCCAGATGCCAGTAGTCATTTGCTATATGTGTCACAAAGGCTATCTGATATGAATTTGAAGAAGATTTAAGTGGAAAATCTCCTGGAGAAAAATAGAGAGAAATATTACATTAGGGAAAGAATAATCTGTACTTACTAACTTTCTGAAGTGCCTTTACTCGGATATTTTTAAGAGTAAGAATAGAAAGGCATTAATTGTTTTTTTCTTTGCCTCAAGGGGTATACTTCAACACTGATGGATGTGATAGGACAGTCATGAGTCTTTCAATCCTACTATAAAGCTATAAAGTCAGTAAGCTGATCTAAATAAAAGAAGCACTTAAGAAGTATGTGTAAAATAGTCATTGATTTAGCAACTATGTGGCAGTAGCAACACAACTAAGATTTGAACCCAGGGATATTTAACTCTAAAGTCAGGGCCATTTTCTCTATAATATATAATTTTCCTTATTGGCAAAGACTAGCAGAGTTGTATGTCCTATGTAGGCCTAGGGTAAAGAAAATAGGGCATCAATTTTGTTCTGCCATTAACTATTTATACTACATTAATACAGACAGATTCCTAACTCTGCTTCATTTTCTATAATTTGAAGGGAAAGGATGACTAGATGATGTTTAGAGGGGCAGTATCCCTGATATAGAAGCTTTGGAGTTGAATAAAACTAGACTCAAACTGTTGCTGCAAGTAATTGACTTTCCATTCCATCCTATGAAAAATGGGGGTTAGTCTCTCTCTCTCTCTCTATTTGTTGTATAAATTTAAATGAGATAGTTTTTATAAAGGCACATAATACAACCTCACATTCTTTCAAATATCCATTTAACACCTAATTTGTGGCATCACTCTCTTAGGCAGTTGGAATAAAGTAGTGAATAATACATACAAAAATGCTTATCTTCATGGACTATTAAAAAATGAGGATAACCAATACAAGTTTCTTTCTTTTTCTCCAGATAGTATTCCTTTCACTTCCAAAATTCTGCTTATATTCTCTTCTTTACTTTTCCAAAAACCCTTCTATTCTTTGATTAATATGGAATCCTGGGCATGGTCAATTTGTTAATTAATATTCAAATATAAAATTAAACTATTTGTCTTTTTCACTTTATAATCCGCTTATGGTATGGAAAAGGGCTGATCTATTTTAAGACCAAATTTTGTAACCAATAAAAATCTGATAGTGTCACAGCATAATAAATACTTTCATCAAAAGATGATTATTTAAAAGCATTTGCCAAATCTATGCCTATACTTGCTGAAACAATTGAAATTAAATTGTAGATATGATGACACTACATCATAAATACTTCAACCTGTATCTCCTAAGAATAAGGAAATCCTCCTACATAGTCCCCATACTATTATCACACCCAAGAATTTTAACAGTGATACAACAATTATGTCCAACATAGAGTCCATATTCAAATTTCCCCAAATTTTCCCAAATGCTCTTCTACAGATTCCTGTTTCTGCCCCAAGATCCAATTAAGGCTTCCTTACTGCATTTGGTTGTCATGTCTCTTTAACTTCCTTTAATCTAAAAAACTCCCGTCACCCTTTTTGTCTTTCATGATTGTGATATTTTAAAGAGTCCAGGTAGAATGTCTTGTAGAATGGCCTACATTCTGATTTATATAAATGTAAATTCATGTTAAACATGGTGTTATAAGAATTGTACAAATGTAACATGTGCACTTTTTATTACAGTGTATCAGAAATCATGTAAATGTTAATTTGTCCTATTATAATTATGCTAAGTTTGAAGACTGGGTAAAATGGTGTTTTCTAGCTCTCTTCATTATAGAAGTAATTTTTTCTATTGCAATTAATAAGCAATTTGTGGTTTCATACTATGAGAGCCTGTTAATATCTTATTTTCCTACAACATTTCAACTAATGGTTTCAGCATCTGTTGATGATTCTTGCCTAAATCAATAATACTATCAGTGGTTGTAAAGGTCATTGGTGACTTTCTAATTGTATTGTTACATCTAAATTTATTAGCTAGTGTTTTACTGCAATGAAGAGCTTTCCTTTATCTTCTTTTTTGAGCATTATTGTAGACTCAGAGCTTCTTTTTCATATTCTGTATAATATAAACCATTATGATTATTATTCTTTTTGATGTTCGAATTGTCCCAAAATTTATATAGTGGGAGCCCTATCAAGGCAACTCTTGTTCCCCATTAGTGTGTCATAAGTGAATATTTTAAATCTTAATGTAAAACATTATTTCTTAAAAGACTAGAACAGATTTTATTATTCCAGTGGAAAAAAATGCCTGTTCCTTTGATATTTCCCCTAATAACTTAGAAATGATAAATCTAAGAGTATTTCTCCATTTAATGCAACAGATTCAGTAAAAAAAAAAAGTGATTGAATTACTTCATGGGTGATGAACTATTCCCAACAAACCAAACATCAAACACCTGTGTCACAGCTGTTCTCAGCTGCATTTAT
Source organism: Cheirogaleus medius (assembly GCA_008086735.1). NCBI lineage: Eukaryota > Metazoa > Chordata > Mammalia > Primates > Cheirogaleidae > Cheirogaleus > Cheirogaleus medius. The sequence goes on from VBSM01001483.1 coordinate 21,861,580, forward strand.
GTCATTGGCGATCATTATGAAAAAAACTGCAACCTTGTAATGAGGGTAATTATAAAGGGGGAAAATTTCACAGAGCTCTCAGGGAGCTTGCTAGTGTTCTTGAGTGGTATTGGGTGATGAGTAATGATGATTTATCATTCTATATAACTGCTCATAAAGCAATTTTCAGTAAAGTCTTAACAATTTGTTATCATTTATATAAAGTATATTATTTTTTATTTCAGAATATTATAGGGATATAATACAAATAGTACAAATGTATATAGTACAAATGTTTTGGTTACATGGATTGCTTTTGTACTGCTTGGGTCAAAGTTATAAGTGTGCTCATTGTACCCGTTAGGTATGATTTCACATATCCCCTCCTTCCCCTCCCACCTGCATGATTTCCCTTGAGTTTTACTTCCATATGTGCACGTGAGGGCTGATTGGTTAGTTCCAATTTAATAGTGAGTACATGTGGTACTTGCTTTTCCATTCTTGCGATACTTCACTTAGGAGAATGGTCTCCAGTTCCATCCTGATTGTTGCAAAAGGTATTAATTCATCTTTTATGGCTGAGTAGTACTCTATGGTATACATATACCACATTTTATTAATCCATTCATGAATTGATGGGCACTTGGGTTGATTCCCCATCTTTGCAAATGTGAATTTTGCTGCAATAAACATTTGAGTGCAAGTGTCTTTATAATAAAAGACTGTTTTTCCTTTGGCTAAATACCCAGTACTAGGATTGCTGGATCAAATGGTAGTTCTACTTTTAGTTCTTTGAGGAATATCCATACTATTTTCCATAGAGCCTGCACTAGTTTGCAGTCCCACCAACAGTGTATAAGTGTTCCTATCTCTCCTCATCCATGCCAGCATCTATTGTTTGGGGACCTTTTAATAACAGCCATTCTCACTGGGGTTAGGTGATAGCTCATTGTGGTTTTGATTTGTATTTTTCTGATGATTAATACATTATTTTTAATTGGCCATATTATCTATAGCTGAGACACAGGCCACACCATCTATCAGGCACAAAGCTTATTTAAAATTGCTGCTGCATAATGTAATATATGTTTAATTTTTGGTTTTCTGTGACTACTTAAGTTAGCTATTTCACCATTTTGTGTAGAGAGAAAATGCTCATTGTTTTGAGTGTTTATTTACTAGCATTCTGTATAATTACTTACCATGAATGTTTACCCCTTGGGCTTAGTTACATAAAATTATTTTGTAATCTGAGTATGACTTTCACAAAAAAATAAAGGATCTTCTCATTTCTAGCCCCATACATGGCACTCATAAACATTCAGTAAATACTTGTGTAAGGAAATAGATGAAGAATTTAAAGTAGCGAGGAAGATGCAATAGGGTGTTATGGCATCTAATAAAGATGCACCTTATGTTCTTTGGCTGACCTTATATGGTAGCTAGGCCTCAATCTCTCATCCTTTTGTTGCAAAGCCTTGTCTGAGATAAGTTAAAATAGGCAATCCAATAGATATGGTGGCAGATGTAGAAAAATCATACAAGATTTTCACCCAAAGTAAAAAGAGAAGGGGTCAGGATATAGGATAAGTGAGAAATAACTCATTGTAGTGAGCTTCTAACTAAAGAGCATGATAATCATATAGATTAAGTCTAACAATTCAGAGTTAGGGGCTTCACTGTGAATAAATAGCCTTTACAACATATTAAGGATCTGAAGCCAGAGGTATTTTTTTCAGAGACACTTCTGCATTGATTTTGTTTTGCCCCTTGGCTATAGGTGTTTCCAGGCTGACTCTGAATTTGGTCTAGGAATCCAGAAATCCTAGAGTTTATACTCTTTTTTTCAGACAGAAGCACTTGGGTTATCAGTGTGAGTTTTTCCAAAAATAAAGTGGAAACCCCTTATAAAAATATTAAAAATACTTTAAGAGAATTAGTCACTTTCTCAATGCCAATAAGATCCTACTTGTTCAGAAAGTGTCCCAGATAGCCCTGTAGGGAAGGAAAGAAGAAAGCTATGCTACATCACTGCTCTCAATCTAGGTGGCTGCATTGTTTCTGTTAAAGATATTGGGAACTCAGGTATGTTTCTTCCTGACCTATAATCCTGCAAGTAGTTTCCTGATAAGGATTCACTGTAGTGTAAGAGTCATATGTATTCATAGCTATTGCACCTATTGACTTAAATTACTTTATAGCACTCAGCACTACCTGAATGATTAATTACATTTTAAACACTGTATGTTCATTTGTTAATTTATTTATCTCATCTTTCAATAGAATATAAGTTCCATGAGGGCAAGGACTTTGACTTGTTTACAAATGTGCCATCAACACTAGGGAAAGTAGCCTGGTACAGAGTAGATGCTTAATTAGCATTTACTGTGGAATGGAGCACTGCTACTTACCTGATTATGTGGACTTAAGAGCATGTAGAATCTGTCTTATTCTTTATGCCATCCATTCACCTGAAGCAGAGTACAATGCTGTCCTCATGGAAAAAGCAACAAAGCTTTATTTGGGGCACCCCTATGGGGATGGAGTACGAACCCCAGTTCAAAGTGAAATCTTTGTTTTGAAACTTTCTTTCATAGCATTATTATGAAAGTCTTATCTCTTGCTCTATCCTTTCAACTTCAAAATTTAATATTTCACCTGAAATGGGATACACCAGTTTTGACTTCCCTTCCCCATTATTCTCCATTATTATTTTTACTCCTCTGTGTATATGTGGGGAGGAGAGGGCAGTAGATTTTCACTCTACAGCACTAAAGATTTACTTGGATCAAGAGATGGCTTCCTCTGTGAGAAATACTAGTCATTTTTATAGGCCACTTGAAAAATATATTTCCATTTTTTTCCTGCTGCCTATCCTGTGGAGAGATTTGTATAGAATTAAATGTATTTCCATTACTATAGCCCTCAACTTATTAATGATTGGGTGTCTGCTATAGTCCTGTCATTTCTAACTAGCAGACAATTCATCCTAGCAAATTGGTCAGTAATAGTAAATATTGCCCCAGAACATAAGCTACAAAGAGAGGTAATTTAAGGCATTATAACAGAGGGGAAACCTCCTCTGGAAGTTTAGTACTCAGAGGGAGGGTATGGAAGTGCTTCAAGACTTGAAACACTGAATTGTACCCTCCAAGTTAATCAAGGGAATACTCTCCTGATTTCAAATTCTGCCTCACATAGAGTTATACCTAGTGATGAATTTCCCCAACTTGGTGTCACAACTAACCACATTTGCTTTTGTGAAAATTCCTAATACAAGAATTCTAAGGAAATAGATCTAAACTCTCAATTGCATAAAAAGTGCTACAGGTTTTGACAGGAGGTAACATTAAGGGAAAAGTGAATGCAAGATTGCATTACATAATCTGGGAAGAGGAAAAATATCAAAGGCACAAAAAGGAGTACTAAATAGCAAAAGGAAATCTTCAAAGTGCCCTTGATGATGTTAATATTTTAAACATAGGTTATTAAGTATGAAATGTCTGATCTCCTTAAGTACTAAGTTTGACAGTTGCTATCTCTGACATTTCTCTTTGATGCTTCTTTTTTTATTTATATTGTAAAGGCACATCTTCAGTCTTTCAGATGCATGGTTTGGCTTAAGATTATCTTTCACATTTATTTTTTGAGCAATTCATGTGAAACCATGGATAAGTCAAAAAATCGTGCTATTCTCAAATAAGAGTTCTATCACTGAACCAATTCAGCACAGACAGCTCAAAATATCTATGAAGTGTTTGGGAAGGATGTGGCTAATGAACGCACAGTACGTCAATGGTTTGAGAAGTTCCATTCTGGTGACTTAATCTTGAAAATGAGCCACATGGGTGACCTGAGACTAAAGTGGATAATGATGAGCTAAAAGCTGTAGTGGAAGTGAATCCATCTCAACCTATGCATGAATTAGCAGCAAGGTTTGTGTTACTATTCCAACAATATTTTACATATGTTTCAAATGGGCAAGGTAAAGAAGCTGGATAGATGGATACCACATGAATTAAATGAGCATCAGAAGAGAAATCATCTTGAAGCTTGCCTTTCTTCGCTGTCATGACATAAAGGCGAACCATTTCTATACTGTATTGTTGGGTGTGATGAAAAGTGGATTCTTTTTGACAATCGCAAGCATTCATCACAATGGTTGGATAAAGATGAAGTGCTGGAACACAGTCCAAAACCAAATATTCATCAAAAAAATTAATGGTGTCTGTTTGGTGGTCCAGCACTGGTATTATCCACTACAGGCTTCATGAAACCTGGTAAATTGATTACGGTGGATGGTCTACTGCAACCAGCTAGATGAAATGATAAGTATGCTTGTGATTAAGCAGCTGAGATCAGTCAATAGAGGCAGGCCAATCCTCCTACAAGACAATGCCCAACCACATGTCACACAAACAACGCTGCTCAAACTAATGAGGCTGGACTTGAAAACTCTCTGTCATCCACCATATTCACCAGACATTGTACCACTGACTATCACTTTTTCTAAGCTTTGCTCCAGCTCTTGCAAGGAAAAATATTCAATTCTCAACAAGCTGTGGAAAATGCCTTTCGCGATTTCATCGTCACTCGCTCTCCAGGCTTCTTCGCTGCTGGCATAAACAAGCTACCATTAAGATGGCCAAATTGTGTAGATAGCTTAGGTGCATACTTTGATTAATTGTACTGCTTCTTGTTTGACATATAATGAACTCTAAACTTTTGATTCAAAATAGGACATTTCATATTTAATGACCTAATAATTTTATAACACCCAAGGCCCTTCATTATACAACATCAAATTATTTAACATGATAAATTTAATGTACATTGGCTATACACTGGACCATGATTGTGTTTTCTACCAATTTAATAGCAGTTAACAGTAACTGTATAATTCTATTATACAATAGTGTATAATAAAATGTTTGACTTAGACATATATCTGGATAGAGAAGCTATGTTCAAGGAAATGTTAATCATGATTTATTTTATGGCTCCCTCTTTCACTTCACTTTGCTCTACATGAGACTCTGTGGTGAATGAAATAATAAGAATGATGAGGACATTGGTGATTATTTCTCCCCTGTTTATCTTCCAAATTTAACAATAGCAAAAATTGTCAGCTCTTTGGGCTTAGAAAAAGTCAGAGCAGAGGAGATACCGTGAGCCCCAGGTAGCCTGAACTCTTGTGTTTCACCTTTAGCTTAGCAACATGCTAACCCACCTACTTATATTGTGTCAAGTAGCTGTTAAAAATCAGAATAAATTGCACCCAGAAATGTGCCACAATTTAAGTGTATCAAAGTATTTTATGTTGTCCAGAAATCCTGGAGAAAAATTTTTCAAATAAAAGCAAATTGACAACTATGGCAGATAATGATAACAATAATGATACTAACAACGATGATAAACAATAAAACATACAGAAGCAAAGAAAGAACATGTTTTCCCTAGTTATGAAGTTCTCATCTTTCCCATTTCTATTTGATCTCAAAGAAAACCCTCTTTGAATTCTATTTGTGCATTTTTAAGACTGAACGTCCTTTCTATCATGATGAACCAAGCACAATTAGAAAAAAGTAAAACCACATAATGACTGAAAAATAAAGAAAAAAGTTAGAGCTTGTCCTTTTAAGCAATAACTATTTTTTTTTTGAGACAGAGTCTCACTCTGTTGCCCAGGCTAGAGTGAGTGC
>VBSM01001483.1:21867360-21896004 GCA_008086735.1 Cheirogaleus medius
CGGCCTCCCAGAGTGCTAGGATTACAGGCGTGAGCCACCGCGCCCGGCTGCAATAACTTATTTTTAAGCCCAAATGGCAGTGTATAAATAATAGTTATGACAAAGTGAAACAATGAATTTAAACAAAGATGGGCATGCCTCCCAAATAGAATTTCATCAAAGAAAAATGTAGTTGTAAGTAAATTAATCAACATTCCCCCTATTTATTCTAAAGCAATCTTGTATCTTGTTTTTTCCACCTAGTGCTGGATTTATGCTTTTGTTTCCTACTGACAGAGATTGACTAAATATTGCCCCAGTGTAATTTTCCTGTAACACTAATTATATATGTATCACTGGAATAATGCGAAAGCAGAAACTCTTTTGGGAAGCCAATCATTTAGACTGCACAGTAATAAATTAAAATCAACAGATGAGAAACTAACCCCTTTCTCACAAATAGAAATATCTTTCTTGATCCAATTGAGTTCACATGTTACCAATTCACAGTCTAGGGTTTAATTTCCATAATACATTAATATTATTAATATATATTACATGCATTTAAACTCTGTTACAAACCATGCTGGTCCATAGAGTACATCACATCCACAGCAAAACTATTAAACAAATTGTGATTCTGTAATTAAGATAAAATACTCATACACTTGATGTACAGTATTTAATTAAATCTGAAGTAGAAAGAAAGAGAAAGGATGCACACACACACACACACACACACACACACAGAAGAACTAGTAAAACTAGGGAAACCTGAACAAGATCAGCGTATTATGTCAATGTCAATTTTCTGGTTGTGATATTGTATGGTAGTTTTGCAAGATGTTGCCATTGGGGGAACTGAGTGAAGGGTGCACAGGATCTTTCTATATTGTTTCTTACAACTACATGTGACAGTCAAATTTTCTCAATAAAAATTTTACTTAACAAATACAAGAAAAAAATTTACCTTATATTTAACAGAGAAAGAGCTTTAAAAATGAGAGCAGAAGATAACCAAAATATTAATAGAAGGACAAAATCAGAGACTTTTCAGGACTATATTCAAAAGCCAAGAGTGTTGTATTCAAAGAAGATAAAGGTCCTGCAAAATTTTATTTTACTCTGGCATGAAGTTACCATGGCTGGAGTCAACAGCTTCAACAGCTTACATTTTATACTTTCAGAAATGCTTCTATGGATTCCTTGGTTTTTTTTTTGTTTGTTTGTTTTTCCGCTAAGCTGTAATAAGGTAGGCCCCAATACAAGCTTACCTTAAATCATGGATGTTGCTTTGTGTTTCAGTGGCCATGACGGGAGGTAGAAATTAGCAATGTATATTATTGAGGAAAATATGAAAGCTTAATCTAATCCATTGTTTGTATCTTTTTCCATCTTGTTCATAGTTTTGAAATTTATAGTGTTTTGATAAAAGTTATCAATTTTATATAGGTATCTATTCTCTCTAAATTCATCCATTAATATGATTTTTATGTAACCTTAACTAAATGCTAAGATTATTCTATTATGGAAAAAATTCCAACAAGCTAGCCTCATTGAAACTCCCTTATATGTGACTTGTTCCTTTTGTCTTGCTTTTTTCAGGATTCTTTTTTGTCTTTGATATTTAACTGTTTGATTATAACGTGTTTTGGTTTAATCTTGTTTGGATTGAATCTGATTGAACCCATGACCTTCCTATACTTGGATATTTATGTATTTCTTTATATTGAAGAGTTTTCTGCTATTATTTCTTTATATAAACTTTCTATCTCTTTATTTCTCTCTTCTTATTAAACTCTTACAACTCAAATATTTGCATTTTTGATGCTATCCTGTATATCCCATAAGCCTTCTTTAGTCTTTTCATTTCTTTTTTTCTTTTCTTCTCCTCTGACTGTATATTTTTGAACAACCTGTCTTGGACTTCACAAATTCTTTTCTCTGTTTGATCAATTCTGCTGTTGATGTTCTCTATTGCATTTTTCATTTTATTCAATATAATTTTATCTCCAGAATTTGGTTTATTTTTTATAATTTCAATCTCTGTTAAATTTTTGTTTTGGTCACCTATTGTTTTCCTGATATATTTAATTGTTTCTCTGTACTTTCTTGAAGTTTGCTGACCTTTCTTAAAACAATTATTTTTAATTCTTTGTCAGGAATTTTGTATATCTCCAGTTCTTTTGGGTCAGATACTGGGAGATTTTTATGTTCTTTTGGTAGTGTTATGTCTCCTTGTTCTTTCATGCTTCTTATTGCCTTATATTGATGTCTGCACATTTGATGGAGCAAGCACCTTTATCAGACTTGACAAGCTAGTTTCACTATGGAAAGACCTTCCCATATAGGGATGTGTGAGGGCATTTTTTGGGTGGGGTTCAGCCATTCTGGCACCAGTGAAGGTGCCAGCTGTGTAGTCCCTGTGTAGCTCTGTCAGCTCTGTCAGATGTGGTCAGTATTGTTGAAGAGTGCAGGGATCCTCAGTGGCAAATACTGTAGATGCCCACAGTGGAGGCAAGAGTTGTTGGAGTGTTCAGTGGCAATGATTGCTTAAGTTCACTTGATCTCTTTTTCTCCCACTGGGGAATTTGTGGCTGAGGGGGTTCCTCTTGCCACTAGATCAGGTTTGTGGGCTCACTTGCTGTGGCAGTGGTACCAGTGTCTGATGAGTGGTACCCATGAAGTAGCCAATGGAGCTGAGGCCTGAAGCATGACAGGCATGGAGTGACTATATCTCTGGGATTTGAGGTGTTAATGGCTCTGGTACCAGTGGTGCAGACACCCCTGCTGCTGTGTTGGTAAAGGAATGCAAGGCATGAATTCTTGTGAAGCAACTAGAGGAGCTGAGAATGGGAATGCAGGTGTGCATGGAATCACAGTGTTTCTGGTGTTGGCATAACTTTGGTGTTGGAGAAGGGCCTAGCTCTCCATGGCAGCTGAGCTGTTGTCCAGATCATGGACATGCACTCTGGGGCCCGGGGTGAAAATTAGCTTGCTTTGTCAATGTCTCCATTATCTAAGACATGGGAGGGCCCAGTGAAGCCACAGAGGCTGGGTCTAGAGTGTGAAGACTTGTGGGATAGCTGTGGCTCCTAGGTCAGCCATGTCTTCTGGACCAAGGAACACCTAGATGTGGGAGAAGTGGTGGCTCCCTTCCCAAAGTGACTCAAAAGCAACCATTTTTTTGTGAGGGGGCACAGAATGTGTAGCTGTGTCTCCCTCTCTGGGATTCCCTGGTGAAAATGGCTGTTAGTTACCTCAGTGCAAGAGATAACAGTGTATTCTGGAGCAGGCCACTAGAGACCATAGTGCTTCCTGCCACATAGCTGATCGCTATAGCCTCTACCTTTCTTTTGCTCTTAGACATCTTCTCGTGTCTCAGGTAAGTTAATCTCATCAGTTATCCTTTCTTTGTGGATATTCTCCACTTTTGCTCCACTGTGTTGGTGTAGATTTTTCAATGGGCCCTTTAGCTGTCTCTGGGCTATTTTGTTTTGAGAATAGCTATTTATATTTGGGATTTTTGTGTGTTGGGGGGGAGAATGAAGCCTGTTATCTCTTACTTCACTGTCTTGTTGACATCATTCTCTAATAATCTAGGATTTAAAATGAATAGTTATCATGAGACAAAAATACATATTTTATAGTACTAAAAGCATATAGAAAGAAAACATAGTTTAAAAAACAAAATTACTAATGAAATAGTAATTATAAAATGGTAAAATCAGACAGCTATAATTTTAAAAACACACATATTAAGAAAAGTAAAACAGCCTTACACACTTATTGCTGCACAAATTTTAAAATTACTGGACTAATAAGATGAAACATGATTGGTACTAATTTAAAATCTCAATAGCATTTTTTGGCAGTGTGAGCTACCCTACAAGTTTACCAAAATTGAGCACTGGCATCTTTTATAACCTGACTGTATAAAAGAAGACCGAATACTTTACAGATTAAATACTTGAGGTTAACTTAAAAGGCACTAAAGAGTAAAGCTCCATGAATCAGTGACAGAATCTTTCATTAACAAATATGAAAATTCTTGAATAGCAGTGTTTTAAATCATTGCTTTTCAAATTCCTTTGCTCTATACTTCAGAAAATTATTTTGTAAAATTCTGTACTTCTCACATTTCTTTTTAGGTTATCATGTCCAAATTGCAATATTAAAATAATTTCAAAGGAAACTATAGTATATTATAAAGAGTGACATTTTAAAATTAAATTGCCATATCACTTTTTAAGAATTTTGAATGAAATATAAATAATGTATTATCTTGATATCCATTATCACCTGCTTAAACATAAACAAATATATTCACTCTGAATAGTTGTAAATGTTATATACATCCTTTTATTTATTTATTTATTTACTTACTTACTTATTGAAACAGAGTCTCACTCTGTTGCCTGGGCTAGAGTGCTGTGGCATCAGCCTAGCTCACAGCAACCTTTTATTAAATTTTAATTAGCATTTCCATTTCATCTCTGCCACCAAATTTGTCATAATGTGATATACTTTCTCCTCATAATTACTCTATTGATATAATATTCCAGTGACTAATATGTGTATATTTTGAAGTATTGCTTTTTAATTTGCTATGATAGAAGGCTCTAGGTATGAAATTTGCTTCCTGAAGACTGATGATAGAGTTGTCATCATACTACGAATTAGTGCACAATTGATCAAAAGAATATGAACATATGACAGAATTTTGACAAATAATTATTAAACTTGAAAGAAGTTTTGAAATTTTGCATCTTAATGAGATGGATGTTGTTTTTCTTTTCTATATTTTTGTATTATGTCTATTTATACATTATATATTTATGCATTCCTAAATGGATATTATTATTGCTAGAATGAGATAGGTTGGAAATAGCTTTTATCCTAGTTTTAAAATTTTATAATACTGTGTTGACAACCTTGTTCACAAAAAGAAGTATAGAAATAGACGTTTTGGTTTTAGCCATTCAGTTCTTTGAACTCCTTCTTAGTTGTATGCAAAAATAACCTCATGATCCACCATCAAATATTATTTTAATGATCTATTAGCTGACAACTTGATTACATTCCACTTCAATTTCTTGGAAAGCAATGAAGTAGAAACCATTTGTCTCACAAAAGGATTTGTTATCCAGTAATTTAGGCTCATTCACTTTCTCCAAACCAACATTATTATAGCGAATTGTCCCTCTGTTTGGTGTCCTTAAGGTTTTTACCACTTGAAGCAATGTTTAGGAATAGAGCAAAGTTATTTTTTCTTTTACAAGAGCTGAAACGAGTTGTCAAAGGGGAGGAGGGAAAGAAGAACCAGTACATCCATCACACGTGTACCCTTCTTAGTCATATCCATTTTAAGAAAAACTACAGAAGTTTAAGATCTAAAAATCAAGATCTTTGTACAATCCATGTGTTTCTATTGTTAGGAAGTCTTTTCCTGAGCCAAGGATACACATATTCTAGATCAGAGACTTCTAACTGAAGTCAAAATAACATTCATTATCCTAAGATTGGTAGTTTCTGGGTTGGTTATGCCACTCCACAGTACTTCTGGTACCCACACTCCTTCAGTCTTTCATTGATTGTATTTTGATGGGTACAATAGCTCCAAGCACCATACTGTCAAGTGGCAATACCAAAAGCAGAAAACAAGGGAAGAGGGATTATACTTTTTCAGGGAGGAACAATGTTCCCAGAGGCTTCAAGTAAATTTTCCATTTACCAGATGAGGGTATCATGCTCAAACTTAGATCAATCAAAGGCAAAGGAAACAATATTCCCATAAATATAATAGACCAATTGTCATTCAGCCCTTGATTTACTGCCATGCCCCTCTCCAATCATAACTTTTTAGCAAAAAATTGGGATGTAGTAGCAGATATTTTCAGTGCTTTGGACATACCCCCTTGGATTATTTTATCATTTTTGTACCCCTCACCATTTTTATGTACACCAAACACTTTCACTCTCCCCCATGGCACCTATGTTTTTGTTTTGAGGACTGTTCTCAAGCTGTCAGAACCTGCTTTGCTCATATGCATGAACAGCCAGAAGTGCCTGGGAATTTACTGTCCTCTGCCCCCTTCCTTGTCAGGAGATGTTTAACCAATAACTGACTGATATGGGTAGTATAAATACTCCCATGATGGCAACAATTCTCAAGTGTGATTATCATTATCTCTAAAGCTCCTCTCAGGGATTTAGCCAAAGTCATCCTCCATGGGATTTTGCTTGATATTGCACTCTTGCTTAAGCCCCTCCACATACTGACCCCTTTTTCTTATTCTCCTAACAATTTTCCCAGCAATACTTTGTAGAAAATCACTTTTATGTGAGTCTTTTCCTCAGGATCTGCTTCTGAAATGTTCAGCCTAATACAAAAGAGTGAGCTATTGGGTAGTAATCAATATTTTCTGACTATTTAGACCATAAAAAATACGTTAGAATTACTTTATAGTTCTCTAGTAGGACTTAGAGTAGTAAAATTATCTCTTCATGTTATACAAACCATGTCCCTAAAATGATAAGATTGATTCTCCAACTACATATAGAAATCTGTTTTATTATGTGAAATGTATCTTATTACCTGGTAGTGACACTTCATATGAGGAATCTCTATGTTAACTGCAACATCCAGTGGAAATATTTGTATTTTAAATTTATTAAAATCACATATTAAATTATTTTCAGCTAGTAAGAGTCAATAGATAGATAGAGCTAGATAGATGAGAAAGATGGAGAAAGAGAGGGAGAAAGAGAGAGAGAGAAATATTATTTTTATTTCCAGACACAGATCCCTATGAATTAAATGTAATTATCTCGTGCAACGTATGGGGTATGGTCATGCTTGGGGCTCTGCCTCGAGGGGGGAGGGGGGCGTGGGCAATGTACATAACCGTAATATTTATACCCCCATAATATGCTGAAATAAAAAAAATTAAAAAAAATAAATGTAATTATCTCCATTTTGCATATGGGTAAAATGAGATTCAACAAGATTAAGGTACTTTTCAAATATATACAGCAAACCAATAATAGAGCTGAGATTTAAACACAGGTTTATACGAATCTTAAATCTGTGGAACTATATCATTGTGACTATGCCAATTTGTGGAACAAGAAATTTATCTCTTTGTGGGGAATCACCTTATATATTCTGCTGATGTTATGTTAGGGAATGCACAATGTACTTCCATTTCAGTCTATAGGTATGATAGGCAAGATTACGAATTGGAGCAAATTAGAGACATAAACAGCCTAGCAGTGATGGGTTCAAGAAAAAAAATCCATGAGTGCTTCTGCCAAATGATCTCATGACCCATCCAGCCAGAGTGTAGTAACATTTGTACTAGTTCCCGTGTATTCAGGAACATGGCAGAAAAGTCAGAGACTAATTCTCCATAAAATGTAGTAAGTCATAGGATAGAAGTTCTTCCAAACTCCAGTTGGTAAATTGGAACCATCATCTGAATTTCACAAAGGCGGAGTACAAAATTCTTACCTCTAAAGAAGAGAGACTTGATTAAATGTATGCAAATTTTTGTCAAAGTATACCTTAGTTTGTTCAGGTTGCTGTAACAAAATGCCATAGACTGAGTAGCTTCTAAACGAAATTTATTTTATTTTCTCAGATACATTAGTAACAAGGTCACCACTTTAGAGGTAGAACAAGATAATGGTCTTTAGGGAGTGAGAAAATGAATTGACTAAGGGAATATGAGATTATTGAGAGTACACTTTTACTGTTTTGGGGAATCCTTAGACTGTTGTCATATGAATTGACCCAAGCTAGCTTGCTGAATGTATATTCTGTCACCCCTATATCCCAGGCAACAGCCAGTACCAGCCAACAGCCAACACCTACCACTAGATACGTGAGTGAGGGCAGCTAACTTCAGTCACTAAGTAAGCCCTGCCAAAACCAGCAGAACTGTCCAGCTGAGCTCAACCCAAATCACTGACCCACAAAGCCATGAGCTAAAAGAAAAAAATGCTTCTTTAAAATTTTGAGATTTGCCTGTAATCCTAGCACTCTAGGAGGCTGAGGCGGGAGGATTGCTTGAGCTCAGGAGTTTGAGACCAGCCTGAGCAAGAGTGAGACCCTGTCTCTACTAAAAATAGAAAGAAATTAGCTGGACAACTAAAAATATACAGAAAAAATGAGTCGGGCATGGTGGTGCATGCCTGTAGTCCCAGCTGGGAGGCTGAGGCAGGAGGATTGCTTGAGCCCAGGAGTTTGAGGTTGCTGTGAGCTAGGCTGATGCCACGGCACTCTAGCCAAGACAAAAGAGTGAGACTCTGTCCCCAAAAGAAAACAAAACAAAACAAAAATTGAGATTTGCTCTGCCCAGATTGATTATTAATCAATAAAACATAATACCGGTATGTCAAGCATTGTTTTGACTGTTTTACATTTATTAGTTTATTCTAGGGTAACTAATTTACCCCAGTTTGGTCAGGAACTGGTTTTAGGGATGAAAGTTACACATCCCTAAGTTACACACAACTGCTCAGTCATGGAGAAACCGGGACTGTTGGTCACCCTATATTTAGCCTTCTCTCTTATTTACCTCATTATGAGTTCAATCTTGTGTGCTGCATGTAATGTACATAGAAGCTTGTACATAGGAAGAAGGATTTGATATACTTCTTCCATCATCACCTGGGTGATCTTGAGCAATTTATTTAAAGTCTTGGTTTCCTTGTCTGTATATTGGCAATAATGATATTACCTACTCACAGCATTGTGGGGAAAAGAAATAAGAAGAGTTTCTGAGTCTATAAAATTCACTATTATCAAGATTGCTGTTAATTTGTGGTAAAAAAAAAACTGTATTGATAAAGTGTGGGCAAATTTGAAGATAGTGCTGCTTTCAGTGCTATAAGTACTGCTTTCAATAGTACGGCATGCAAATGATCATTCGCAGAGAAACTGACATCTTAGCTTTTAGCTGAAATCTAGTATTTTAGATCTCTGATAGTGTTAAATTGAGTTAATTTAGAAGGAGGAGGGAAGGCTTTGATTCAGTACTTGATAAACCTATCTTGGAGAATTCATATTGCACTGCTTGTTCATGTATGCCTGGTGAGTGGAAGTTATTAATTTTAAATAACAAAATTTAGTCATAATCATAGCAACTCATCTACCGAAGATTAAATATTAATAGTCACTTTCAACAAAATAAGATGAGTATTTTTGGTAGGGGTTATCAGTCTTTCAAGGGAAATAATAACATATTTAAGCAAGAAAAACTCTTAAAAGCTTCTATTATTTTAGAGAAGAATAGTGAATGTAAATTTTACTATGTTACTGATATCCTTTAAATAGAATCATAATTAAAATCTGCCTTCTGGAAGAAATATTTCACCTCATTCACAGTGCTAGACTAATGATTATGTGTTTAACTTGCTCACAGAATATGACCTGATGGCTGGAAAATATAAAGGAACTAATTCTGCCAATTAAGTGGGTTCCAGGGGAAAAAAGGGAAAAGAAGAAAAAAAATGATATTAGAAAAAAGTAAAAATAAATATATATTAGAAAGCAAATTTATGTTGGCTATTTTAAGAAAAAGGAACATGGTAGACATATACAATAACTCATTAAATCTATCTCCCATTCCATAGATTTGGAGTTCCCTAAAACAACATAGAAGTTAATTGGTCTCATCTTTACCCAGTTTCCCTAGAACCAGAAATTCTATGAAATAGCAGAAGCACTGAGGATTTATTTTATTTTTTATATTTTTAATATTTTTTGAGGCAGAGTCTCACTCTGTTGCCCGGGCTAGAGTGCCGTGGCATCAGCCTAGCTCACAGCAACCTCAAACTCCTGGGCTCAAGCAATCTTCCTGCCCCAGCCTCCCGAGTAGCTGGGACTACAGGCATGCGCCACCGTGCCCAGCACTGAGGATTTATTAAGCGTCTTCAACATTGACGAAAGAATGCCTATTCTACTTGTGAAGGGGATAAAAAAAGAAAATATGTAAAGTTTATATGTAAACGTGTATACTTAATACAAGCTTGGTTTAGAACCATGAGTGAAAGAATAAGAATTTGAGTACATACCATGCATGCGGGTGTGTGTGTGCACGCGTGTGTGGTTGCCACTGACTTCATGAGCTAGTCAGCTCTGTGAGCTGATTTGTTGCCATGAATATTAAGCAGAATTTACCTCACATCCCAGAGCAGGCTCAACATGATTGCAGCATTTTTCACCTTGCTTAGTTTCAGTAGATTAACCACAATGATCAGCTAGCTCTCTCCAAATAAGGTTGGCATCATGGTGTGTGAAGGTACATTTTTCTCCAAGCTTTTCTAATTATAATTTCCTTTCTACAGATTTCTCCCTGTCTTTATTGAGTCCCTTTGGAATATGAGTATTTGCTTTATCCATTTTTCTATATATTAATATTAACAAGATATGTGGAGTTGTAAATGCAGAATCGTTATAAGCAAAAAAGTTCTTGTTCCTTAAAATCCCTCTTAATGAATAAGATGCTTACTCTATTGTCTTAAAGATTCTTAAAAATACATTACTATGATATATTTGATGGCAAAGTATTAATATATTTCTAAATATAATAGCAAACTGATTGCCTAGGTCACTGCCTGTATAATTTGTTTGCTGAGACTATTAAATTATCATTTTTCTGACAATGTAATAAACAAATGGTCATTTTGGAAAACTAACAAAATTATATATATTTGTAAAAAGAAGGAAGTATGTAAATCATTTAATTTCCATCATATTTTTTCTATGCATTTTTCTATATATTTCCCGAAAAATTGTAATTATACCACATGTACTGCTCTATAAAGTAGGTTTTACACATTTTACATGACACACAATATAATCCTAATATTATAATGTTGATATTTTCATCATGATAATAATAGCCACAATGGACTGAGTGCCAGGTTCTAATGTAATAATTTACAGACACATTTCAATCATCTGCATAGTAACAATTTGAAGTGGGTAATATCTTCATTTTAAAGATAAGGAAATTAGGACTTTAAGAGAATAAGTAATTTGGTCCTGGCCACAAAGATAATATATGGTAGAGTACTGATTGAAATGCTGGAATTATGGTTTATAAAATATGCATTTTTCATAACTTTCTTTTAAAGCCTTCTGATATTATTAAATTGAATGGATGAAGAATTTATTTTACCAGTCCTCTTTTGTTGGCTTTTTAGTGGTGTTTCAAAGTTTTCAATGTTGCAATTTGCCTTGTATTGAACACTCTTATATAAGAACCTTTATTTACAATTCTTGTTATCCCTTTAAGACAAATTCTTAGAAATGTAACTGCTAAGTTAAGCCTCTGAATAGTTTTGAAACATTGTCAAACTGTACTAAAGAAAGTTTTTTTTTCAAATAAATACCATTCCACTGGCAATGTTTTATTTTAAATATTGCTTTACAAATGTCATTTTAATCTTTTTAAGGATAATATAAATTAATAAAGATGAACATTCATAATTTCATCATATCTAATACTGGGGATATACATATATATGTATATATATATATATACATACACACACACACACATACACACACATATATTCCAAAACAGTGATATTCTTTATTTACAGTATATATTTCTTTCATCACTTAAATTTTGTTGGCTATTGTTCTTCTTTTCAATTTCTCATTTATATACTTTGCCTTCCTTTATTATTTTTTTTTACAATAATGCATTTATTTTTTCTTAACTGATTTTTAAAGCAAACTCTTTGTTGAATTATAATTAGTTGATGTTTGGGATCATTCCCTTCTTTCACAGTATTATAAAATTAATGGGGCAAATGACTTTGCAGAATAAAAGAAAAATGTCCCTTGCAGCTGATCATAAGCATGTAACTAATTTCTGGCCAGCAGGTTATAGTGAAAATGCTGTGTGGTAACTTCTGGGAGCCTTCCCTTGGTGACTCAGTCCTGTGGTGATCTATATCTATTCTCAAAACTGCAATTTATTAGTCAACTTTTGCTCACAATTTCAGTTGCCTACAACATTAATTTCTTTCTCATGTGTTTATGAGTTGGCTGTGGCAGCTCTTTTTCAGGCAGGAGATCATGTTCAATTATGCTTCACAGATCTATTTTTCTGAGATCCAAGCTGAAGTAGAAACAACACCTTAGGGCATGCTCTCTTCATGATAGATGGCAGGAGCTCAAGGGAGTGAATGGAAATGCAAGATTCCTCTTAAAGCATCTACTCAGAGCTGGCATTGTGTCACATTCGTTTGGTGAAAGTGGATGAGGTGGGGACATATTTTCTGCCTGTTCTACTGAAAGACACTTCAATGTCACATGACATAGAGCTCAGATGTACAGTCATATAATATGGAAGAAGCAAAGCATTGGCAGCATAATCCAGTCTACCGCACTCAGACTGTATTGTTTCTACAAACCTCCCAAGAATACTGTGAGGCATTGAATTTCCTATAAAAAGTTCCTTTCTCACTTGAGTTGTTTCTCTTCTCTATCTATGTGCTTTGAGTGGAGTAACCATCCTACCAGGTTTATATCACCTTAAAGCAAACATAAATAGATAGATATTGAAATACAGTGGAATTGAGAACAATCTTATGGATGCCATAATAATTAAAATTCATAAATGCCCAGGGAAAAAATTAAACCAATAGAGTAGTGAACAATAAAGAAATCAGAGTGCTATTCTAAATATGATGGGCAACTATTTATGCACAGTGAACATGATAAATGGGAATATCTTTAGGGTCATCAGGAGATCTAAACCAATCAGTAATTATAGATATGCTTACTGATAAATTCTTGGCCTTTTGAGAGTGAGCAGAAAGATTGCTGAAGAAAATTTATATGTAGATATGCATGTAGGCATTTATATGTATATCCCTTCTTCTATGTGCAAAAAATTGAATTTGTTTTCCAGAACGATTTTTTTTATTAGTTCTGCAAAAATGTTCAGCTAGATAGGAGCAGGTGGGAGATATTTTAAAAGAGGAATAAAAAGGTGAGTAAAAGGGAGAACTAATCAATGTCACAAGAGTAGAAATAGATTCAATTCCATTCACACTGTTATGAATGCAGGAAATAAAAGTTGGGAATTATTTTTTTCCACATTTAATTTAGGAAGTGATTTTCTCTCCCAAAAGTTCTGATTTCTCTTGTATCAACTATACCTATTCTTTACACAGTATTACATTTTCCCCTTGTACTCATTTTTTAACCACTTTAAGGGAACTCAATACATTTTCCAATCAAAATAATATGCGACTCTATTAGGCATAGCTTGAGACACAGTATGAAATACCTTTCAAAATGATCTCCTGGTATGTATTTCTTTTCTCAGAGACATATGTTCCTAGAAGCATATAGGAAGGATGGAATAAGATTGTATTCAGTAATATAAATAGTGTCATGATGAGGTACATTTGTTCTGTACCTAATTCCACTCCAGCACATATCCATATACACTTCTATTTTGTTCTTTATGGTGATTGATATATTCATAAAAAATTTAAACCTATTAGATTAAATAAACTTGTTTAGGAAAACTAAATTCTGTATGTGCTCAATTGGGAAATATTGATATATCACTGAAAACCATAGAAAATTTTATATCTTTATTTTCTTTGGCGCCAGGTAAGACAACAGAGCTCATGAGTAAAGCTAAAGACTATGAGTTGTGTTAAATATGGGGGAAGAAAAGACAGAAGACAGATACAGTGTTTCTTAGAAATACCCTGCAGTAGGAGGATCAGAGGACAAACAAAAAGTGTTACTAGAGTCATGAAGAAACAGTCTAGGGTTAATGCATCTAAGACCTAAGAGACGAAATAATAGAATCTAGAAACATTAGGACAAAATATTAAGGAAACAATGAGCTAGAATTCAGGCACATTGTCTTGTAACAAATGTAAAAATGGACACTGGATAAATGGGCAGAATCTAGAAACTAGCTCTGAGTCACAATCATTATACACCAGCTGCAAGAAATACACTAGATTTTGTGGCTATTAAAGAAAAAAGATTAATTTTTATAAGTTTTCATTGGTAATTAGTCTCATTACATTAGAATTCCTATCCAGAATTGGAACCAGTCTCAAACAATAAATTATCTTGATCCCATAAATTGAAACAAATAGTCAGGCTAGTGTTAAAAAGAAATGAGGAGATTGACTGTCAGCCAAATCTCGATCCTACTCTCATCTTCTCTTTTGGGATTTGAAACTGCTATGTCTATGTTCCTTGAACTCTAACTCAGATACTACTAAGGCAGGCTTTAAATTAACATTTGAATACTTTTGTATTCAAAATTTTACAGTTTCAAATATTGATTAAAATATGGAAGGACTTTACCTTTTATAATATTTAGAAAAGCTATTTAGAAAGTACTTATTGCATTAAAATATGTTATATAACTACACTTTTTCTCCAGTGAAGTTCTCTATACTTATCTTCAGATTTGAAATCATGTGTTCCTTGTTACATGTATAGCAAACATTAAACACCTGTAAGTACATTCATTCAATGGCTTAATATCACCTTCTGTTTTCATGTATTTTATTTTTATGATTTTAGACTGCATATTATTTAAATTTTTTTATCTTCCGAATGTCAATAAACAAGTCAATAATAACCCCATACACTTGTATTAAGACCATCCCTTGCAGGATTGTATGTTCCATTGGCAGAAATCAAGTTAGAGACCTAGAAATCTACATGCTCCTGGCAAAAATCTCCCACTTTTTGTTTCTGTTGACAAATCAGATATCTTCTGCCTTGGGAAAGCCAACAATGATTGCTTCATACCCTTTCTCCCTTTCTTGGAAGTCACCATAGGAATCCCTGGTCATCCTGGTCATTAGAATCTACATATAGCTTTGTTCTGACCCCATATCACAACTGAATTAGTCAGGATCCTACCATGAATGAGAATTCCACTCAGATGGTTCAACTGAAATGATTTGATGAAGGCAAAATTTACAGAGATCTGAGTAGAGAGCTATGGGAAGCAACACAGGATTTTGATGTACCAAGAGACAAACAACCACAAGAAACCAAGCCATTATAAGGACAATGGAAGGAAAGAGGGTTTAGGGGGCTTAGTAAAAGCTGGAGAAAGGAAAGAGGACAATGAGGATCTATAGTGCTGAAGGGGAGCAGACATTGTCAGAAAAGTGGCGTAAGGTAGGGACAGAGTAGGGATGAAAAGCATAAATATCCCTGTTCTTTCTTTCCTCCTACCATCCATTCACCTAATAATGCCTCCTCTTGGTCAAAGACAAATGTGGACTGCAAAGAGGCCTAGGTGAGGTGGCCCATAGGAGTCAGATTCCTGGGGCATACAGCAGAACAAAGAAGACTGTAGAATGAACTTTGAGGAATTGGTGGCAAAACATACACTCTTTCTTTCCTACTGAAATTATTTCACCCTTATCTATTGTACCTCAAGATCAATTACCAGCAAAATCCCCTATATTCTCAACCTTTGCTTAAAAGGTTTTCTTCCTCTTCTTGCCCAAACTGAAAACTAGGAATTCTTTCTCAAAATAATACTTCCCCTGCCACCCTCATAAGTGGTGACTGTTTTCTTCCTGTATTTCTCTTATCTTGGGGACTACAAGTAGGGTTTCTCTTTATTGCTGCTTCCAGACCATTCTCCCTCTCTCTTCCTTAAATTACCCTGATATCTGAATCTCATGTCATCAGGATATAATATCCACTATTCATTATTATATTAATTCACAGCTCTTTAGGCTCATACCTGTTATTATACAAATGTTTTGTTTCCTGATTCATTAGTGTTTTCTTGTATATTACTATCATAATTAGAGTTGATTCCAATATCCATTTTGATGACTGTTCAAATATTCTCAATTATCAGTCCCTTACCTTTCTTTCATCCAATGATTTTGTCTTCTACCATACCTTAACCAGAAACTAATGGCCATAGGATAACCCCTTCAGAATCTCAGTTCAAGCCTCCTGCTGTTCAATTACCACCTGGTCTTTCAACATACTACATCAACTCAACCACCAGTTTACCTTCAATCCATTGATCCTATAATTCTCTTTCTTATCTCTCATTCATAATCTCTCTTGTTGTTACTTTCTTTATTAACCCAACTTAAGTTCCATGCTCAATCATTACTATTCCTGCCTTCCATAGGTCCTCAAAGCTCATACCCTTCTCTCACTAGGTCATAATTTCTTGGATGCACTACAACTGGTTAAATCCACTTTTTTCCCTATGTCTTGAAAGCACCCACATAGTTAAAAATGGTTGGGTCAAAACATATGCTATGGTATTTACATCCACTTGAATTCACTGTCATTCACTTTATGTGATCCTAATGCTGCCAAACAATCGTAGTATATTTTCCTAGTCTATTCTTTCTTAGGGCACTACTTTACATATTTTTCTTTCTCTTCGCATTCCCAATACCTCCTTTTTCATTGTCACTCTTAACTGATGAAGTTGTATCCCATCACACTGAAAATAATAAAACAGTCAGAAGAAAACACAAGTTTTTCACCACTACATCTACCCATTCACCTTTATCTGTGTCTATATGCTCTAGATTTTCTATGGATGAACTGTCTATATTTCTAAATAAGGCCCAGTCCTCCATTAATGACTCATATTTGTTTTCCACCTAGTCAAGTACTTTGCCCTAGTAAGACCCTTCTGTCTCTTCTTAAGCAACAAATTTCCATCTACTAAATCATTTCCATCTACATTAATACAGGCTATAATTTCTCTCTAAATTGACCTCACTTCTAGCTTCAGCTAAAACCATATTTTCTTCCTTTCCCCTATAGCAAAATGCCTTAAGATTTTTCTTAACATTTGCTGTCTCCAACTGTTCTCTTTTGATTTCTCTAGAACCCTCATTTTTCAGCCTACCAAAACTTCCTATATCAAGGTCATTAAAAAGTTCGATCATTAAATACAATGGCTAGTTCTTAGCAGTCACTCTATTTGCCCTATCAGCAGCTCTTGATAGAGTGGGTCAATCTCTCATTCCTGAAATGCTTTTATTAACTTGGTTCCCAGAACTTCATACACACCTGTTTTCCCTTTTTCTTTTCTGGCTACGGAGCTTATCATCTTTTCCAAGGTCATCACCTTCACTTCTACATGTTGGATTGCCCTTGGAGTTATTCCTGAAACCTCTGTTCTATCTACCCCCACTCCTTTGTCACCAAATCCTAGATCTTCATCCAGGAGCATATCTTTAAATGCCATTTTTTTTTCTGATGGCTGCTGAATGTGTATCTTTAGCCTGGACTTCCTGATATTTATATGTGATACTCTCTGGTATTTCAAGCTTAACATGTACAACAACATTGACTACCTGGTATCCCCTATACAAAGCTGTCTCTTTTCCAGTCTTTTTCACCTTAGTTAATGGTAATTCCCTACTTTCAGTTGTTCAGGTAAAAAAACCTTGGCGCCATTCTTGACTTTTTACTTTCTTTCACATCTCATACCTTCTCTGTTAGCAAATCCTGTAGACTAAACCTTCAAATAATAGTTGTTTCCCCCTCTCCACTCTTATGATAAACTGCCATCAAGTCTTGTCCAGCTTTCTGTAATAATCTAACTGCCACTCCAGTTTTTATCTTTCTCCCCTTCAGTCTATTCTTAAGATAGTAGTCTAGATAATTATGTTAAAAATTAAGTCAGATGATGTTACTCTTGAGCTCAGCATTCTGCAGTGGCTTCTCATCTCCCTCAAGGTAAAAGCCAAAGTCCTTTCTATGATAGTCAAGAGCTTATCTGATATGTACTCCCTCCCTGTCATATTACTGTCTGACTTCATATACATCACATTCATTCCACTCCCAGAGTAACTTCTTTGTTCTTTCTTGAATATTTCAGGCATGTTCCCTCTCAGGGCCTTGCACCCTCTGCCTGGAATGCTCTCCCTGATAGCTTTATGGCTCACTTGTCATTTTATACAAGTTTCTATACAAATATCTTTTTAGTGATGGTTTTTCTGGCAACCAAATTTAAATTTTTTATTCTGTCCCTCATACTTCCTGTCACCCTCCTCTGCATTATCATTTCTCCTTGGCATTTGTCATTACCTTATGTACTGTATGCCTTTCTATTTATCTTGTTTATGATCCAAATGTCCCACTAGAATTAAATATCCATGAGGTCTGCGATTTTATTTTGTTATTCCATATGCCATTATTTTATATATGCTTATATAATATACACAATAAAATATTAATATGTTCTTCTTAAATGAAATGAAAACATATAGAATATGTTGAAGTGGTATTAGTGTTTGGTGTATTTTTTATTGTTGTTTTTATATACATGGTTCGTTCAGCATGCTTTTTAAACTCAGCAATGTGTCCTGTGCAGTTATATATACATGTACTTATTGAGTTATGGCTCATTCCTTTTCACTACTAAATACTATTCCATAGTGTGTATATATATCAAAGTTTTTTTAGTTTCTCAATACTGATGGAAAAATTAAATTGTTTTTAAGTTATTACAAAGATGAACTACAAATTCTATGCATGCATGTTTCAGTTTGTCCTTATTATTCTAACAAAAAATGAGAAATGAAACTTCAAAATCATGAGCTATGTAGGTTTCTATGCTTAACAATTTTACCAGAGAACCAATTATACTCTCACCAGCAGTGTGGGAGAGACTGTAATCCTCTCCAACCATATTAACAATGATATTTTCAAAATTTGTAAGTTTTTATTATTCTAGTGGGTTAAAAGCAATGGTGTGTATAGATTGTTTTTCTTTAAATTTTAATTCCGCTTATTGCTATTGCATCTTTTAATCTGTTATCAATCATGTGCACTATTTTATGAAATTCTTTCTGTGAATTGCTTCTTGTGAATTTGTCCACTTTTCAATTATTGCTTTATTTTTTATGATTTCTAGTAATAAATGCATTTTATTGATGCTTACCTTATGTCTGTTATATATTTTAAAAATATTATCCTATAGTTTTCCATTTTGTTTATAAATTTTATGCTATCATTTGTAATATAAATAAATTTAGTATGGTCAAATTGCATGATTACTTAATTCTAAATTTTTTTCTGTCCTGTTTTAAGGAAGCCATTCCTAGTTCAAGATCCTAAACATTGTCTTTTTCTTCTAACACTTGGTCTTATCTTTTCTTAAGTCTATAATTCTTTTGGAATTTTATTTTTATGAATAGTATAAGTTACAGAACCACCTTTAATTTACTTATATTTTTTGCAAATAAGTATCAAATTGGCTCACCTTTTAAGCAAACTTATGTTTTTCCCATGCTGGTTTAAAATAGCATCTTTATCAAACACTCAACTTTTACGTATATATGTTTCTGGGTCTTGCTGCCCAATTCTGTTTCACTGATCCATTTTCCATTCTCCTACTAATATTATGCATTTATTTTTCTAGGTATTTTATCAGACTAAATTATCATAGCTCCTTGAGATATGCTAAGAAGAAGAAATATACAAAACAACCAAGCATAGTGGTGCATGCCTGTAATCCTGGCACTCAGGAGGCTGAGGCGGGAGCATCGCTTGAGGCCAGGAGTTTGAGAGCAGCCTTGGCAACATAGTGACACCTCATTTATTACAAAAAAAGAAAAGAAAGAAAAGAAAAGAAAAAGAAAAAAAGAAAAGTAATATATAAGCAGTTCCTTTCCAGAAGTTTTATAATTAATGTTCCTTAGTTCAAGTAGTGTAAAGAAAGAAAGGTCAATTGGTGGCTCTTAACTAATCAAGTGTTTGTGTATATACTTTTCAAGAAACTAAGCATTATAAATACAAGATTTGCTCCTCCGAGCTGTTTAGTTTTCCCAGTAAATGTTCAGAATGACAAGTGTAAAGCATCTGTAACTTCATTAGCTTCCTACCTATTTTCCAATAGTTAACAAGTAGCAAAACCAACACAAAATCAATTGCTTCTTTTTCCTGTCCCACAAGGCAAGACAGTTTGAGAAACAATCACTAGTATCCCATTGAGATCAGCATTTTATGGCAACATATCATTTCTAAACTAACTTTTGTTTAAATTACCTGGAAAATTAAAGTAAGCTTAGATTTGGAAGAGGATGCCTAATCAATCTAGGCTTTGCTTCATTTTTGGCAACATAGCTATTACTATATACATAAAAAAAAGTAATTAAATATTATATAAACATCTTTTTAAGAGTGGAAATTAATATCTAACCATTGGAATATATGTTCATAGTTAATATATATGCATATAAATTTATTTCTAAAGATTGAAAATGCCTTTAAATCAATTAATGTTATACATTTATTTTTTCAATTATATCTTCCCTTGTTTTGAAAAGGAAGAACTTATCCTGAAGCAGACTGCTCAATTTCCTCAAAATTATGGTCATGCTTTCTTTTGATAATAACTCATAATTCTGTAACATTAAAGCTTTATAGTTTTTCTAAGAATACCTTATATATAAAATAATATCTTCCAAAACATCTTTATAACATCTATATTTGCACAGAACTTTTAACATTTACAAAGTGCTTTAAATGCATCACCTTTCTTTCTATACATGAGAAAAAGCCTCTTATTTATAGTTGCTAAGATTCTCACTCTTAAAAAGAACCCAGGTTTGGTGGAGAATTGGGAGAATATTCTCTATTGGTTCTATTTATTCTGTTTCTGATTTTTATACATTTATAAAAGCCCCACTTTCTGCCATGTTCCCTTTTCCCTTTTATCGACCTTAGGGAAAGGCACTGGTAGAGATCAAGTAGAAATAATTGCCTTTGAGATAATCTAGTTAGAAACAGAGATCTGCTATATCTGACAGTTTCTATTGATGCTGCCTCCTTTCATTTCCTGCCACCATGGGGTAATGTAGACTGGTTTGCTCCTAATCTTTGAGTCTTCTCTTTAGCCTCATTCTAAAACATGAATTTTGTCTTCAATTGAGTCCTCAACACAATGAATAGGAAGCCAAGTACAAGTAAAATAAAAATTGTTATGTTTACCTATTGGAAGAGGAAAAACTAAACTATTTTTATCGCAATAGTATCAAATATAAAATTAATATTTCATTTGATTTTGTAGGTGTAAAGGCATAGTGTTCATTTCTAGGCTTCTTATTTTTCTGTCTCTTCATGATTTTCCTCTGTCTTATCTGGATGTTGGAACAGAATATATAATTCTATTAAAATAATATGTTTGATAATTATTTTGAGTTACCATGCTATCCTCAAGGGAATGTGAAAGGAATGTGACTCAAAATTAGGTAATGTTCAGTTATCAAATATTAATACAGTGAGTATTCAAGAAATAGTAGATGTTTTATGAAGCAATTTGAAGGAGAAAATAGAAGAAAGGAATGCATACCTTAGCATTATAATTCTACTTCAACACTATAAACTGTGATAAAGGTCAAAAACTGTATGCACACCACTTCACAGATATTAGAATGTCTATTATAAGAAAAAAAAAAGAAAATTAACAAGTGTTGTTGAAGATGTGGAAAAATTGAAATGTTTGTGTATTGCTAATGGGGATGTAAAATAGTGTCACCACTAGGGAAAACAGTATGCTGGTTGCTAAAAGCTAAACATAGAATTATTATATGACCCAGCAATTGTACTTCTAGGTATATATTCAAAAGAATTAAAAGCACAGATGTAAACAGATATTTGTATACCAATATTCATAGCATCATTATACACGTGTAGGGGTGAGGGGAAAATTGTCCTTTCCCCCAAAAGCTCACTGAAAGATCAACTCACAATTAAGACAGATTAATAAGAGAAAAGTTTATTTACTATGCACATGGGGAGAATCACAGAGTGATTACCCAATATCCCAAAGAAATTCAAATATTTTTATATGTCCCTTTTAGACAGGAGTGGGGAAAATGAGCAGTGTAAGTAATTCTGTTTAGGGGCAATAAAGGGTTGCTAGGGAGGATGAATGGATGGGGAAACAGATTGACTTGTAAATTAACCTCAGAGATAAGTATTATGTTTTAAAGGATGTGAGCCAGGTCTGGTAGCATTCTGCAATATATTGTGATAACAGGGAGAGGAAAGGAAGTCAATTGAACTCTTTGATCTTTTGATCAGTCAGTCCAATTTATGCAGATAGAGGGAAAGCCCCCTCCAATGCTTGGTTGATCTCGAGGGTCCTGTAATTCAAAATACTCTTTATATCAGGGAGTCATATTTTGGGGTGAAATTTCTTGAGCTCCTTCATTTTCCTTGTCTGGAACTTCCCTAGAAGTTTCACACATTAAAAACTGAGTTGGTAGCTCTGGACAGAGAGAACTGGTTAGTAGTTAAGTAACAAAAGATCTAAAAAGGGAGACAAGAACATAGATTAGAATGAGAGTAAGTAAGTAGAAAACAAGAGATCTAAGCACATTTTCCCACATCCCATTAAACCAGTCTCCCATTCTTGGGAACAGGTCTTCATCAGTCTGATGGAGAATATTTATCTTGTCTTTTAAGAAGTGTAGATCGCAGTCTTTGATCTCCCTGGTGGCAAGCATTTTCACCAATAATCATGCAAGCTCCTCCCAGTTGGGCTGTCAGGCATCCAGGATGCAGCAGTTTTCAAATACAGCAGAAGCTGTTGACTTCTGACTGAAGTACTCCCAATGCTTGCATGGTGATATTGAACTCCTGTTCTGTTACCACGGAGAGATTCAAAACTGCCTTTTCAATCTCATGAGTTCCAAATGCCAAACAAAGAGTCCTGAACACCAAAAAGAACTTAGAATTGTGATATATCACATCTAGTACATTTGCTTGGTACCATTTTATGGATAAAAGAGCCTAAGTTTGTAATTTGGCTGGCATTTAAAGTGGAGTACCTGGTAACAGGGTGTCACATCATCAAGTCCACAGCATCCTCACCATTTAGATGGGAACCACTTGTATACTTTATCGCCACACACAATAGAAAGATCAGTGTAATTTATAGATTAGGGTCTGGTTGGAACCTGTGACCTCCCACTCTGGAGTTTGCTGTGTCTCTTCTTCCTCATTGGCACTTCCACATCTCCAGCTCTATATGTCTCTGCCAGTCTATGGGAATAGAACAGCCTACAAAATATTAATATTTAATATTAAAGGCCTTTATTCTGGTTCTGGCAGTTATAGGGCTTGTTTTTGTCACTTAACCAAGTCAGCCCAGACTTTTTGGTCTGTCCTATAGTATCTGGCAACTTAACTAGAGAAGCGAATGTACTACCCCAAGTTGCACAGGCCTGGCTGGTGAGCTGTTCATAACATTTGGTGATTTGACAAGCATTGACATCATGAGGGTTAGTGTCAGCACCATCTAATAGGTGGAAGAATGTCATCTGTGGAATCAAACCATAAAGTCTTATCACAATATTGCCCTAGTATGTCACCCAGAAAAGATCCAGCATCGTCCCTGTTTTCAACGCTGAGGGAAAAATTTCTTTCTAGTGACTTTACCTGAACAAAAGAGAGTTCTTGAGCTGCTAGAGGTTTTTTTTGTGTCCAGTTGACTGACCAACAGGAGAAGCAGAATGATGTTTCTTCTCTGGTTGTAGATGCCACATCTTGTCATATATCCATCTTCTGGACTGGTTCCACCAGGCATTCACATTGGCAAAAACAAAAATGAGTTCAGGTTTCTTTTCATGGTCTAGATGTTGGTGTAACTGGCAATTAGATTCATCAGTCAGTGTGGCCAGAGTTTGAAAGTCTGGTATAAAGGAATGCTGGGTCTGTGCCTGACCTGCTGGAAAAATGGTAAGGGTTAGTAAAAGCAAGGCATAATTTGAAAGAAGAGTCATAGTGGATGATAAGAGGGAGAATGGGACAGGTTAAGGCGATCTCCACTCAATATCCAATGTGCAGTCCTCAAAGGGGGAGGCTTAAAAAAAGTGTTTAAAAGGGACCATGGGTGGGGAGAGGGTTAAAAGAAAAAAGGAATTTATAGATGAAAAATGAGGTTTATCAATCCACAATCTTAGGAAAAAGTGGTCTGCTTTGTGAAGACGTCTGCCGCAGGGGCCTGGGACCTGGCCCTGGAAATCCTTATTTTCAGTTCTGCTGTATGGGTTGTCCTCCAATTGTCTCAGTGTAGTTTGGCATGGCTCACATGGAGCCAGGAGGATTTTTCTTTTATTTTTTATGGCAGCATAGGTAGTTAACAGTACTTTATAAAGGCTTTCCTAATGAGTTGAGGGTGCATGTGTTCTTCTAAAACTTTGATGTACACACAATGTCTTGGCCAAACAGGATGACAAGGCCTGTCAGTTGGTGGAAACCATGCTCCTTTCACCTGTCGATGACATGCTACAAGCATAGTTAGTGCCTGTATGTAGCTAGGCATGGTATTGAATTGTTCACTTAAATCCCCATAGTGTTCAGTCAGTCCAGGAATAGAAGGTTTATAGGTGTCAGTAGGCATGGGCTGACAGAACACTATTTTAAAAGGGGTTAAACCATGTCTTCTAATTGGAGCATTCCGAATTTTTATAAGGGCCAAAGGTAATACTTCTGGCCATTTAAGCCCAGTGTCTTGACAGACTTTTCTCAAAGTTCTTTTTATTTCTAGACTTTTACATTCCATTTGCCCTAAGGATTGGGCATGATATGGGGTATGAAATTTTAATGAGTACCCTAGAGCCTTTGCAAGTAAGTGGTTTAAAACGAGTCCCTTGATCTGACTCAATCCATAAAGGAATACCAAAATGAGTAATAATCTCAGTTACTAATTTCTTTACTACAGTTGTAGCATCAGCATGCCTAGTTGGGTAGTATTCAGTCTAGCCACTAATCATGAAAACAATAACCAAACAGTAAGAAAAGCTAGAGGCAAATTTATAAAATCAATTTTGACTGGCAAAAAGGGGTAGTCTGGGACTTTGGGGGCCAGTGTCCTCCAGAGATTTGGTGAGATTTACAAGTAGCTCACTGGGAAATAATTTGGTCAGAGATAGTGTACATCCCAGGGTAGTACTAACTGTGTGTGTGTGTATATATATATATATATATATATTCTTCTTAATTATTCCTCATTTGCACACATGTCCCATGTGATGGGAGATAAATAAGTCAAAAAGTTAAAAGAAAAGGGGCCCAGGGAGTCTGTTTGGCCCAATATACAATTTTATTTTATAATTGTTTAACACCATTTTGTATCTACCTATCCTTCTCTGATTATGGGCATTAGCCTGATGATCAGTAATATCAGATAGGAGTAAGGACAGGGTGATAAATTGAGTGGGAAACAAGGCTAGGGAGGGCTATTTGGCCACATATTTAGCAGTCCTGTCTGTTTTACCATTTTCTAGGGCACAGCATCTGTTTCTTTAGTGCAGTCTGGGCAATAAACAATAGCAATCTTATAAGGAAGGTGAATAGCTTGTAACAAGGCAGCAATTATAGACCCATTGGCAATAGGAGTGGCAGGAGAAGTTAAGAAACCACAAGATTTCTAAATTGGGCCAACTGTCATGGTCAACTCCAAAGGCATATTTGGTGCTTAAATAGTGGTAGCTTTCACTTTTGCCAATGTGCAAGCTCTAGTGACGGTTAGAACAAATTCGACTCAAGGCATTTTGGGGTAAGCTTTTGAGTGCCCTGAGATATTTCATATCCTAAGTAAGTAACAGTTGTCTGTACACATGGAGTCCAGACTTAGAGGCTTTCTGGCCTCATTCAGCTAGAGTCCTTAAAAGAATGAGTCTAAGAGAGCACCCTGTTTACAGAGCAGAAGATCATCAGCATACTAAACAAGTACCGGGCAAGAGTGGATCTCTGGGTAAAGGTTATAGAGTCTAAATCAGCTTAGAGAATTTGACAGGATGTTGAAGGAGACTCACAGTACCTACGAGGTATTTCAGGTCCACCTTAACTATCACCCTCTGAAGGTGAATGGAAAGAGAAATTGTGAATCAAAGTGCAACATAATTGAAAAGAAAGTTGAGCAGAGGTCAATTACTGTATTGTTAAAATTACATGAACTAAAAACCATTTGAGTTAGTTTCCATCTTCTTGATAAAATATTTGATTTAAGCACTTACTATTTTTAAAGCTAATTAATTATAGCTCTTTTATATATTCTGGTAGTAAAATATCACAATCAGAAGTACATATATAGGCACATAGACATATAGACATACAAATAGAAGTAGTTCTAATAGCTCTTACAAATAATTTTTATTTGCTGGCTCTTAAATATTATTATTTTCTTTTGTTTAGACTATCAATCTTTTAATTACCTATTTTACTGTTTTAAGCAATTGCTAGCTAGACAACAGTTTTGCCTTTAGTAAGATTTTGCCACTTCAGTAAGCGTTTGTTGCTTCTAGGTCCTAATACTTATACATATATAGGTAGACACAGCCAAAAAGTAGAGTAGTTGGTTCTTCAGAAATTAAGAGTCTTATTTTCACCTTCAGTCTTGGCTTTGGTTCTCAGATCTCCACGATCAACTTAAGCAATGATTTTTCCTTACCTAAGAGCACAAGAAAAACAAACAAAGGGATAGAAGACAAAAAATCTCTGCAAATTCCTGAAAGCTGGAGTTCATACCCCCATAGTATTGCCATTTACTGTTAGTTTCTGCGTGACCCAGACATTTTAGGCCTCTAACTGAAATCTAAGCTAATCAATTATCAGATCCAATCTGATCCCAGAATTAGTTTAGATTCTATCACAACTTCTGAACTCAGTTAGGATCAAAATTTGCTCAAACAAACTCAGAAAGCTCAAAACACAAGTCTGTGGCTCTTTGGAATCCGAGGATGAACTTACCCGCAAACCTCAATTGCAATGAGAGAGCAAAACACAACAGGTCCAGCAGGTATCTCACTTGGACCCTCAGTGCTTCTGGGGGTCTCTGGGAGTTCTATCTTGGAACCCATTTAATAAAAATTTGAATAAATTTAACATTTTAATGAGCAAAGAGCAATTCACAAATTGGGCAGCTGGACTAGAACAGGTTCAGAGAGACTCTAATGCTAGGAAGATTCATAGATAGAAAAGAGAAAGTGACATACAGAAAATAGAAACAGCTGGATTGGTTAAGGCTCAGCCTTGGCCTTACTTAAATAGAGTTTGAACAGTTGGCTGCCTTTGATTGGCCAAAACTCTATGATTGACAAAGAGCAAGGAGTAGAAAGGAGTGAACATGAATGGAGCAAACTTTAGCAGGGACAAACAACTGCCATTTTGCTTTTAAACTTTTAAACTAAAGTATCCTTTTAAGTGAAACCAGTAAGTCTTAACCAAGATTACAACTTAATCCAAGAAGCAAGAGATGTCTTTAAAGAGGTGGAGAATAGTTTTTACCAGATCTAGAAAAGCCGTACAAAAACAGCTCAAAGACAGAAGAGCCTCAATAGCCATAAATGAGGTGAAAACCACAATTTTGTCCAGTCATATTTTCTAGGACCCCAGCTTTCAGCTGAGCATTCAAACATAAATAGCTAAAAGCCCCATATGTCTCTACAGAGTACAAGAAAGCAAAAGCTATGCATAGAATAGAAGAGAATCAATGAATGGTGAAAATTATACAAATACTAAACCAGAACAGGCTCATTCCCTGCCCAGGAATCAAACCTAGGCTCCTAAGGTGAAAGCATAGAACTTTAACCATTATGTCACAAGGTAAATTGGCCCCTGTCATTATTTCCTCAGTGGTAGTGTTCAAGGATATTTTTAATCTTTGTTTTAGATCAGATATTCACTTTTCAGTTTTCACAAGGAAATCTTTAAGGCTAGCCACATCATTATGTGTCTTTCTTTTAACCTAATTTTTCTCAATACAAATAAGGTAATTATTTTGAATAAAAGATCTCTAAAACTTATTTTAAAAATATTTAGAAGTCATTTAATTTAAAGGATCTGTCTTTTGGCCATTAATCTCAATGGTATATTTATTCCAAAAGTGATTGAATCCAATGCCTGTTCATAGAAAACCCAGGTGGTAATGTTGCCACCCAACTCTTTCTCTATTACAATCTGGACTGTCTCAGTACATGGGCTTGTCTCTGTGCAGGGGGCAATACACCCGGTTGGGTGACAACAGTAACTTTCCAGGTTTAGCCTGGAGGGGGCACATAGAAGTCAGTTTCCAAGATTCCCAAAAACTCACGCTCAGAAATAGACAAGGTAACAAAGAGGGTAGGACATTTTAAGACTAAGATTTCTCCTAGAGCTTGACATGTTTGGTACAAAGAGTGTGCTGCTTAGGATCTTATGTGTCTTGGACTCCCAATCTTTTCAGATTGGCTGCCTGACGTGTTCCCAAAAAAACATGGCCCCATGGATGGCAGAGACTGAGGAGAGAATTCCCACTCAGTCACAAGACAAGCTCAGGTAAATGAAACAGGATGAGAGGGAAACCTGATACCATTTTTGTTTTCTGGGACCTGCAGCAAAGTTTGTCTTAAATAGACACCAGTCTAGCCAGAACCACGTAACTGGCTAATCTGCAGGGCCAGCTCAACCACTGGGCTTATGGGGCACTAGGCCCGAGTTCTACCCTATGGTAATCCTCTTTATGACAAAAACAACACAGAAAGACAATCACCAAAAGAAAGAACAACAAATAATAACAACAATAATAAAAGCTATTTCTGAGAGGAGATGGAATTAAACAATATGAATGTTCATACCACAAAGTACCAAAAAAAAAA
>VBSM01001483.1:21896104-21927402 GCA_008086735.1 Cheirogaleus medius
TTCTGTCTCCTTAAAACTTCCCCCACTCTTTTTGGGAACTGCAGTCTGGCCTGCCTCCCTGAGGCAGGTTAAATCTTTTGTTAAAACTCCCAGGTGGTGCCAGTCCCCAGGTGCTTGGCTGATGGAGTTCACAGGCATTGTCTTTGGCAGAGATGGGACATTAGAATAGTTAACACAGTAATTGCCTGAAGCTGAGAGCCCTCCCTTTAAAAGCTCTGTATTTCTGCCTATGTTCAGGAAATTTGTATTGATTTCCAGAGAAGGTCTACCATATTTCCTTCCTCTTTTGTTGGCAAAGTAATGTAAGGCTGGTGGCGGGGCCCCCCCTCCCCTCCCTAGATCAAAAAAGAAAAGATTCATGAGACCAGACCCACCAAGGACAAAACTGCCAGGCCCCGCTGAGAGGAACCACACCCAGATGTCCACCCGGATCCGCTCCTGGATTCCACAAATACCTCCAGCCCCTCCTATTTCTCAATGACCACCTTACAGTCACAGTGAAAAATCCCCAGCTCTTCCGCCAAGAGTCCCTAGGGTATATAAGGCCTCAGCCCCTCCAAACGGTGGCGACTTCTGGGGCCCCCCTCTCTTGGGGCCCCAGAACCTCGTCCACGAGTGTATAATAAAGCCACGTGGTTTGGCCCCCACTCTTTCTCTCCGTCTGTCTTTTATTTTTGCCGCCGCCGCCGAAAAACCTTACAAGTAAACTCTGTTTCCTTCCTCTTCAAATCGCTTGTCCTTCTTCTTCTTCAGCCTGGTGGACAAGTGGCCGAGTTTTCAGTAACAGGATAAGAAAATTCTGGAGATAGATAGTGGCGATGGTTGCAAAACATTGTGAATGTACTTAATGCCACTGAATTATACAGTTAAAATGGTAAATTTTATGTTTGCCACAATAACAAACAACAGACAAGAGAAAAAGAAAACTTTTGTGCAGAGGAACTAAGGTGCATTCTCAGGTGACCCTTAAAAACCAGAGAATCATTTTCAGGAAATATTTGGCAGATTGGCACGTTCTCCATTCCCAGTACTTCTAGGAATAACTGGTAGGCACTGAAAACAAACCTTACCACAGAGTCATTATAATGACATATTAAGAGCAGCTTATTCTCACCACCTATTAGCCCAGTAAAAATCATGTAGAAAAGTGGCCAGGGGGGAGCTTTGTAATATAGAAACTGGTACCCCTCCTGCTGTGCCTCCATTGTGCCCCTACTTCAAGTCATAAATCCTAGACTCCAGCAATCAGGTATATTAAAAATGGAGACCATTTGGTAAATAGAATATTAGGATAGCTTATTGACAGGTAGCCTCCATTGTACGTTGAAGAAGCAGGTTCCCACATCAAGTAAATCTCAGAGAAAAAGTCTTCAAAATGATTTTTTAAGCTGGACTTGACCTTTTCTTTTCTGCCAATTCCTTTTTCTCTTCCAACATAATATTCCCATTCACAGGAAGTGTGGTTGGGTTTCTAAAGCATTTTGTTTGAAAAGACAAGAAAAAACTATCTCGTTGCTGCAGTCATTTACCTTTTGTCCTGAGAACTTTATTATATTAACTATTCCAATGTATTTATCTCATTCTTTGCAATTCTTTATAGGCCATAATCAGATTAACTGGCATCCCAGGCTGAGTTTGAACAGTCAAAAATACATTCTGCAGGCTTTCCAACTTTTATTGTATTTACAAGTAGGGGTGTAGAGAGTTCTTAGCAAATCTCCTCAGATCTTAATACAAGGATGCTAATTCAATTTGTTGGGAATGAGAGAAACAAATAAAACTTTTATGCAGATGCCTGAATATTCAAAACCTGCTTGACTCAAATACTTGCCTTTAAAGGGAGAGAGAAAAAACGCTATACATGAGAAGTTTCTAACTGCATGATTATTAATATATAATTCAATGAGGCATAAAACCAATTTGGGAAAGAAACAGGTGAGAGCATAAATGCCTTAATGGGCAGAGAGGAAATGCCTAAGGAATAGATAAGAGTTTATTGGATGTTCATCTTCTGTGTATCCTAAGGAGAAGCCCATTTTCTGTTGTCATATAATACAGAAGAAAATTTAAAAGCTCATTAAACAAACTTCTTAATTCTCTTGATTTTAATATATTTTTGTTATCTTTGATTTTCCTTCCATTAAATTAACATAACTAATTTTTTAAAATAACATGTATGCATGCAGATTATTATTTATAGTCTCTCTGCTGCATTAAAGTCTAAAATAAACCATCTAATAAAATTGTAAACCAAAGGGTAAAAGGTCATTAGGAAATCTAAAATTAACAAAATGAAATCTTCACTAAAAATATTATATTACAAAACAATTCCTGTTTTAATTCTTTTGTCATCTTATTCAGTAGCTGCTAAGCTGCCATATTCTCTATTGAAAACCTTGGAATTATCATTTGTCTTTCCCCATATTTAATGTTAATCTTCTGCTTTGAAATGATTTCCCTTCATGAAGCTTCATGAATTTTGTTTTTATTTCAGGGTGAAAATTATATGTATGTACTATTTATCCTGCCTTATTTGAAAATCCCAAAGAAATTTAAATTATACATTGACATCTAGGCAAGTGTTACAAATGAAGAAACTCTCTTAAAAGGGACTGTATTATTCAGCTAATGTACATTTATAATTACTACTAACTTGATTTCCCAAAAGACATAACTTCTTCCATGATCATGTTGTTTACTGCAGCAGTAAAAACCAGTCTTTATTTGTCAAATCTCCATTAGCTCAGTATGTTGAACAATATTAAAATGTGTGTATTTCAAAGTCCCAATTTAAAATTATTTTATAGGTACATTCGATGCTTATTTTCCTTAAAATAAAAGGGCTAAATTTACTTTTCTCAACAAATGAGATAATTTTAAAAAGTAATTAAATAGTTTTGAGAAATGATTAAAATGCTTAATCATTCATAATTTTTAATATAGGCAATTTTGTTTTTTATTGCAACTTTATTGGATGTATATATACAAGTACACATCATTGTTATATGGCATAATGTCCCATGGTATGGTGCTTTCTATATATATGTTCATGATAATTTTCAAAAGCAGAAATGAGATTTTAGAAGACAGATTGAAATAACAACACACATATTATTATATTATAGAGATGCCTCAGGAATTTATTAAGGGTTTTATTTCAAGTCACTGATGCTTTTTAACATTTTGAATGAGAGTAGCAAACTTGCAATACAATATAGTCAGGTGGAGTTTTGTATACCCTTCTAAAAAACTGTTTGTTGTATTGCACATGTAATCTCATTTGTGTATGAACTAGAAGGGCATTCATGTAAAGATGGTATAATGCTCAAACCAAAGCTTTGGTGACTCTTAGGTTTACTCATATCTGAGCATATCTAAAGGATAGGTAGAGGTAGGCTTATCAGTTAGCCTTTTAGAAAAGACAACATAATATGAAGGAAAAACAGAGGCATACACATATGAGCTCAAGGCAATGAGAGATATTACAAGGAGGGGTTAATATGCCACTTAGGTTGTGCTATTTTCCAACCCCTTAGATACTTGATAAGTCCGAGTGTAAGTTAACTGCAATCAGAGACCAAATAAAACACTAAAACTGAATTAACACAAGAAGCAGATGCATTATTACGGCAGTTTTTTATTTTCCTGAAGAAATGAAGTGAGCAGTGCTTTCCTAAAGATCATATTGGCATGCTCATAGCTTTGTCAATGACAGGAGATGATACTCTCATCTCAGGCATTAATCACTCTCAATACCAGGCATTAGCCAGCATGATGGAAACATCAGCAGGCACCAACCACTGAAACATTGCCTTTGGCAGGCATGAACAACAGCAGTAACTTCTGGGGAAGTGACAGAATTGTTGCTGCGTGTTAGAGTCAACGGAAAGGAAACCTCACCATAGGGAAATGGAGAACATTGATGGTAAGATAATCACTTCTGCCACCTTTTGGTTGAAGAGACACATGAGTCACTCTAGGTATTTCCGGAGCCATTTTAACACATTGACTGCCACACAAGAAAAAAAAAAATTCTTCCTTGCAGCCATGGTGTTTTATTATGAAAATAGAATAAAAACTTCAAAAACAAAACAATCCTTTCAATTTAACGGAAAATTTGTTATTTTTTATTGTTTTCTGTGTTTTTTTCAATAAAAACAATATAAATACTTGAAAATTCATAATGTAAAAAGTCATGTAAAAACTTGAAATATAGTTCATAAGGGTAAAGTATGTTTCTTGACTTGTCAGGCTTAAGTGTAATTTAAAGGTAAACATAAATAGAAAAACGAAATTCATTGACTTCTATTCATTTAATGCACGTTTTTAGAATTAAATTGTCAATATTAATTGTAACAATAAGAACATCAACAAGTAAGATTTTCAGAAACTAACTGTACAGTTTTGCCCAAGTTTTGCTTCACGAGGTCCCGGGTTCAAACTAGCATGAGTTAAATACAACTCACATGGCAGTTAATGTGTTAAAATACTTTGAAATGTTACAGATTTTTCACAAATGAATGGGGGTAGATGCTGATAACACTGATTCATGACTGCTATTTTGATCATATTTTTCTTTTCGTGGCTTTGTAACCTCAAAAATATACATTACATATATAAGTAGTTTTAAATATACTCAATACATGCATTCTTGAAAAGTGTGCTATAACCTAATCTTTATATATAAAATATGTTATTTTCATTCTTCTTAAAAGAGCAATGTATATCCATTTATTTGTTTCTTAGGCATATAATTTTGTTTTAACAAAATAGAAATACTACATTTTTCATTCTTTTTTTAATTCATTCATCAAACCACTTTATAAATATTTCTTGATTACATACTACATTTCAAGCACATGCCACATCTGCCAATGACATATTTATCTTTTTTGCATAAATATTTTAAAATAATCTTAAACTTCCAGGAAAGTTATAAGTACAATTTCTTTTAATCCTGAACTATGACAGAGTAGGTTGCTAACCTGATGCCCTTAACACCCCCCAAAGTTTAGTTTCTGTTTCTACGTAAGTTATGTAGAGGAATTCCTTTATTCATGTCATGTAAGTGAGAAAATTTACTAAATGGCCACAATCTAATTTTTAGGTCCTATTTAAATAATAATTATCCCAATCATGTTTTTTATAACAAAAGGATCCAGTTCAGAATCAGATACTGCATTAATTTATCATATCTCTCTAGTCTTCAGTCTGAAATAGTTCCTCCATCATTGAATTTCATGATCTTGACATTTTTGAGGATTATGGGCCAGTTTGTAGGATTTTCTTCAATTTGAGTTTATCTGGTGTTTCTTTGCAATTGGATTCAAATTATCAAGTGATGCTGTGTTATTCTCAATGCTTCCTAATAGGACTTCTGCCAGGGAGTAGAATATTACTTTGCCTTTTTAAATTAATAAATATTTTGTGAAGTAGGTACTTAGAGACTATGTAAATGTCTTGTTCAGTATCAAATGTTAAATAAATTTATTTATTCCTTTATATCAGTCTGGGTTCACATTTTCTGTTTTATTAAATGGACTACTATCCACTATTCTCAGTATTTATCTTAATTCCAGATTTGGACAATGGGAGCCTTTTAACTTGTGTCTTTTAGAAATGTCCCCATCTTTCTTTGAGTGCTTCCTTGTTTTGTGACACAAGAGGATATTTCAGGTTTGGTCTTGTATTTTCCCTGCACTAGCTCTCAAATCATCATTTTCTGAAAATTTTAATTTCTTTTAGTGGAGATTGGTATTTAAAAGCCAACATGTGGGTGCCAATAGCTCAGTGCTATTGGGTGGGTTGCTGCTCCAAGTTTTGTGTGTGTGTGTGTGTGTGTGTGTGGTACATACACCACATACATAAAATATACATGTGCCAAACTTTACCTCCATGTGTACACTATCCCCATCCTGTTCTTACTCTCAACCCCCTCCGAGGGATGTCCCCTATGTGGATTACCTCCTCACTCTGCTAGGGATCTGTCTGATCCCTGTGCTGCGAAGCACCCACACATGGAGGACTCCTTTCTTTACCCCCGCTGGGTTCTGAAACTCTACACTGGGCCACCTTCCCTTATGCGGAAGCACTTCTCACACCACATGGGCTCTGACACCCCACTCCAGACTGCTCACTTATATGGATGCCATTCTCACTCTACTCAGAACCTGGTCCACCATGCCACTTCTCTCCACATGGATATTCTTATCAACTTGCTTGAGCTCTGACTCCTCATGCCAGAACACCTCTCTTCACTAACCTAGCTTTCTCAAAATCCGCTCAATAGCTTTAGAACTGAATTGATAAGGAAAGTAAGAGGAAGGGAAAGGGAAAGGAGAAATAGGTGACAGGGTAAAGGAGAAGGGAAAGGCCTTCATTCATTTTCACTATTCAATTGTATCTGTGAGTCTACAGAAAGTGTTCATAAGGTAACATGACCTATAGAGCTGAAGAGGTGGAAACTAGAGAGGCAGTAATGTCAGCAGCAATGAGAATAATATAGTAGTCACAAAGGATGTAGATCATAATATTGCTGCTCTTCCTTTGCTGCAATTTGCTTCTAATAAAAAATGGGAGGAAATGGTCATTAATGAATTAATTATGCATTCATAGACTTTAGTCCCTTTTACAATATGTATAACATTTTGCAACAGACATTTTATTTAACACATTGCTGACTTTCACAAAAGTAAGGGGGTTTCTAACAGAAAGGAGAATGAAAAGAGAGAGGGCTATGAGCTGAAAATAAGATTATACAGTGCTGAAAATAGGAATTTGACCCCTTGGACCCTCCATAAGGTGGTGGAGTAGCACCTGAGACTCCATGGTAGAGAAACATTCTCAAAAGAGGAGAAAATGTCTCAGTTGAATTTTTGCCTCTGACGCCATATTTTGATGCTTGATATTTCTATTGTTACAATCATCATGTATAATCTCATAAACAAATATTACCCCAAATACAAAACAGCTGCTATAAGAAAGAATCAGCAGAAATAATACATAAAAGATTTAGATACTCCCTGCCAAGGACTTCATATATTGGAATCATCAAATGAAGAATTTAAAACAGTTTTATATTAAATGTTTAAAAAATTAAACACTGGAAAAAATGAGCGAGCAATATGAGACTGTCAAATAATATCAGTCAATTTAAAAAAATGTAACTTTTAAATTTAAAAATCATTAAGTTATCAACTCAAGGATACATAAAATAACTAAAATATACTCATCAGAGAAACTGACTATTTTTTTCTTAAAGAAATCACCAGTCCCAGATTTATAGGCAATTTCTTCAACTTTCAGCTAAAAGATACTTGTAATTTTTAATAAATTATCCAGATGGTAGACAAATCAGAACCAGTAATGGACTCTTTCTGTAAGGCAAATATTATATAAACACAATATAAACATACAAAATGTAGTCATATATGTAAGAAAACCAAACGGTCATTTTGAGTTCATACCAGTAATGCAAGAGTTGTTTAGCAATGGAATAGGCAGGCATACTTCGTTTTATTGTACCTCCTTTTATTGTACTACATAGATTTTGAATTTTTTACAAATTGCAGGTTTGTGGCAGTCTGGCACCCAGCAAGTCTATCTATGCCATTTTTTCCAACAGCATATGCTCACTTTGTGTCTCTGCGTCCCATTTTGGTAATTCTCACAATATTTCACACCTTTTCATCACTATTATACCTGATATGGTAATTTGTAATTGGTGATCTTTGATGTTACTGTTGGAATTGTTTTGGAGTGCCACAAACCATGCCTGTATAAAACAGCAAACTTAGTTGATAAATGGTGTATGTGTTCTGACAGCTCCCCCTGATCAGTCATTCCTGTATCTCTCTCCCTTTCCTCAGGCCTCCCTATTCCCTGAGAGATGACAATATTGTAATTGGGCTAATTATTAACTCTAGAATGGTCTTAAAGTATTCAAGTGAAAGAGACAGTCACACACCTCTCACTTTAAATCAAAAGCTAGAAATAATTAAGCTTAGTGAAGAGGGAATGTCTAAAGCCAAGATAGGCCAACAGTTGGGCATTTTGTGGCAAACAGCCAAATTGTGAATTCAAAGGAAAATATTTTGAAGGAAATTAAAAGGTGCTACTCCAGTGAACATACAAATGATAAGAAAGTGAAGCAACCTTATTGCTGATTTGAAGAAAGTTTGAGTGGTATGGATAGAACATCAAACCAAACTTAATATTCCATTAACCAAAGCCTAATCCAGAGCCAGGCCCTAACTCTCAAACTGTATGAAGACTGAGAAAGATGAGGAAGCTGCAGAAGAAAAGTTTGAAGATAGCAGAGGTTAGTTCATGGGGTTTAAGGACAGAAGTCATTTCTATAATATAAAAATGCAAGGTGAAATAGCAAGGATGGAGAAGCTATAGCTAGTTATCCAGAATATCTAGCTAAGATCATTGATGAAGGTGGCTACACTAATAGATTTTCAGTACAGATGAAATAGACTTATATTGGAAGAAGATACCATTTAGGGCTTTCATAGCTAGAGAGGAGAAGTCAATGCCTGGCTTTAAAGCTTCAAAGGACATACTGACTCTCTTGTTAGTTGCTAATGCAGCTGGTGACTTTAAGTTGAGGCCAGTGCTCATGCACTACTCCTAAAATTCTAGTACCTTTAAGAATTATGCTAAATCTACTCTGCCTGTGCTCTGTAAATGGAACAGCAAAACCTGGTTGATAGCACATCTGTTTATAGCATGGTTTACTGAATATTTTAAGCCCACCGTTGAGACCTGCTCAGAAAAAAAGAGATTCATTTCAAAATACTGCTCATTGACAAAGCACCTTGTCACCCAAGAACTCTGATGGAGATGTGCAAGTAGATTAACGTGTTCATGCCTGATAACACAACATCCATTCCTCAGCCATTGGATCAAGTAGTATTTTGACTTTCAAGCCTTATTATTTAGGAAATACATTTTGTAATGCTATTGCTGCCATAGATAGTAATTCCTCTGATGGATCCGGGCAAAGTAAATTGAAAACCTTCTGGAAAGTATTCATCACTCTAGATGCCATCAAGAATATTAATAATCCATGGGAAGAGATCAAAATATCAACCTTAACAGGAGTTTGGAAGAACTCGATTTTAATCCTCTTGGATGACTTTGAGAGGTTCAAGACTTCAGTGGAGGAAGTCACTGCAGATGTGGTGGAAATAACAAGAGAACTAAAATTAGAAGTGGATCCTGAAGATGTGACTGAATTGATGCAATCTCATGATCAAACTTACATGAATGAGGAGTTGCTTCTTATGGATGAACAAAAAAAGTGGTTCCTTGAGATAGAATCTACTTCAGGTGAAGATGTTGTGAACATTGTTGAAATAACAACAAAGGATTTAGAATATGACATAAACTTAGTTGATAAAGCAATAGCAGTATTTGAGAGGATTAACTCCAATTTTGAAAAAAAAGTTTTACTATGGGTAAAATGATATCAACAGCATTACATGCTACAGAGTAATCTTTTCTGAAAGAGTCAATTGATGCAGCAAATTTCATTGTTGTTTTATTTCCAGAAATTGCCACAGTTAATTTTCAGCAACCACCACCCTGATCAGTCAGCAGCCATCAACATGGGGCAAGAGCCTCCACAAGCAAAAATATGACTTATTGAAGACTCAGATGATTGTTAGAATTTTTTAACAATAAAGTATTTTTAAATTAAAGTATGTACATTGTTTTTCAGACATAATGCTATTGCACACTTAATAGACTATAATATATTGTAAACATAACTTTTATGTGCACTGAGAAGCCAAAAAATTCATGTAACTCATTTGACTGCAATATTCGCTTTGTTGTGTTGGTCTGGAACTGAAAGTGCAATATCCCTGAGGTATGCCTGTACATAAGTGTAATTTCCCACATCAATTAAAAAAACATCATATGATTAGCTGAGCAAGCTTTCCATACAATTCAATACCATTCATTATTTTAAAAATTCTTAGCCAACTAGGAATAGAAGGGAACTTCCCTGAGCTGACATATTAGGCAGGGTAATTAACACTAGCTAGCTAAATTGCAGCACTTCTGCAGTTTAACCTGATTGTTTTGGTTGTTGGTATCACTCAAGTCATAATTACTGTGGGTTGGACAGCTCTCCTTCAAGTAGATAAATGCTGTGGCCTACCTCCTATAACTGCCTTAAAGAATAAAGAGCATATTTCCCCAGATGTTCTGAATGCTGCCTAAACAAAGCCCTGAGTAGTCAGCCCCTTTTGAGACTTCCTCAGCTGAGGAAAAATGCCTTGCTCAAGATCATGACCCATTTCCAGGGTGGACTACATCCAATGACTGATTGACATGTCAGTATAAGGGCCCAGACAGCTCTGAAAGATCTACCATTCTGGAGACTTCTGCTTCCAGTAGTCACAGAGAAGCATTGTGGGGGACATTGAATGGTGATTTATGATTGCAAGTCATGATTTATGCCTAGAAGCTCTGTACTTGACTTTTTTCCAACACCCATTGGTCAAA
The DNA here is from genome assembly GCA_008086735.1 of Cheirogaleus medius. Lineage (NCBI taxonomy): Eukaryota > Metazoa > Chordata > Mammalia > Primates > Cheirogaleidae > Cheirogaleus > Cheirogaleus medius. The sequence continues at coordinate 21,906,623 of VBSM01001483.1, forward strand.
ACTCCATACAGGGCCCCATCAAAACCATAAGAAATATGTATCTCCTTTTTTTTTTTTTTTTTTTTGAGACAGAGTCTCACTCTATTGCCCGGGCTAGAGTGCCGTGGCGTCAGCCTAGCTCATAGCAACCTCAAACTCCTGGGCTCAAGTGATCCTCCTGCTTCAGCCTCCTGAGTAGCTGGGACTACAGGCATGTGCCACCATGCCTGGCTAATTTTTTCTGTTTTAGTTGGTTGGCTAATTTGTTTCTATTTTTAGTAGAGACGGGGTCTCACTCTTGCTCAGGCTGATCTCGAACTCCTGACCTCGAGTGATCCTCCCGCCTCAGCCTCCCAGAGTGCTAGGATTACAGGTGTGAGCCACCACGCCCGGCTATATATATCTCCTTTGAACCACAGAAGAGGAAATAGGGTTAGGGAGCATCAACTTATTTTCTGCCACAAATAATATCGGTGTAAATTAACCAGCCAACATTGTTCTTAATAATAAAATAATGGCAATACTTTCTTTCATTTAGAAAAAAAACAATACAGATGCCCACCATAACTGCTTTAACCCAAAACTTTATGTAGGTCCTAGATAGTTTCATAAAACAAGTATTTAGGATTAACAAGATTTAAGGGATTATGGGTTGGAAATGATGAAAGAAAACTAGCAATTGTAGCAGGTGATCTGATTGAATAAAACATATCAAAAATCAAAGAATATACCTTTTTAGAATTAAATAAGAGAATGTAGCACACTTTCTAGGTATATGATCAACAAGCAGAAAGTCATGTGTGACAAGTAGTTCCAAAATATTATTTTAAAATATCCTATTTACATTAACACGCTGAAATATAAGGTACCTACTAATAAGTCTATCAAAAGATGGCTAAATTTGTTGAGCATTCTTTCAGTTTCAAAAACAGAAAAGATGGGTCCGAGTGTGGTAGCTCACTCCTGTAATCCTAACACTCTGGGAAGCCGAGGTGGGAGGATCACTTGAGGTCAGGAGTTTGAGACCACCCTGAGCAAGAGTAAGACTCCATGTCTATTAAAAAAAAAAAAGAAAAGATGACAGTGAATGAATATAATCCATGTATCGTACAGATGTCAATTTTCCTTCAAATTGTTCTACATATTCAAAGAGAAGCTTATAAAACTTTTAATATGTCTCATGAAGAAGTTTGTCAAATTTATAAGTAGGAGCAAAGGCCAGAGAATTGACCACATAGTTTTAAGAAACAAGACTCATTGGTGTGTGCTTTTAGCAATGGAGACAGTGGTATTTGGAAAGTTACAGACAGGTTGTTGTGTGAAGAAGAAAGTAGATTCCAAAGATACTAGCAAGTATGTATGAGAGAGAGAGAATAGCACAGGGATCAAGAAAGATCTGCGGAAAACAGATGGTCTTTTAAATTAATAGAATAATTGATACTCCATATAACAAACAAAAACAATCTCTGCCTTACATTGTACACAAAAAATATTTAGATGGATTAATATCTTAAATGTTAATGTAAATCAAAATATTTAGAAGAAAATATAGGAGAATTATTGAGGAAATTCAAGGGTGAAGAAGAAGTTTCTGAGCTATACCAAAAAACCCCCAAACAAACAAACAAACAAAACCCCACTAACTACAAAAGAAGCAATAGATGAATCTTAATATATTGAAATTAAGAAATTTTCCCTATTGGAATATATAATAATTAAAGTGAAAACATAAACTGGGAGAGTTCAATATTTATAACACTTAGATGAACAAGATAGTAAAATCAATCTCTCTCTGACTCTATCTTCATATCAATAAGTAAAATTCAAAATATTGGAAAGATGGACAAATCTATAAAATCTATACAAGGTATTTTTACTATAGTAGCTACAAAAGAGGTATTTTAACAAAAATGAAAACAAAAATAATGTGCTCAAGTGCATTGGGGAATTTAAAATATCATACAATACCATTTTTTATCTATTAGAACTAAGTTGTCAAAAATTCTGAACCCAAAGTGGCCTTTCCATATTCTTTCCTCCTAACAGTCTACCATTCCTCTGGAAACCCACACATGGAATGAGATTAGTCTTCTGAGTAGACAACTAATCTGTTGCCTGGAGGAGCAGTGTCTGTCTCCAACTCTGGTTAGTGTAGACAGATTCAATGATTGAGGCTTCTCATGCATTAACTGGACCATTGGAGGACATATTTTCATTTGTCCCCCTCCCCCCTTCAGAAGTGAGTGTCTGGGATGAAGAGAATGGGAAAATGTTCCTTCCAATACATTAGGAACTGTGGTCTGATTTTATGGGTCGAGTTATGAAAGTGATTGTTTCCCCTACACATGTCTTCTCATATTTCTCTCTCTCTCTCTCTCTCTCTCTCTCTCTCTCTCTCTCTCTCTCTCACATTTCTTCCCTTTGTGCTTCCCAGCAGGTATAAGCCTCTAAGAGAATATTATTTTAGGGGATTACATTACCATATGCACTCCACTCTAGGTTCTAGTGGATACTAATACGGCTTCTCTCAGTATTAAAACGGACATTATAGAGAAAAAGCCCCAAATGGTTTTAGCTATGTGAGCAGTAGAGTAAGTAAAGCAGTGAGTAGTGAGAAATGTTTGTGCATCTGAGTGTGTGAAGAGAGAGGAAAAGGGCTTCTGCAATTTTCATTTGGGTCAATTATTTGAAGGAGACAATTCAAGGCAGTTCTTTTGCTGCCTTTTTAGGAATGATTCTTCCAAGATGATGCACATGATAAAATGACTCATATTTTGGTTGGTTGTTTTGATGGTGTAGAGTCGCAGCCAATAAGTTACAACTTAATTCAGAAATCATCAGGTGGTCAGTAAATTTTAAAGAAAGTTATTCTTTGATATTTTTTTTCCTTTGCTCTGCCATGTCAGCACCCTTGATTTCTTGTTCTTAGGTATTTAACATGGAATTATTTGAAGTGTTTAACTTCAACTTCCTTCTTTCAGTCTCATAATTGAAGTTATTTTACTCTTAGAAAAACCATCTATTATAAAAAGAGATTATATGTTAAATGAGGACCATAATGTAGAGAGGGAAATGGATGGATTGAATTAGGAAAGGAAGACTGATTGAGGTTTAAATTAAAAATGAAATATAAATGGCATAAAAGTGATGCATTTTCTAGATCCTATACTTTATATTTGAAGAGAACTTTTAGTGTTCTGGTTACTTCTGTAATTGCTGAAAAGAATATAACCTTTGGGGGCTTAAAAGGGTAGGCAGCCTTTTCAAATGTTTTTTTCCCCCAAACTACATTAATATTCATATTTTCTTTCTTGGATTCCTTTAGATCAATCTACTTCCAAGGCATTTATTTTGGGGCTCTAGACAATATTTTGTAATCTACACTACATTATAATATGTGTTTAAGTCAATTTTCCCAAGCAAGATACCCGTTTACAGTACGGTAAGCATTCACTTATTATATCCAATATAATATTATCACAAGTGGCTATGACTTAATCTGGATCAAGAGAAAAAAGTTTTTCAGCTACAAATACACGGCAGATTGTATTTTGCTAAAATGAATAGAATCTTGTCCCATCCCTATTAAGAGATGAAATTTATTTTCCCTCCCCTTGAACCTGGGAAATGGGGAAAGGGGTTTTGTGTAAAGCTAGGTCATAAAAGGAGATATAGATGCCTTGTGGCTCTCTTTCCCTTGGAACTCAAGTCTTGGGATTCCTAAACTGACATGTAAGAAGTCTAGCTATCCTGAAGCTACCATGCTAGAGGGACCTTGTGGAGAGGCCACATAGGGATAGAAAACCCAAAGGAGATTCATCTGTTCCAGCCCTTAGCTGTTCGATTTTTCTTTTTCCTTTTTTTCTAGGGAACAAATGATTTTATTAGGGAACAGCAAGAAGACTGCAATCTGGGGTACACGAGCTATGGCAGTGTATAGCTTGACACAGGCATGTCCAAGGGAGTTGGGGGGAAGGGGAATCTTTTAAAGACAAAAAGAAGAAGTTTGCTTAAGTTGTTTCGAAACTAAAGGTTACAAAGACCAAAGGTGATAGCAGTTTGTTGCAGGAGTTGGTGTAAGTATACCAGCTACAGCTAGGCAAGTGACCTCGTGCAGGTAGCTTATCTGACTTGATTCCAGTGAGGTAACCTGATGGCGCTCTACTGCAGGGATGTCTTATGATAAATTCTGCTCACAAGCATGTTTGTGCGAGGGCTTCTTTGTCAAGGCCTCCCTGACTCCATCTTGCTACTGGCAACTTTAACAAGATAAATAAGGAAAGAGATAAAAAGTTAGTAAGATCTTAAGAAAGGTATATAACTTCAGGAGGAAAGCTATTTCCTCCTTCAGTCTACAAATGTATATAATAATTACATAACCACAAAGGGCAGACATACAGATAGATTCTATTCCAATTCTGATTTTGTAGGATTGTTTGCTGGACTAGCATTAACAGCCTTAACATCAACAGTATTTACACTTTGTTCATTTTAAGCTATTAGATGATGAGTCTTTCAAGGAAAAGTCAGGTGTGGGAATTCTTTACAGCTTGTAGAGGGATGATTTCTTTTCCAATTTGAAAGCAGTCACTGTTTATTAACTGACCAGATTGCAAAAATAATCATGGGAAAGACCTTAGTTCGTTCTTCTATGTGGGATGTGGCCAGCATCTCCTCCTTCTACACAACGGATCGTCTTTTACTTCATTACATCCCATGGAGATGATAACTTGAAGGGCCACAGTAAGTTATTCACTTCTTTGAGGCTTTTCCCAACAGTATAGATCTCACAAATCAGATCCTCCATGCAGATGGTGCTGTATTTACCCAGATATTGAGCAAAGTGCTGTCTGTCAACATAGTTCCCTTCCTACTGATCTTTCCATAACCACACTTGTCAATTAGTTCATTTACTGACTTAAAGTTTGTGTACCCCCATGCAATATATGGTTCTACAGTCTTCGGCAGGCTAGTTGAAGCCTTGTTGAACGTAACAAAGGTTCCATTGAAGATCTGGCGAAGGCAAAGAAGCTGCAGCACCTTTCAGACCTTTGAGCTCACACCGATCGACAGCTCTGATCCTGATGACAAATGCCAACTTGGGTTCTGCAGGTGCATAGAAGTTGCTGGCTTTTCTTGCCATCCTAGCCATTGGAATCTCGGTTCTGTACATCTGCCTGTATTCCTGATGATAGTGCTTAGCTTTTCCATAGATAAGCTTCCGCCTTGCATTTCAAAGCAGCTTTTGGGCAAACTTCTTTCTCAGGCGTTTGATCTTCAGCTCTGCGAAATCCCTTCACTTTTTATTAAGGGTTTCTGGCACATCAGGAACCTTCTTTTTCTTCTCTTGGACACCCTCCATGGTTCCAGCTGGAAAAGAGCTGATCCTTTATCAGGTTTATCCATGTATTCAATGGTGGTAAGTCCCTCCCTCCACACTGCTCCCAGAGTTCTCTTTTTAAAACCAGCAGGTCATTCATTGAAGGTGCTACTCTGTCTTCAGGCTCTCCAGATTTCGTCTTCGGGCAAGGTGTTTCTCCTCTTCTCTGCCTGGCCAGGGTCACACTGCAGACCACAGGTCAACTCCTCAGAGTACCAGGAGCTCACATCTGGATGCAAGACTCTTCCAGGAGGGCAAGGCCAGAAAGTGACCCTAGGACCCAACACGGGGCTACATAGATGAGGTACCCACTGTTTGTTGAAGTCACTCATTCAACAAGTATTTATTGACCACCTACTATGTGCCAGGCTCTGTGCTAGGTTTCAGGCATATAGGGGACTTCAAACTAGGAAGGGTCCTGCCCTCAGGAAGTCCATAGTTCACTGGGATGGGGTTGGGATGGAGCAGACTTTCCCCCCTTCCCCAGGGAATGCACGGGGTGGCTTCAGCAAACAGCCACAAGGACCCTCCACATGTGGGGTAGTGGGGTGGAGAGAGAAGGTCTGGGCAGGTACCCCAACAACAAAGAGCTGCCCGGAGCCTGCCGGGGATAGTGCTGCTGAGGGAACCGCAGGCCTGGAGGTGAGACCGCGTTGGGCAGCGGCAGGAACAGGCCAGGCGAGGTTGCTCTTGCAGGCCTTGGGGTGTCCCAGGGGAAGGTTCTGGATTTTATTTCGATCCCAACAAGGGGACGCCATATAGCTCCCTTTACGGTGGCGAATGAAGCCCAGAAATGGCCAGTGTCTCGCCCGCGGCGCCGCACAGGGAGCCCATCCCCAGCCACCGTTCGATTTTTCTAAGCCCAGCCACTAAATATGTAAGAGGGTAAGCCTTCAGATCATTCCAACTCCCAGCCTTTGTGCTGCCTCATTCAAGCCCTGCCTACACTGTAGATCTGTGCGCAAACTAAATGTTTTCAGCCGCTATGTGTCAGAGTGGTTGATTATACACCAATTGATAACCAGAAAAAGCTATTGAACTTCAGATACATTAATTTATTGTTTGTATCTCAAAGACAAAGCCACAAGATCACTTGGGAAAACCAGTGAGCCCCATGAGAAGCATAGATTATGTGGGAAACTCATACGAAAATGAAGAGGAAGGAACTGGCATATGCTGTCATACGAACCATTTCTCACTACTTTCCACCCAAATTATATCCTAAATATTTGGCATACCATGTGAAAAAGTTTATTTCAGTCTATTTTTGTAAACCACAAAGTTAGGTACAAACTGTGCATAGCTGTACTAAACATCAAAACAGGGACATGTTAGGAGGCACTAGGTCAGTCATGTAAGGGACTCAAACTTTAGTTGCAGCTCAGGATTGTTAATGACATATCCAAGAGAGAAATAAGAGATGCATAAGGGTCAAAAGAGATGCATAAGGGTAAATCTTGGAAAATAAAGCTTCTAGGACTTGTAAATATTTTGAAGCCGGTTCACAGAAGGTGGACCCAGCCAAAGAAATTGAGATGGAGTGGCCATATAAATTCAAGGAAAAGTACTATTTTGTGATGTCGTGGAAGCCGGTAGATGTGAGCAACTTAGTACTGCTTTGATGTTGAGGTAATAGAAGTGTCCATTAGATTTTGTCAACTTGATCTTTCCAAGAGCAATTTCAGTAGAGTGCTGGGGCTATAAGCCAGAATAGAATTAATGGAACAAAATTGGGGAGTGTAATGTAAACAATCTAACAAAGAAATCCCTTTGATTTCTCATGTATTAGATTGAAAATCTAGATATATCTTTCTTTACTGTGTTGTGTCCTTTTCCATGCACCTCTACATCAGATTTGTAAATGAATAAAGAGAGGAAATTAAAAATAGTGAGAGAGAAACAGAGGAATAAAAGAGAAGCGAAAAGGTACTGCTAATAATTTACATATTCTTATAACTTGAGCAGATGAAAAGCCCCTCTCCCCAAAATAGAGGCACTACTCCTTACTTTCTCTCAACTCAAGCACTAAATATTTCATACTGCAATTCTGCATTTATCAGCAGAGCATTTACTTAATCTTCTTAAGCAAATTTAACTGGGCAATCTCTTTTGAAGTTCACGTTAGTCCTTTCAATATTCAAGTAAAAAAAAGGTTTTGTAAAGACTGGCCATCCATATTGGAATGTATATATACTTATTAAAAATCACAGAATGTCATTGTATAGCTAATGGCATCATATGTGATTGCAGAATGGCAATTGCATCGTGTGAAGATTTTAAAGTAAGGCATTCTGCTAGCCCATGCCAAAATATATAAATCGTTTTTGTACAAAATGTTGAATGGATTCAAATTTGATAGATTTAGGTTTATGTTTCTGATGGATTATTTAACCTAACTCTATTTAATCTAACTCCTGTGTAGTGTTTGAATATGATCACATGCAGTGATTTCTAGAATATATCATATACCTTTCCTAGCCCCACTCCCACTGTCCCTTATACCTAAATGCCAACTCCACACAGTTCCAAATCCTTAGCACAGTGTACAAGAGTCCCAAGGATTGTTCCAGTTTTATGTCCTGTCACTGCACGTTTTACACTTTCCAGTGCTTGCAGTCCCTTATTTGTATCCTCAGTAGTAAAGTGCAGCTTTCTCTTTTGCAACATGCTCCACAAAAAAAAACCCCAAAAGTTATGTAGTTTTAAAAAAGAAATATTACTTATTATATCTTCTTCCTGAAAATGCATACTGCATATCAACAGATAAAGTTTCCAAAAAGCTTAAATTAACCCTACCCACAATTTTTAGACTATGAACGTTTCAAAATACTTCTTAACTTTGGAAAATGCTGATTTAGCAGTACCACCCTCCCCCAAATTAGAAAATAGTTATCTCATGCATCAATATTTAAATTGTCAAATGTCACTCAGAACAAGTCTTTTCAATATTACTTTAAAAGAGCTATCAGATGGAGTTATTTTGGGCAGATTATAAAAGTACACCAAGGAGATTTTTTTTAAAGTCTCCATAATATGCAAATAGGCACCCATGGCTTCAGTTAACACCTTCAGTAAGAATACCAAATACAAATTCAAAAATGTGCTGTGTCTCAGGTAAATTAGACTGTAAGTGGAGATATGTGCTCTAGAAAACCATGTTAGAGGAAACAGAAAAAGGGATCAGGGTGATGGGAGGACGTTGATGTTGGAGTTGGCTTTGAAGCATTTTAATAAAATTACTTCATTAAATGTGAGTAGAATAAAGAAATATTGGAAAATTATGATATTATTTATACATGAGACAAATATATATAGCTAAATTAATGAAATCAGAAATATAAATAAATATTTGATTTTTCCCTTTATATCTCTCTAAAGTTTTATATTTAAGTTGACTGAAATATTTATATATGAATGTATGCATTTGTGTGAGTATTTCTCATTGGGGATAATGGGGGATTGACTTATATTAGTACTTATACAGTGGACTTCAATATTCACTACCATTATGAAATTTTCTCTGAACTCCTTTCCTCCTTTCCCTTGTCTCTCTACCTGAACCCTGAGTTTTATGTATCTATAGGAGTAAAGATCACTGAGCTTTGCATGTCTCTTCTCTATCTAACCAATATCTTAGGTTTAATATATGTTTAGACCTATCCACTGGGGTACAAGCATGATGTTTCACTAGACTATTTATTCCCAAGGATTACTATAATGCCTGGCATAATGATCAAGGAATCTATGTTAAATTAATTAATGATATTACTTTTTAAATTAACTAATTGTTTAACCCCAGATTTCCTTTTCTTCTTTTGTTGCAAATCAGGTTGAGTGCAGACATGATTTATTCGGTAAGTCAGTTCACATGCTAAAAACTTTAAAATTCCTAAAAGATGAAAGGTAGTATAAAAAAGCTTTGTAGATGAGAATAATCATTTATCCTACAAAGTTTAGTTCTTTTGATACATCCCAGTTTCAGAGAAATAACACTAGTGATTTTTTTTTGTTATCAGTAAAAGTCTGAACCTGTGAAGATTATGATTTTTTTTTTAATTTCTATGAAAATATTTTTTGCCACAAACTCAGGTTTGTAAACATATTATATTCTCTCAGATTCTCAATAGAAATCATGCTGTGTTATTACTAAAAACTTGCCAATTTATTGTTTTCTATTTTCAATTTAGTAAATTTCAGAATAATTAATTACTAAAAATTAGTTGAGGTTAAAAAAACATTAGCCTTTTTTACTCTGTGAATTTGTACGTTATAAAGGTTATGATTAAGATTTTAACATGGAAAGAGCTGTGGTAACAGTACTAACCAATAATTTGTATAATTTATGAGCTTGATTCAGACATTGAATTTAGTGACTATAAAGGGAAAATAAAGCTCAGAGAAATATTGTAAATGGTCTGTTCATGGTCTGTATAAATCAGCCAGGTATAAAGCATTATACATATTTAAACTTTTACAATGTAAGTAGCTCTATTATCTAATAACATGATCATAAAATTGAATACTTTTCTTGAATTCAAATATAAAATCTACTAAAAAATTTACAATTCATTTGGTAAATTGGGAAAGCAAATAACAAAGCAGTTTCCATAAATTTCACCATTAAAATATAGCATAATTTTTATTTAGATGGTTAATTTTACACAAGATATAATTTTATTGCTTAAGCATAACTTTGTTGAATTTTAAATGTCCTTATTGACTAATACTTTTTACAACACTAGGAACTTTGCCTCAAATCTTAAATTATTTTATTTTAGTTCATCAATAACATTATTATAGTCATCTAATATTTTAAAGTATTTCTTTCCCAATAACTGATTTATACTTTAACTTAGTGTTTTCAATTCTCTTGAAAACAATAATTGTAAATAATTAGTATTCATAACCCTTTGCTAAGAGTCAGGCAATAAAGACACTAAGGTTTCCATCAGAATTTAATTAAATTTAGCAAGTTATAGCTTGGTGCTTCTCAGCACATAAAAAAGAGTTGACAAATATCATCTTAATTACTTCCTCTCTCCCCTCCAAAATGATTCAATCACTTGCTACAAAACCAAATTTCCAAGTATCAGACATTAATTTTTGAACTAAATTTATTAAAATTTGTATTGTCTTATAATATCTTCCTTGTTATTGGTACACAAGAATGAGGAGGGGGATCTAGAGGGTCACTCCTTTGTCCCTCACTCCTCTGAAATTGTATTATTTTATTCTTTTGTGAAGTTATCTATCTTTTCGTGTATGATGCAGCCCCCATTTAATACATTGCCTTGACACCTGGTCTGTCTTCTTCCAAAAACAAAACACAATACTGTGTTTTACCAACAGATTGTAGTATCAATTTCCTTAGACACACTCAGTTGACATCTGTGACATTGTGGAGAAAGAAAAAAATGTGTTCCACAATTACATGTTAATAAGCCCTTAGTATTTCTTTCCTATTTATGTAAAATAGACTTTAAATTGTAGACATCTAACTGAAGGCTAGGTCTTCAATATTCAATAGTGCAGCAGCTCCCTCTATAGGATACTTGGAACTATTATAATATATGCTGATCTGCAAATCCAGAGTAGGCAAAGCAGATTTTTTTCTAAACATCTTAAGTAATCATTTTATTCAGTTATTCATTGGTTTATTTTTAACATTATATATCTTTAAAGTCAGTTTCCTTTTGAAATTGAATTGAAGGAAGGAGGAAGGGGGAGAGAGAGAGAGAGAGAGAGAAAGAGAAGGAATAATAGTGTGTGGACTGATGCTAAAGTTTTTAGAAAAATTTCATATTTGTAGCCCCAATAGGAGAAATATAAATAAAATGTCTGTGAAATATATTTCAACCTGCCTAGTTTTCTTTTATTAGTCAAAATTATATTTAAGTGTATACTGACAATGGGCAAGCTAAAACTTCATTTATATACATGTTCAGACAAAGAAACTATATATAAATGTAGTAATGCTAGATACCAAAGAATGCAAATATCTTTTAAATGGATTTAGATGTCAGAGTATTTTGGTAAATGTGACTTACACATCTTAGACAAATGAGAAAATGAAATTGTGAATTATAGAAAAGGTTAAATGAGCACAAATAACCACCTTTAGAAATGCAATATTACATTTCTAACTTACTCATATAAGATAAAAACTTTGAAATTACTGTCAAATAATAATGTTATTGGACAAAATTAATTGTGTAATTAGTATGTGTTTCTTATTTGACACGTTGGCAGTAAAATGTCAATAACGGTTGTTCCCTTATATTAGTCAGTCATTCTGAAATCTTGCATGGTGATTTTACTGTTTTGATAAGTAGTGCAGCTCAATTCAGGACAGCATAGTTCAAATTATCATTACTTTCAAATGACTGAGGTTCTAAAGAATGAGAATTTTTGTATAATAATATTATGCTGTATTACTCACAGTAATTTTACTTTACCAGAAGGTGAAAGGATTCTATAAAATAGTACTAATAACTTGAATTATGTATTCAGCCTCTTAATGAAGCTTAAGTACCTTATGAATACCTATGCATGATATCATTTCACAATTATCTCAATTCAGGTACCAATTTCTCCCTCTTTCATTATCTTAATAAGTAAATAGATGATGAGTTAGTCCTACCTCAGTTTGAGGTCCGTTTGTTTTCTTCAAACGAAGTAGGAATAAAAATTAAATATGTTTCCAGGAATTTATTTATTCATTTATTCATTCCCTCTATATTTTGTGGGTAGAGAGGTTTTTGTAGTATTCATGGATGATATTTTGTATTTCTGTGCTATCAGTTGTAATGACTCCTTTTACATTTCTTTTTTTTTTTTATTTGAAAGAAGTTTATTCTGAGCCAAATTTGAGGACCATGGCCCGGAGCCACTCCCAAAAAGCCTTGAGCAAGTGGGCTCGCTGTGGCTGGGTTATAGTTCGGTTTTATACATTTTCAGAGAGACAGGGGTTACAGGTAAAGTCATAAATCAATACATGAGAGGCATACATTGGTTTGGCCCAAAAAGATGGGGCATCTCGAAGCGGGGGACTTACAGGTTATAGGTGGGTTTAAAGATTCTTTGGATTGTAATTGGTTACAGACATGAAGCTTTGTCTACAGGCCTGGAATGTTTTAACATAAGGGGCTGTTACAGAGATAAGCCACTGGACATAGATTTGTTGTGTAAATTGAGGACCTGCAGGTTTGTCTTGCATATCCTTAGGCCTGTTAATGGGTCACAAAGGAAGTCCCCAAGAAGGGAGGGGGGCATGATGAGGCATGTTTGACCTCCCTCCTCCTGGCAGACAATTTAATTTTAGGATATTTCTTTGGCCACAAGGGGGTCCATTCAGTCAGCCAGTGGGGGGAGGTGTGTGTGAGCATTTTAGTTCACAATTTCCCCTTTTGGCAAAGATCTGTCAGAGGCAGCATCTATGGCCAAATTTTCATTTTGTCCCATCCGTTGCCAGGGTGGTGTGGCTACCTGCCCTGGGTCCATCTAGTCCCTCAGTGGGACCCTTGTGGCCAAGAGGACTGAAGAGCCAAACTGGGGCTTACAGCCAATTAAAATAAGCCAAACAGGACCGGAGGTAGACAGGCACTCATTAATGATCTAAAATCTTTTAGATGACATAAGGGTAAAATGCAAAATATCAAAGGCAAAGCTACAAAACCGGTTTCTGATAACTTTAGAGATTATATACCTACCACTGGACTAAAACAAAACAAACTTCCAGGACTTTAACTTTAATTAACAAACTGATATGACCATGAGTCATATCAAACCTCGTGAGACAGAACTAAATTTTCATAAAAAGACTCTTTATTTAAAACATTACTAATTCTTTTGTTTTGTTTTCCAGAGTCCTGACAAATTTTAAGTAAATAGCAAGTTTACCTGATCTCTGGGACCTTAAAACCATGTAATCTGCCAAAGCCTTGTTCCAATATCCTCCCTCTAAGCCCAGGGAATATCACGGAAGAGGGGGTGTGTCAGATTATAAGGGCCAATTCTGAGGGATGGAATTAGTTTAGACCCTCCAGATGAAGGAGGAACACACAAAAGCCTAAAGGAATACTAAATGAAATACTTTGTTTTTTCAGGCCACATGCTGCAGATATCCATCCCAATCATAAATTTTTTTTTCTTGCTTCCTATAGACTTAGAATTTACTGAGTATAATTTTTATCAGTTATGGATTTATACAAAAATAAATATCAGCCACCTTAGTGTAAATTACTAGAGATTGAAATGTTATGACACAATAAAAGTCTCTAAAATTCCCTTAGCTTAAATGTTAATAATGCTTATTTGCTACAAGTCTACCACTAAACCCAAGGATATAATATCTCAATACTTGTAGGTAAATTAGTTTTGTAGCTCCTTTTACATTTCTTATTGAGCTTATTTGAGTCCTTTCTCTTCTATTTCTAGTTAATCTGGCTAGTGATCCATTGATTATGTTTATCTTTTCAAAGAACGAACTTTTGTTATATTGTTTATTGTATTTTTTTTATTTCCATTCATTTAGTTCTTCTCTGAGCTTTGCTATTTCTTTTCTTTCTCTTGCTTTAGGTTTGGTTTGCTCTTCCTTTTCTAGTTCCTTGAGATGTGACATTAGGATGTGAATTTGTTATCTTTTTGTCTTTTTGATGTAGGAATTTAAGGCTATGAACTTTCCCCTTAGTACTGCTTTTGCTATATCCCACAGATTCTGATAGCTTGTCTCCCTTTTGTTGTTAACTTTGAGGAATCTTTTGATTTCTATCTTAATTTCATCATTGATCCAAAGATTGTCAAGCAGCAGGTTGTGTAATTTCCATGACTTTGTGTGCTTTTCTTGGAATTGATTTCTAGTTTTATTCCACTGTGGTCTGAAAAAAGGCATGGTATGATTTCAATTTTCTTGAATTTGCTGAGACATGTTTTATGGCCTAAGATATGATCAATTTTGGAGAATGTCTCATGTGCTGATGAGAAGAGTGTATATACAGTAGTTTTGGGGTAGAATGTTCTGTAAATGTTTGCCAGGCACATTTGTTCTAGAGTTCCATGTAAGTCCAGTGTTTTTTATTGACTTTCTGCTTTGATGATCTGTCCAGCTCTGTCACTGGGGTGTTGCAAGTCCCCAGCTACCGTTTATTTCTTTGCTTCAATCTAGTAGGATTTGCTTTATGAATCTGGGAGCTCCTGTGTTAGGTGCATATATATTTAGGTTTGTTATGTCTTCTTATTGAATCACTCCCTTTACTATTATATAATGATTATTTTTGTCTTTTTGTTTTTTACCATTGTTGATTTAAAATTTATTTTAGCTGTCATCAATTTGCCTTGATATGCCTGTGTCATGATCACTGTCTGCCCTTTATTTGCAAACATTCATGGCAGTGATAAGATATGGAAAAGAAGTGTATAATTTCTATTTTTTTTCTCAACTTTCCTTAACTGTGTACATGTGTGGATATGAATTAACAAGTATTTCTTTATGGTCAAATATTTTATCCTCTCGAAAACACTTTTATATAGACTTTTCTAAGAGAAACAATAAAATGATCCTTTGAATTATACAAGTTTATTTTTTCTAAAACATTTATGCCAAAGTAACACTAATCACAGAGGAGAATGGTCATGTTCCCCTGGCAGCAAAGGGTGATTACACATAAAGAGAGCTCACCAGCAGATTACAATATTTTTGAAGTTACACATGTTATCAAAAAGACTTTATATTTTATTCAATAAAATGTCTCTATGTGTTTTAATTTAAAAGCATAAAATTATTTACAATTAAATTATTTGATTTTCTTCCCCCCATGGCTTCAAGTAGAATGAACATTGACAGAAGATGTATCATACTTATCTTGAGCTTTGTGTTCATTTACCATTTCCTGAGATGTGTCTACAGCACTCCAATTTGAGAAACATGACCAAAATAACAATTCTTCTTTGAATCTTAATTCATCCCCTAATAAATGTACTCATAAATTACTTTAAAGTTTGCATTTGACTTTTAGAATGCCTTTCTAAATCCTTCCATATTCTGGCTTTAGAAATTGTATATTCTGAAGTACATAGCAAAGCTTTTACCTCTAAATAGGAATAAACTTGACCCAAATAGCTTTACAATATGTTCCCAGATTTCTTATTACTTGCTATATACTGCAGAAGGATAATCCTATATAATTCATGAAATCATGTACTCCTTTCAAAAAGTAGGGACAAGGGATAAAGTATTCTATCAAGCTGCCTCTATTGTAGAACAACAATAATAAAAAGTTCCCCTGATAGACCTCTTCAGAAAATCCTTAACAAAAAACATCATTTTGGTCCAAAGCAGTGTGACTGTTTAGATAATTCTATCTTTACCATGTACACCAGCTAGTTATTCAGGAACATATAAAGATGACGTGGATGTTTAAGAGTTTGAAGAGGCAGTCAAAATCAATCTTAAAGCAAATACTGAAATAGTGCTGATATTAATGAAACATTAAATCAATCAGATATTCCTGTTTTATTATAACCTTTTAGTGATTACAATGATGATTATATCATTTTGATAACACCCCACCACCAGTCGTATAGCCATTATTTGACAACTTTAGGTCTTTTCCTCACCTAAGCTAAATAGCATAAATAAAACAAAGATGATATAATTGTAGGAAATGCAGACTCTGAGAACTATTTTGCAGTGATGCAGGAATGAAGACAGGGTGTGTTTCTTTAACCACATTGAGACACAAATGGTCACAGCCTTAGAATTGCAAACTAAGAGTAAGATGAACAACGTGGAAACATTTCACATTTTCTCAGAACGGATTGTTTTAATGAAGATTTTTAGTCAAGTAGACATGAAACAACTTAAATACCCAAAGAAAGCAGTTAAAGAAAGCACGTGTAAATAAACCGGGCAGTAACTTGGATTTAAAAACAACGAAAAGCCAAGTATCCATTCCCCAAGGCATACATTTACACAGATGGGGATAATAGTGGGAAAGGGAATAAGTATGGAGTGAAGCAATTTGAACATATGGCACTCTTAAACGCTCATATGAATTGGAGAGCAGGGAGCATTTGGGCTGTAAAGGAGGCTAACAGATCACCAACTTAATTGGCTGGCTAATGGGATAGCTTTGAACAAAGGAGCTGTGATCATTATACCTACAGGATATTATGCATGATAAACAAATAATTTTGTAATGCATTGAGATGTCTATTTCTTTTTTGTAGAGGAGGAGAATGGAGTTAAGTCCCAACTCTGATACTAAAGAACATTATCATTCAGTGCTGAGGGAAAGTGATACAGCATTTCTCACCCCCTCACCGTATGGTGACTGGACTCTACCAGAAGATTGTAAACAGAAAGAAGCTTGTGAGTTATCAGAAAGAAGGTTGTGGATTATGCACAACATATCTTGCTTTAGCATGAGTGTTCAAAGTTCACTACTACTTGCAAGTGTGGATGGAGGTGAAGCTAGTATTTGTTGGCTGTCTACTATGTACAAGGTTCTCTAGATATGACAATCTTATTTAAGCCTGAAAACATCCTTACAGTAGAGATATTATTACTGAAATTTTGTAGATAAAACAACTGAGAGAGAGATTAATTTCTCTGTCTCTTAGAGAGAGATTAATTTACCCCAAGATCCTCATCAAATAAGCGTGAAAACATAGATTTGAACTCTTTCAAGGCTCTCCTCTTTCTTCTACATCCTTATCCTTAACAAATAAAATTTGTGGGCCGCTCATGTTCACTCATCTCTCTTATGCACATCACATACACCTTGTTCACTAAGACAAAACATGGCCTTAGGATTACACTTTTAAGTGTGCATTATAGTCACCTCTGCTGCAATTGACAATTTTTGCTACATGAAATTAATTTATCAAGTAGAGGAAACAAACAATACTCTAGCTTTGGAAATTGAAGTTTTTAGACAATGATATGTGGTTTTAAAGGGAAAAAATCTTAGGCACGAAAAAGAACTTATGAGTGTAACTTTTCTGATCTCTTCTATGTTACTTACATGTTTTGTTTCTCATTTATTACAATTCGGTCAGTATTTGCTATGTCTTCTACTTTCTTTCAAATTTGCATCTAACTTTTTTGAGATTCTATGGTGTTATAATTAATTTCAACTAACCACATTAGCTTAGTGTGTTTCTTTACACGGAGGCAAATAAATTTACCATGAAGCATGGAAAGGCAAATAAAGCTTCAGAGACTATCACTTGCATGGCCTTCTCCCTAGGGCCTGGGTTTTTGATGTGGTGAGACGTGGGAGCTTTTATAAATTTGTAATTTTTATTATCTTTCTCATTTTAAATATTAACTTTAATATTTAAGTTTGTTTTTGTTATTGAAGATTCATCTTCTTAACTGAGGGCTCTCAAAATTGTACAAGACTGAAGCCCTACAAAATCTGAGTATTCCTTCTTCTACTAGTAATAAAACAGCAGTTACCTTGTAACTGACATGATTTATTTTGAAAGCCCAGTTTCCATATTTTTTGTATCTTTTTGTCCACTTAAAAGTTGTAAGATTGAATGAGAAACACTGTGTCCACTATGGCAGTTAAAAATAATGTGGAGTGTGCTTTGAATTTATTCTTGCTAACTATGATTGACTGACATAATATGAATATTAAAGGAAATTATTGCTACTTTTTGATAGTGGAATGAAAGTAAAATTAGAAGGATCAAGATATACCATTTAAAATACTGAGAATATTTTATGAAACATATCCTATTCCCTAACTGTACATACTGACTTAAGAATTATATATTTGTGTATTTATTTCCTGATTTTCTATTTTCTTCATGAATACATAAGCATTATGAGGAGAGGGAACTCTGTCTACTTGTCCTCCATATTATTTCCACCATTTAGAACAGGGCCTGGCACATGGTAAATGTGAAATAAATATTTGATGACTGACTGATTGACTGAATAAATGAATGGCATGTGTTTAGAACCCCAAAATATACTAATTAGTGGAAGTCATCGCTATAAAAGAACCCAATTGATCAAGCTGAGTCTTACAGAAGTATTCACGCATTCACAAAATTATACTAATTTTTACTCAACACTCATCATTTCTATACACCAAGTTTCAGCCAGATGTTATTTAAAGTATCTGAATTATAGACCCTTGAAAGCTGGGTTTGTAATGGAAATGCTGACAGCCACTTAACCAGATAATAGCACCAGTTCACTTGGTGTGTATATATATAGTGTCACTGCTAATATGGCTGTGCCATCTGTTCTATCTGAGAGTAGTAAAAGATTTGAGCTTCAAACAACTGTATTTAAAAAAAAAACTGCTGGATAAATTGGACCCTAAAAGGTGAAGTGATAAAATGTCACTTTAGTGCTTTAATTACATTGCTTTGGCAACTACCTAAGCACGAAGAGTGTTCCATGAAAGAGATGACTGGAAAACGGCATGTCACCTTGAAACCCATCAGGCATTTCTGTTTACAATTCTTTTCCTACTAGGCAAAGTAGGAGAACATTTTGCACTCCTTATGATTTTCTTTTAACAGCTTAATGGTGCAGGTGTGTGGTCAGCAATGTATGGTGAAAGTATGTTTTGTTTTGTTTTTTTGAAAATATTTTTTTTTAACTACTTGATGGCTTTGCCTCTGTTGACTCTTAACTTGAAGAGAAAGATTAGAGAAACTCCAGATGGCCATCACAAACTGTAGGAATGACTTTCTCTAATTAGTGACACTAGACAAGTATTTTTTTTATTTTTTTGTGTTTTTTTCCCCCAGAATGTAGGCTTCACAGACACCAGAAATTATCAGAATTAATTCTTGAAACCTGTGTTATCAGAGGCAGGCAGCTTGGATGAATTCCCTTAATGCCTTTCAGCTGAATGCTTGGGCGAGCCATTCATTTACCCTTACAACCCCCTAGCTGTTTGATAACAGAAAAAGAGGACAAGAAATACACCCACTGGAAAACCTCAGAGGTCACAGGGCAAGAATCCCCATTGTCTTCAAATAGCTGTTGAGTATCAGACGGACATAGGCTTCTTCTGCTACAATAGTAATGTCTGTTCAGTTGAGATGACCAATACATGTAGCCAGAGATGGGATACCCATTTTGAGTGAGCACTTCTGGTGTCTTCTCACAATCTGTTTATAGTTTTCTGGATAGTCTAAACTTGACCCTCATTAAAAACGTCTCTACCTCCTGCTATAGATATTCGACTCTGTTCTTTTACTGTTTGTTTCTCACAGTATTTTAGGAACCAGTATCATGGCGAGTGTTTAAGTGTCTTTTGTTCTCTCTTACCTTTCATTAATTTCTCTCCCTCCAAATCTGAACTCTGAAAATTGCAAAGTGAAGCTCATTGTAGAGCAAATAAAGGTAGGAAGAAACAGATGAAGGGGAAGAGTTCACAATGTTGCAGAACATGTGCCAGTTTTGAACATTTTCATAGCATCATGTGCCATTTTTAAACTCTTTTGTAGCTTATTAATGAGTGTAGTAGAGAGAGGAAAAAAGCATTAAATGTTATATACAATGTTAATTAAAATACAAATTAAAGGAATAATCAGAAAGTGTATTTTCATGTCAGTCATTAAATCATTCATTCATATGATATTTATTTCACATTACCATGATCTAGGCTCTGTTGTAAATTATGAAGATACTCTGGAGAGCAGGCAGGCAGAGTTCATTCTTTTCATAGGGCTTATATACTTGTGAGTAAAATAGAAGATCAATGAATAAATAGACAAAGAAAGCACAAGCCAAAATGGATGGTTGGAGATTAGGGTATGTTTTATAAAATATTCTCAATATTTTAAATAGTGTATTTTGATCATTCTAATCTATATTTATCCCACTGTCAATTGAAATTCATGTAACTAAGTGAAATAGATAATGTATAGTGGCAAAGCAGTGTTTGTCTGGCAAAGTAGTATGTTGTTCTAGAAAAAGTATTATTTGGGGGTTATATATGTAGTTTGGTGTTCAATTCTTGGTTTACTGCTAATTGTATAGCTTTGGGAAAGTTACTTTACTTCTCCAGCGATCAGTTTTGTCACTTGCAAAACTATGCTAATAATAGAACTTACTGTGGGTTATCAAAAGTAAAGGAAGAAATGCACATATAGAATATTCAAAAAAGTGTCTGCCGTGAAGCAAGCACTTGGTAAAACTCAGATTTTTTTATAGTGTTTAAATTAACAAGTAAAATACCTTTCCCTCAAAAACCTTCTCAATAAGTGTTTGATATTACTTACCAAAACATTTTTATTCTCATAGTAATAATTATATTTACAAATAATTTGAAGTCAAACTTTTTTTCTTCAGCTACTGTAGTGCTGCAGTTAAGCTGACATAAGCTAGCACCGATTGCAATGACAGTGTATGAACTTTCTGATGGAGCCTTTCTGTTTTTTTTTTTCT
>VBSM01001483.1:21927502-21992400 GCA_008086735.1 Cheirogaleus medius
GAAAAAAAAAAAGAGAAAGGTTGGAAAATGCATGGAACATGAAGAAATGCTACATGAAATCCCAGAATTTCTCAGTATTCCCTCTTAATGTAAACATACAAGAGTTTGGAAATTATTTCTATGATAAATCCATTCCACATATATGGTCTCTGGGATTAGCTAAGGTTTTGTATGTGACAATACTTATCGTTGCCTTCAGAGTTCCCAGGTGAACTGAGCAGTAACTTGCACAAAATGTCACCTATCAGAGCCTTTCAAACCAACTAGTAAAGGAAGATTCTGGGAAACTCACTTAAGCATGCACACACACACATAATACACACATTAAAATCTGACTGTTATTTTATCATGTTTTCCTGCTATTGCTTGGTTTTATAGTCATCCTTTTACTCTCACAATATTTTACAATTTATTTTAATTTTTAATAATTGTAAAGCTTTTTTCACTTGATTACATATATATTTATATATACATGAGAAATTAAATTCAAAAGATACAATAGCTATATAATGATTTTCCTCCTACTCCTATTATCTGGCCACCCAGTTACTTTCTATCAAGGCAAACAGTGTTCATAGTACCTTATGTTTAATTGTTCAAACATATATGCAATACAGGTTTCAAACATAAGTATACATATGTTTGAACATTTATTCTATATCTTTATATATTTTATATATTTATACATATATATTTCTTCCTCAGAAAAGATAGTATATTCTAAACACTTCTCTGCACCATTCTTTTTACCACCAAAAGTTTTATAGATATAAAAACTACATCTTGTTTTAAAAATAGCATTCCATTGTTTCTTGGCTTTCATATTTCTGTTGAAAAATCAACTCTCAATTTAATTATTGTTTATTTGAAGGTAACGTATCTTTTCATATATCTTCTTTAATGTTTTCTCTTTACATTTGATTTTAAACAGTTACATGATGATATACTTTTTAAAGAAAATTTCATATATTTATCATGCGTTGGGTTTATATTTTGCTGAAGCTATACTCTGCTCACTTTTCCAGGTTCTTTCATCTCTGGACCTTGGCCCTTTATGTTCTAGCCAGTCCAGTCAAGGCAGTGTCCATGCTTTAATAATCTTGACTCCAGTTTTCTTTTATGCAGCCTTACTGCCTACTAAAATCTCTGAGTCACAGCTCTCTGCTTAGTCTCTCACTCTTTTTTTATTATTTCAAAATATTACAGGGGTACAAATATTTTTGGTTACATGTATTGATTTTGTTATACTTGAGTCATGGTTATAAGTGTGCCAATCACCCAGATAATGTTCATTGTACATATTAGGTACTTTTTCACCCATCCCCTCCTCCACCTCCCCCTACTTGATTTCCACTGGTTTTTACTTCTATTTGTGCATATATGT
This sequence comes from Cheirogaleus medius, assembly GCA_008086735.1. Lineage (NCBI taxonomy): Eukaryota > Metazoa > Chordata > Mammalia > Primates > Cheirogaleidae > Cheirogaleus > Cheirogaleus medius. The sequence continues at coordinate 21,928,887 of VBSM01001483.1, forward strand.
GTACATCAGTTAGTTCCAATTTAATAGAGAGTGCATGTGGTGTTTGCTTTTACAATCTTCAGATATTTCACTTAGGATATGGTCTCTAGTGCCACCCAAATTGTGGCAAAGGCTTTCATTCACCCTTATTCGTGGCTGCATAGTATTCCATATTATACATATACAACATTTTGTTAATCCACTCATGAATTGATGGGCACTTGGATTGATTCTACATCTTTGCAATTGTGAATTGTGCTGCAATAAACATTCACATGCAGGTATCTTTTTGATAAAATGACTTCTTTTCCTTTGGGTAAATAGTAGTGGGATTGCTGGATCCAATGGTAGGTCTACTTTTAGTTCTTTGAGGAGTCTCCACACTGTTTCCCATAGAGGTTGTACTAATTTTCAGTCCCACCAACAGTGTATAAGTGCACTTTTCTCTCTGCATCTACGCTAGCATCGATTGTTTTTGGCCTTTTTAATAAAAATCATTCTAACTGGGCTAAGGTGATATATCATTGTGGTTTTAATTTGTATTTCCCTGATGATTAGACACTTTGAGCAGTTTTTCATATGTTTATTGTGTGTTTGTCTATCTTCCTTTGAAAAGCTTCTGTTCATGTCTTTGACCCATTTCTTAATGGGGTTGTTTGATGTTTTCTTGCTGATTTGCCAAGGTCTTTGTAGATTCTGGTTATTATCCCTATATTTGATATATGGCTTATGGATATTTTCTTCCATTCTATAGGTTGTCTATTTGTTCTGTTGATTATTTCCTTAACTGTACAGAAGAAGCTTTTTAATTTAATCAAGTCCCATTTATTTATTTTTGTTGTTGCTATGATTGCCATTTGGGCTCTTCTTTATAAATTCTTTGCCTAGGCCAATATCTACAAGAGTTTTTCCAAAATTTCCCTCTAGAATTCTTATGGGTTCATGCCTTACATTGAAATCTTTTATCCATCTTGAATTAACTTTTGTGAGTGGTAATAGATATGGATCCTGGTTCATTCTTCTGCATGTGGCTATCCAATTTTCCCAGCATCACTGATTGAATAGGCTTGTTTTCCCCAGTGAATATTGTTGTCTGCTTTGTCAAGGATCAGTTGGATGTATGTGGATGGCTTTATATCTGGGTTCTCTGTTCTGTTCCATTGGTCTATGTCTCTATTTTTGTGTCAATTGCATGCTGTTTTGGTTGCTATAGCCTTGTAATATAGTTTGAAGTCTGGCAATAATGATGCCTCCAAATTTGTTCATTTTGTTTAAGATTGCTTTGGCTATTAGGGCTCTTTTCTGGGTCTAAATTAAGCATAGAATTATTTTTTCTAGATCTCTGAAATATGACATTGGTATTGTGATGGGGATTGCATTGAATCTGTAAATCACTTCGAGTAGTATGGACATGTTAACAATGTTGATTCTACTGATCCATGCTAATCCATGAGCATGATATGTTTTTCCATTTGTTTGTGTCATCTGCAATTTCTTTCATCAGTGTTTCATCATTCTCTTTGTAGATACCTTTCACCTCCTTGGTAAAGTATATTATATTTTCTTTGCAGCTATTATGAATGGCATTGAGTCTTTGATTTGACTCTCAGGTTGACTGTTATTGGTGTATAATGCTACTGATTTGTGTACATTTATTTTGTAACCTGAGACTTTGTTGAATTTATTTACCAATTCCAGGGCTATCTTGGTGAGGTCTTTGGGGTTTTCTAGATATAAGATCATGTCACCAGCAAAAAGCAATAGTTTGACCTCCTCTTTCCCCATTTGGATACCCTTTATTTCTTTCTCTTGCCTGATTACTCTGGCTAGGATTGCCCACACTATGCTGAACAGAAGTGGTGACAGTGGCCACCCTTGTCTTGTTCCAGTTTTTAGTGGAAATGCTTTCAACTTTTCCCCATTCAGTGTGATGTTGGCTGTGGCCTGCTTTAGAATTGGCCTATGCCCTAGGCTGCCCTCAGTATTTACTCTCTTCCTTTCCCCATGTCACTTTTCTTGCACTCTTGCTTTTCAAACTCCTCAAACTTTCACCCCATGCTCTGTTTTCAAGTGAACATAGTTTAAGACACTTATGATCAGGTTTAGCCAGCTTCTCTGGGGCTTTGTGCTGACGCTTTAGAAAATTCTTCTGGGCACTATTGTTCATGCAAAGCACTGCTGTCATCCCCTCTGAGTGCTGTCATATCCACTGGTCACTAAGATTTAAGCAAAAAGTTTACTGAAAGGTAGTTGGACAAAAATCCTTTGGTAAGGATAACTTCCTGAAATGACCTATGCACACACATGAAGAAATAAAAACACTAAACTAATTGGCATTTTCATGACAATTTAAACTTCTTGTTCAGTAGAATAGAATATTAATTTAAAATATAGAATTTAAGGTTTGAATGTTGATTTTATGTATAGAAGTTTAAGATTTGAATGTCAATCTTATAGTATAAATTGTCTAGAATATGTGAAATTTAAATGCAGGTGAATCTTGCTTTAGAGATCGCCCCAAAAATGATTCCTGTGCAAGTAGCCAGGTATTCACATTTGGATGGTGGGGGATTAAAATTCTTGGACATAAATATGTGTATGTGTTTTTATAAGTATGCATAGGTCCATTCGATGTATGCTGACATTTTTGTAAAAGTGTTTCTACAGTTTTAGAGAAAAAGCTGAAACTTCACCCCTTTCTACAGTCCCTTACATATTTAGACTACTTTTTAGAAGCACTTTCCAAGTCTCTGATAAACCTGGATACATGTAAATTTTACAGATGATGACAAAGTGGCTAAAGCTTAGATCTCTAATATGGCATTAACCATATTATTATTTCAAATCATTGTCAAAATTTTGCATTTCAAACTAAGCAAAATCTTGCATTAAGGGCCATATATAGCCTGTTGTCAGATATTGTTTCCACAACCACATATCCTTTTTAAACTCTTAGAGATTTCCGAGGTATTTAAAGTAGGGGTCCCTAACCTTTTAAAAGTCACAACTCCTTGGAAATCTGGTGATACATATATAAACTTTCTCAGAATAACATTATTAAATGCATAGAATGAAATACATAGGAGCACAAAGGAGCCACTTAAATTAAAAATGATTTATAAAGTATTAAATCTGTTCTATAAGGATACCTCTGTTTTTATTAATGCTTTCCATAACAGTGTCTATTGGCAAGTCTAATAACTACAGCACTTTTGAAGTCATTATAGTTAAAAGGATGCTTTAAGTGATCTGTAACAACTATAATATGATTATAATAATATCTAATTGACTTCTATTGGTGAAAAAAATAATATTTATTGCTAATACTACTGTTTCTTATTACTAAGTCATGATAAAAGAAAGAGATAAATTTTAATTAGACTTTAGTGAATTTTTTTTCTTTATGTATCCAAGTTTGTGGATCTTCTGAATTCTATCCATAGAACCCTTGTGCTTCTATGGACACCAGATTAACCCCTGATTTAAAGGGAAACTATTTCTAGGATCCTGCTAATGCAATAGAAGCATAATGAATGCTACTTACTAAAGATAAACCATTAGGATTTTCTTGAATCTATAATGCTCTAGCCTCCAAACACTATAGCCACTTTGTTTCTCCCGTGAAGCCATAACTATGTCCCAGTCTATATCTGCTAATTTGGTTTGAACAGACTCCTCTTATGCTCTGTGTCAGATCCCCACTGCTTTGTTAACCCCAGAAACACTCTGTCCCCTAGGATCTCCCATAGGAAAGGATGGAGGAGAGGAGAGGAAGTTTCCACAAATGTAGATTGGTTGACCATATGCTTGAACAAATTTACCATATGTTGAATGTGATATCTATGCTCCAAAACTGGCTATGATTTTATATTTGTGTCCAAGAACAATTCATGTTGTTGGCTTTGGTTTATAAAACCCTTATGAATTGAGTCTTGGCTCTGTAGTTTTTTGTTTGTTTTGTTTTGTTTTGTTTTGTTTACTCTTTCTTGCAATTTTTCCCTTACAGTATCAAGTCATCCACAGTACAAATGTAAATGGTTTCAATATTCAATTTCAAGAAAGCAAAAACAAGTCTGTTTTTATTTTGATGATCTTGTAGATGTGCTTTGGGTTTTTTGTGCCATTTTATTTTGTATATTTTAAATTGTATAATTATTGTGTATATATTTATGATAGTGATTATGTGTCTGTGAGCAGAAGACACCCATCTTTCATAAGATTTACTCTCTTTGATCAGTCAATATTCATCAAGGGGTCATTAGCAGCTATATGGAATTGGACTACTTTAAACAAAATAAAGTTAAGGCATTAAAATATTTTTAGTGTGCATATAAAATACATATATGGAAACAGAGACATAATGTGAAATGTATTTTTCATACATTTTGATAAATATATAAAGTACTACTATATCAAGGTATGTTTAAATTATCTTTTAAGCATAATCAGAACAGTCAGCTACAACCATTACTCCTGAGAAACTGAGATTGGGCTTCCTATTTTTCAGATGCCAGTTGGTTTTTGGAGGACCTTAAATGAGGTACTTTCATATATATGTTTATGAAACATATATTTTTCAAAATATTAAGGATTCACAAATGTTTTTCTTTTTTTTCTTTTTTCTTTTTTTTTGAGGCAGAGTCTCACTCTGTTGCCCAGGCTAGAGTGAGTGCCGTGGCGTCAGCCTAGCTCACAGCAACCTCAAACTCCTGGGCTCAAGCAATCCTTCTGCCTCAGCCTCCCGAGTAGCTGGGACTACAGGCATGCGCCACCATGCCTGGCTAATATTTTTTCTATATATTTTTAGTTGTCCAATTAATTTATTTCTATTTTTAGTAGAGACGAGGTCTCGCTCTTGCTCAGGCTGGTTTTGAACTCCTGACCTTGAGCTATCCACCCGCCTCGGCCTCCCAGAGTGCTAGGATTACAGGCGTGAGCCACCGCGCCCGGCCACAAATGTTTTTCTTACATGGATACACTGTATAATGCTGAAGTCAGGGCTTTCAGTGTGCCATTCACCTGAATAGTGTTTATTGTACTTGACAGGTAGGCAAGTTTTTACTCCTTATCCCTCTCCCATCCTTTCCCCTTCTTAGTTCCCAATGTCTTTTACTTCTCTTTGTGCCCATGGGTACCCATTGTTTAGCTCCCACCTATTAGTGAGAACATGTGGTGTTTATTCACTGAGATATTTCACTTAGGATAATAGACTCCAGTTCCATCCAAGTTGTTGCAAAATACATTATTTCATTCCTTTTTATGGCTCAGTACTTCAAACTGGTACAACCCCTATGGAAAACAGTGTGGAGATTTCTCAGAGAACTAAAAGTAAACCTACCATATAATCCAGCAATCCCACTACTGGGTATCTACCCAAAGAAAAAGAAATCATTTTATCTAAAAGACACTTATACTCAAATGCTTATCAGAGGACAATTCACAATTGCAAAGATATGGAATCAACCTAAGTGCCCAATTCAAGAGTGGATAAAGAAAATGTGGAATATAAACTCCAAAGAAGCTTTTCTTTTTGCAAAATTTCCTTCAGCACCAAATAGAAAAAGATTATTACCACTTTGGCCTGAAGAAATACTCAGTAATTTTTTTGTTCCAATATATTTATTTATGTCATTTTGTTTGTGGCTACAGGAGGAGGTGGTGGTTTTCAGAATAAGATGGTATCAAGAATGTTTTAGTCAAGTGCAGAAAGAACATTTTAATCAAGTGCAGAAACAATACTAAGAAGACAAAAAGGTTTATTAAATGGCATAACAGATTTCATGGACTAATGGACAGATGTTGATGCAGAGTCTTGCAGGGTTCACAGAAGACAGTGGAGAAAGATCAAAGCAGCTGAATCAAGGCGTAGACTTAATTATGCACCTGGTTAACAAAATACAAAACTGAGCTCTTTAATGTTGTTAAGTTATTGACTTGGAGCACAGCCATTCTGCAGACCTAAATCAAGCAAGTGAAGCCAAGAATATTGAAATACAGCTTTTAGAAAATTGGAGAGCCTTCCAGAATATGGGCTGAAGGCTTTGTTAAGATTCATGTGAAAAATGTTTATGTTAACTACATACAAATTCCACAGTTGTATTCCTGCATATAAATGTTTATGTACAATCCCCAGAAGTTTACAGCTCTTTAACAAACAACTTCTAAATTCTCAGCCTATTAGAAAAGTTCCATATATATGAGTGAAGTATCTCCTCAAAGTCAAGAGCCATATATATTTTGGAAAATTTGATTTTTATTTTATTTCATTTTTATTTGTTTGCCATATGGTAGTTCTATCATTTATTCCTATTTTAGTGAGGTAATAGTCAACATAATTGCAGGATCAAATTTAATTGTAGTAGCTACAGTGACTTGCTACAATAGCTACAAAGAAAAATATCTAAAAGGGTTTTTCTCCTTAAAAAACTGGGAAAATTGCCTATTCTATTAAATTAATATTGAAAGTTGTAATTTCAAGCTTGCAGACTCCTTTGTAGTGAAAAGTTTCCTTTTTCATATTTTTCTTCCAGTATTAAATAAAAATGGAATTGATGAATGAAGTAATGAATGAAAGAATTGCCTAATTCTCTCCATTGTAAAGTACACATCCTATGTCAAAGTTTTGGAATTTCATATAGCACTAAAGTCTAGGAAACCTCTATATCCATTGTGTATTTGTATACAAGGGGTGATATTTATCAACTGTGGGTGGCACTGTTAGTTTGAGTAAAGGAATTTGGATTTTTCTTCATTATTTTTATTTTTAAATATTTTCCATTTAGTTTTCAATTACAAAGAAATACAGTTCCTTGTTTATTTGCTACTAAAATATACAAAGACACACCTTACACTTAGAAACAGAGTCCTCTTGAGTATTCTGGTTGACTTATTTATTTATTTATTTTTGAGTCAGAGTCTCACTCTGTTGCCCTGGCTAGAGTGCCATGGTGTCAGCCTAGCTCACAGCAACCTCAAACTCCTGGGCTCAAGCAATCCTCCTGCCTCGGCCTCCCGAGTAGCTGGGACTACAGGCATGCACCACCATGCCTGGCTAATTTTTTTTCTATATATTTTTAGTTGGCCAATTAATTTCTTTCTATTTTTAGTAGAGACGGGGTTTCAGTCTTGCTCAGGCTGGTTTTGAACTCCTGATCTTGAGTGATCCGCCCTCCTCAGCCTCCCAGAGTGCTAGAATTACAGGCGTGAGCCACCGCGCCTAATCTGATTTACTTTTTAAAATTCATTTTTATTTTTAATTGAGACGTAATTGTACATATTTATGGGGCACAATGTGATGCTTCGAAACATGTATACAATGTGTAATGATCAAATTAGGGTAATTAGAATATCCATTAAAATGACATTGATCATTTCTCTGTTTTGAAAATATTCAAAATCCTCTGTTCTAGCTATTTTGAAATACAGTTTTCTCTTTGTATCCATGGAGGACTGGTTCCAGGAACTCCTAAAGATGCCAAATTCCATGAATCCCCAAGTCCTTATATATTAATAAAATGACATATTATTTGTATGCAACCTATGCACATTCTACCATATACTTTAAAACATCTCTAGATTACTTATAATACCTAATGCAATGCAAATGCTATATAAATAGTTGTGATATTATATTATTTAGGGAATAATGACAAGAAAAAATTTTTCTCATGTTCAGTATAGAAGCAGCCATCCATTTTTTCTTCTGAATATTTTTGATCCTTGGTTGGTTGAATCCATAGGTGTGGAAGTTATGGATACGGAGAGCTGACTGTATCACATATATTATTGTTAACTATAGTCACCCTACTATGCAATGGAACTACAATTTATATTTATCTAACTGTAACTTTGTATCCATTTACCAATCTCTTTCCATCCTCTCTCCTTCCTACCCTCCCCATCCTCTGGTAACCATGATTCTCCTCTCTACTTCTACGAGATCAAATTTTTTAGACTCCACAAGTGAGTGAGATCATGTAGTATTTGTCTTTCTGTGCCCAGCTTATTTCACTTAACATAATAACCTACAGGCTCATCCATATTGCTACAAATGACAGGATTTCATCCTTTTTATGAGTGAATAGTATGCCATAGTATAAATATACCATATTTTCTTCATTCATTAATCCATTGATGGGCCTATAGGTTGATTGCATATATTGGCTACTGTGAATAGTGCTGCAATAAACATGGGTGTGCAGATAGCTCTTAAACATACTAATTTCATTTCCTTTGGAGATATACCAAGTAGTGGGATTGCTGGATTAAATGATAGTTCTATTTTTAATTTTTTGAGAAACCTCTGAACTGCTTTCTATAGTGGTTTTGCTAATTTACATTCTCAACCTTTAGTGTATAAGAGTTTCTTTCTACACATCTTTGCCAGCATTTGTTATTTTTTGGCTTTTTGAAAATAGCCATTCTAACCAGGTGAGATGATAGTTTATTGTGCTTTGATTTGCATTTCTCTGGAAATTAGTTATGTTGACCATTTTTATATACCTGTTATCCATTTGTATGTCTTCTTTTGAGAAACGTCTATTCAGCTTATTTGTCCATTTTTAAATTGGATATTTTTTGGTATTGAGTTGTTTGAATTCATTATGTATTCTGATTATTAATCTCTTGTTGGATGGATAGTTTGCAAATATTTTCTCTCATTCTGTAGGTTGGCTCTTCACATTGTTGATTGTTTCCTTTGCTGTACAGAAGCTTTTTAGCTTGATGTAATCCAATTTGTCCTGTTTTGCTTTGATTGCCTATTCTTTTGAGGTCTTGTTCAATAGGTATTTTCTCAGATCAATATCATGAAGCATTCCCTCTATGTTTTCATCCAGTGATTTCATAGTTTTGGATCTTACATTTAAGTCTCTAATCCATTTTAGTTGATTTTGTAAATGGTGATAACTAGCATCTAGTTTTATTCTTCTGCATATGGGTATCCAGTTTTCACAGCACTATTTATTGAAGACATTGTTTTTTCCCAATGGGTGCTCTTGGCTCCTTAGTTAAAGATGAGTTCTCTGTAATTGTGTGAATTTGTTTCTGTGTTCTCTATTCTGTTCCATGGGTCTATGTGTCTGTTTTTTTGCAAGTACCATACTGTTTTGTTACTAAAGTTTTGTGGTGTATTTTTAAGTCAGATACTGTAATGCCTCCTGCTTTCTTCATTTTGCTCAAGATTTCTTTGGCTTTTCAGGGTCTCTTGTGATTACAAAGAAATATTAGGATATTTTTTCTATGAAGAATGTCATTGATATTTTGATAGCATTACAATAAAGAGGGAAAAGTTGAATGCTTTTTTCTAAAATCTAGACAAGACAAAGATGTTTACTTTTACCACTTTATTCAACAGAGTACTAGAAGTCCTAGAGAGAACAATCAGGCAGGAGAAAAAAGTAATAGGCATCTGAATTGGAAAAAGGTAGTTAAATTGCCCTTATTTGCACATGACATGATCTTATAGGTAGAAAACCCTACATGCTTTACCAAAAATTGTTAGAAATAATAAACAAATTCAAGAAAGTTGCAGGATACAAAATCAACATACAATATTCAGAAGCATTTCTATACAACAATAGCAAACTGAAAAAGAAATCAAGAAAGCATTCTCATTTATAATAGCTACCAAAAATATACCTAAGAATAAATTTAACCAAGGAGTTGAAAGATCTCTACAATGGAAACTACAAAGCATTAATAAAAGAAATTGAAGAGGTTCCAATTTCAAAATGGCACCATAGAAGTAAGCTGGCCTCATTGCCCTCCACAGAACTACAACCAAATATATGGCACTGAGATAATCACTAGTAATATCCCAGAACTCACAGACAGTACCTGAGGCCACAGAGAAGTGAAAAAACTAGCAGATGGTAAGAGAATCAGACCTCCATACCTGCAATTCCCATCTCTGCAATCTTCCCAGCCTCAAGCACAAACACACACACACACACACACACACTCGCACACACACACACACCACACACATTCCCCTGATTCATGGTTTCTTCACTGGAGAAAGTGAGATCAGAGTGGACAACTAGCTTCCACACCATCTTGGGTTCCCTTGCAAGAGACCTGCCCATATTTCAACCCATAGGATGCATTGGGAGAAATATTCCTGAGGAGAGCCAGAGACAAAGGAGGGGAGGAGGCAAGACTAACATCCCCATCCCTGAAAACTCTGCTCTGTAATTCAGCCAAAGAAGATACCAAATCAGAGTGGCTGTTCATCAGCACCACACTATAGGAGGCTCGATCTATAGGTCCTCTTGGTATATACCCCTAGCCAGCCTTCCCAGACTAGTGAGATATCCTAAGTGGGACCTTCCCTATTCAGGACAGATGGGACTCTGTTTACTAGAACTGAGGCAAATCTGGGCTTAAGGTACCACCTAGTGCTGATGAGGAGCTAGCAACCTGAAGGAAAAAAAAAAAAAAGAAAGATAATCAACAGGCAAATTGCAAAAAATCTCTAAGCAAACATTTTCAATAAAAACAAAAACAAGACAGAGAAAACTGAAATAAATAACTAATACTTCAATGCAAAGACATTCAGGTGCACCCACAAGAAACAACAGTAAACAGAGAACCATGACCTTCTGAAACAGAAAAAGCAATGAACCAGTGACATCCTGACAAGACAGCAATATGTGAACTCTCTGACCAAAATTTCAAAATAGCAGTTTTAAGAAAACTCAGTAATCTCCAATATAACAGAGAAAAGCAACTCAGAAATTTGTCAGAGAAATTTAACAAAGAGATTTAAATGATAAAAAATAGAAATCTTGAAACTGAGAAATGCACTTGCTGAACTAAACATTCATTAGAGGCTCTCGGCAGCAGAATAGATCAAGCAGAGGGAAGGATCAGTAAGTTTGAACACAGGCTATTTGAAAAAACACAGTCAGTGGAAAAAAATGAAAAAAAAACCCAGAAAAAACCAAAAATGATCTCCAAAATATAGAAAATTACCTCAACAAACAAATCTAAGAATTATTCATGTTCAAGAGGGAGCTGAGCAAGAGAAAGGGATAGAAAGATTATTCAAATAAATAATAATGAAAAACATTCCAAAACTTGAGAAAGTGATAATATTATGACAGGTAGGTCATAAAAGACCAAACAGATTCAACTCAAATAAGACGACCTCAAAGCATGTATTAATCAAACTCTCAAAAGTCAAGGACAAAGACAGCATCCTAAAAACAGCAAAAGAAAGAAAAAGCAAGTAAGATATGTAGGAGCCCTGATTCATCTGGCAAAAGACTATGCAACAGAAAGCATACAGGCCAGGAGACAATAGGATGATATTTTCAAACTGCTAAAAGAAAATCTAAAAATTACTATACAAGAATACTGTATCTAACATATCTATCCTTTAAATATGAAAGAGACATAAAGTTATTACCAGACAAATAAAAACTGAAACAATTCACTACCACCAGAACAGACTTATAAGAAATGCTAAATGGAATTATTCACTCTGAAAGAAAAAACACTAATATGTAAAAAAGAAAACATGTGAAGGTGTAAAACCTACTGGTAAAATTAAATACACAGACCTAGAATACTCTAATACCATAATCATGATGTCAGATCCATTAATCACCATATCACAAAACATAAAAGACAAATATATCAAAATAATTCAATAATAACTACAGAAGCCTGGTAAGAGATAGGCAATATAAAAATAGGTAAATAAACAATGTAAATTCAAAATGTATGTGGGGGGGGAGAAGTTAAAATGTAGAATCTTTTAAAAATTTTTTCTTTGTTTCTGTTTTTTCTTTGAAGGTAAGATAAGTTGTCATCTTTTAAAATAATTTGTTATGTCTCTAAAATGTTTTTGTAAGCCTCATGGTAACCACAATGCAAAAGCCTATTACAGATTCACTAAAAGTAAAAAGCAATGAATTAAAGCATACTACTAGAGAAAATCACTTAACCACAAAGGAGGACAGTAAAAAAGTAAGAAAGGAAAAGAGGAGAACAAAACAAACAGAAAACAAGCAACAAAATGGCAACAGTAACTGCTTATTTATCAATGCTGACTTTGAATGTGGATTGACTCAATTCTCCAATTATAATGTATAGAGTGGCTGAACAAATGAAGAAATAATACCTAATTAAATGCCATCTATAGGAAACACACTTTACCTATAAAGAAATACATAGACTGAAAGTGAAAGAGTGGAAAAAGCTATTCTACTGTGGTCTGAGGGCAGAAGAGGTCAAACTATTGCTCTTTACTGATGATATAATCTTACATCTAGACAATTCCAAAGATTCTGCCATGAGACTACTGGAATTGATAAATAAGTTCAGCAAAGTCTCAGGTTTCAAAATCAATGTACACTAATCAGTAACATTCATATACACCAACAACAGTCAAACTGAGAACCAAACCAAAGACTCAATAACTTTCAAATAGCAACAAAGAAAATAAAATACCTAGAAATATATTTAACTAAGGACATGAAAGACCTCTACAGGGAGAACTACAAAACACTGAGGAAGGAAATAGCAGAAGACATAAACAGACAGAAAACCAGCAGAATCAATATTGTTAAAATGTCTATACTACCCAAAGTGATTTACAGTTTCAATGTAATCCCTATTAAAATACCAACATCATTATTTGCAGATTTAGAAAAAATAATTCTATGCTTCATATGGAAATAGAGAAAACCCCGTATAGCAAAAGCAACCTTAAGCAAAAAGAGCAAATTGGAAGGCATCAGTTTATCAGACATCAAGCAATACTACATGGCTATAGTAACTAAGATAGAATGATACAGGCACAAGAACAGAGACCTAGACCAATGGAACAGGACTGAGAATCCAGATACAAAACTATCCTCATACTGCCATCTGATCTTTGATAAAGTGCACAAAAACATACACTGGGGAAAAGAATTCCTCTTCAATAAATCGTGCTGGGAAAATTGGATAGCCACATGTAGAAGACTGAAACAGGATCTGTACCTCTCACCTCTCACAAAAATCTACTCACAATAGATAATAGACTTAAACCTAAGGCATGAAACCATAAAAATTCTAGAAGAAAATGTTGGAAAAACTCTTATGTAAACATCAGTCAAGGAAAAGATTTTATGAAGAAGACCCCAAAAGCAATCACAGCAACAACAAAAATAAATAAATGGGACCTGATCAAATTAAAAAGGTTGGGAGATACCTCAAAGAGCGACAAGTAGAACTACCATTTGATCCAGCAATCCAATTACCAGACAACTACCCAAGGAAAAAAAGACATTCTATAAAAAAGCCATCTGCACTCGAATGTTTATAGCAGCACAATTCACAATTGCAAAGATGTGGAAACAACCGAAGTGCCCAGCAATACATGAGTGGATTAATAAAACGTGGTCTATGTATACCATGGAGTACTACTCAGCCACAAAATGGGTGAACTACCTCTTGTATTATCCTGGGTGGAGCTGGAGCCCATTCTTCTAAGTGAAGTATCACAAGAATGGAAAAACAGCACCACATGTACTCACCATTAAATTGGTACTAATCACTCAACACTTATGTGCACATATGGAAGACATTCATTGGGTGCCTGACAGGTGGGGAGGGAGTAGGGAATGGGTAGATTCACACCTAACAGGTATGGTGTGCAGTGTCTGGGGGATGGGCTTGCTGTAGCTCTGACTTGGGCTGTGCAAAGGCAATTTATGTAACCAAAGCTTTTGTACCCCTATAATATTCTGAAATAAAAGATAAAAATAAATAAAAGGAAAATATATTTAAAAATTTATTCCATGCAACTGAAAATGAGAAAAGAGTAGAGTAGCTATACTTAGATAAAATAGAGCACAAATCATGGACCTTAAAAGGGATGTAGAAAATCACTCTACAATGATAAAGACCTTAATTTAGCAAGAGGATATAACTGTCATAAATATCTATGCACCCAACACTAGAGTTCCCAAGTATATAAAGCAAACATTAATATATTTAAAAGGGGAGATAGGCTGTAATTCAATAATAGTAGGGGACTTCAACTGTTAACATGCAGTAATGGATGGATTATCCAGACAGAGAATCAATAAAGAAACACTGGAGTTAAACAACCTACAAGACCAAAGAGGATAACTGACAGTTACAGAATATTCCACCAAGCTGCTGCAGAATGCACATTCTTTTCATCAGCACATGGAACATTCTCTAAAATAGACCAAATCTTACTTCACAAAACATGTCTGAACACACTTTTAAAAAGTAGAAATTATATAAAGTATCTTTTCTGACAACAGTGAAATAAAACTAGAAATTAATAACAAAAGGGATTTTGGAAACTAAGCAAATACATGGAAAGTAACCAACGTGTTGCTGATTAAGGAATGGATAAATGAAGAAATTAACCAGGAAATTTAAAAATGTCCTGAAACCAATAAAAATGGAAATGCAACATAGCAAAATTTATGTGATATGGCAAAAGCAGTACTAAGAGGGAAATTTATAGCAACAAATGCCTACATCAAAAAAGTAGAAAGACTTCAATTAAACAACTGAAAGATGTACCTTAAAGAAGTAGAAAAGCAAGAAAAATCCATATCCAAAATTAGTGAAAGGAAAGAAATAATGAAAGTCAGAGCAGAGATAAATGAAACTGAGACTAAAATACAATATAGAAGATGAATAAAATGAAAAGCTGTTTTTTGAAAAGATAAACAAACAAAATTGACAAACCATTACCTAGACTAAGAAAAGAGAGAAGACCCAAATAAATAAAATCATATATGATAAAGTAGACAACTGAGAACATGGAAATATGAAGAATCATTGGAAACTATTATATATAACTATATACCAACAAATTACAAAAACTAGAAGAAATGGATAAATTCCTGGACACATACAACCTACAAAGATTGAACCATGAAGAAATATAAAATCTCAATAAACCAAAAATGTGTAATGAGATTGAAGCCATGATAAAAAGAATCTCATCAAAGAAAAGCCCAGGACTTAATGGTTTTACTGCTGAAGTCTACCAAACATTGAAATAACTAATACCATTCTACTGAAACTCTTTTTAAAAAAAGAAAATGAAGAGGGACTATTTCTGAACTCATTCTTATAGGCAAGCATTGCCCTAATGCCAAAACCAGTAAGGCTACAACAAGAACAAAAACTATGGACCAATATTACTGTCACTGACAAACATAGATACAAAAATCCTGAAAAAAATACCAGCAAACCAAATTCATCAGCACATTAAAAAAATCATTCACCATGATCAAGTCGGATTTATTCCAGGGATGTAAGGATGATTTAACATATGCAAATCAATAAATGTAATACATCACATTAACAGCACCAAGAGCCAAAATCATGTGATCATTTCAGTAGACGCTGAAGAAGCAGTCAATAAAATTCAACATCCCTTTTTGATAAACATCCTCAACAACTGGATACAGAAAGAATTTAGCATAAAATAATAAAAGCCATCTAGAACGAAACCACAGCTAACGTAATACTGAACAGGGAAATATTGGAAAGCTTTCCTCTGAGATCTAGAACAAAATAACTATGCCCTCTTGCACCACTTTTGTTCACCAAAACAAAAGTTCGCCAAAACTTCTTTGGAAGTCTTGGCCAAAGAAATTAGGCAAGAGAAAGAAATAAAGGGCATTAGAAAGAAAAAAGCCAAATCAGTCTTCTTCACAGGTGACATGATCTTGTATTAATATTTAGAAAACCTAAAGACTCCACCAAAAACATTGTTAGAAATGATAAACAAATTCAGTAAAGTGTCAGTATATAAAATCAATATACAAAAATCAGTAGCATTCATATATGCCAATAGCGACAAGCTGAAAAAGAAATCAAGAAAGCAATTCCATTTACAATAGCCACAAAGTATATAAAATATCTAGAACTCAATTTAACCAAATAAGTGAAAGGTCTATAAATGGAAAATTATAAAACTCTGATGAAAGAAATTGAGCGGGACAAAAAACTGGAAAGGTATTTCCTGCTTATTGATCAGAATAACCAATATTGTTAAAATGACAATTCTACCCAAAGCGATTTACAGATTCAATGAAATCTCCATCAAATATCAATGACATTCTTCACAGAAATAGAAAAAAACAATCCTAAAATTTATATGGGACCACAAAGAACCCCAAATAGCCAGAGTAATTTTGAACAAAAAGAACAAAGTTGGAGGTATCACATTACATGACTTCAAAACACACTACAAAGCTATATTAAACAAATTAGCATGGTACTGGCATAAAAACAGGCACATAGACAAATGGAATAAAATAAAGAAGCCACAGATAAATCTACATGTTTTCAGCTAATTAATTTTTGACAAAGATACCAAAAACATACAATGGGGAAAGGACAGTCTCTTCAGTAACTGGTGCTGGGAGAACTGGATACTACATGCAGAAGAATGAAACTACACCCCTATCTCTCAGTGTATACAAAAATCAACTCAAAATGGATGAAAGACTTAAATTTAAGATCTATAAAACTAGGTCTTAGAAACTACTAGAAGAAAATATTGGGTAAATGCTCCAGGACATTGGTCTGGGCAGATATTTTTGTGTATGACCTCAAATGCACAGGCAACCAAAATAAAAATAGACAATTGGGATTCTATCAAGCTGAAAACCTCTGCACAGCACAGATTTCAATCAACAGAATGAGAAAACAATACACAGAATGGGAGAAAATATTTGCAAACTATCTATCTGACAAGGAATTAATCACCAGAATATATAAGGAGCTCAAACAACTAACAGCAAAAAAATAATTATCCAATTAAAAATGGGCAAATGAGCTGAATAGAAATTTCTCCACAGAAGACATACAATGGCCAACAGGTATATTAAAAATGCTCAAGATCACTAATTATCAGATAAATGAAAATTAAATCCATAATGAGATATCATCTCACTTCATTTAAAATGGCTTTTCGCTTGAAGCTCTGGCATGTGGGGGGGGAGGGGTGGTAGGGGCAATGTATGTAACCCTAACAATATTTGTACCCCCATTATATGATGAAATAAAAGAGAATAAAATAAAATAAAATGGCTTTTATCAAAAAGGTAATAACAGATGCTGGTAAGGATTTGGAGAAATAGCATTCCTCATACACTGTTGGTGGGAATGCAAAGGGGGGCTTTCAGTAAAGCCCCTCTGGAAAACTATATGGACGTTCCTCAAAAAAACTGAAAATAGGAAAAAAAATAAAATTTGTTAAAAAAAAAAGAAAATCTATAGAAAGATGCTTTTTGTGTTTGGATCGATGCACATAAGCACACAATATGTAATCAGGGCATTTTCTTCTGTATTAAAGCAAGAACAAAAAACAAAAAACCAAAAAAGAAATACCATGCGATTCAGCAATCCCCTTATCGGGATTATATCAAAAAGAAAGGAAATTGATATATTAAGGAACGTCTGCACTCCTATGTTTAAATTATACCACTATTCGCAATAGCCAAATCATGAAATCAAGGTAAGTGCCCATAAATGGTTGAATGGATAAAGAAAATGTGTTATATATTATATAATATTATTCAGTGATAAAAAAATGAAATTGTCATTTGTCACCACATGGATGGAACTGGAGGCCATTATGTTAAGTAAAATAAACCAAGCACAGAAAGACAAATATTGCAGGTTTTCACTCATATGTGAGAGCTAAGGAAGTGCATCTCATGAAGATAGAGAGTAAATTTGTGTTTTACCAGAGGCCAGGAAGGGTAGAGGTGAGGGAGGAATAAAGAGCAATTGATTAATGAGTGCAAATATACAATTTGATAGAAGAAATAAGACTTATTGGTAGATCAGTAGGTAGGTAGGGTGACTACCATTTACAAAAATCTGTCATATGTTTCTGTATTTGATTTTTGTTTTTTTTAATGAGGGATGGGGTCTCACTATGTTATGTTGCCCAGGCTGGATTCAGGATTCAAACTCCTGTGCTCAAGTACAGGAGGCTACTGTGCTACTCAGGAGGCTGAAAAGACAAGATAAATATTTAAGTTGATAGGTATCTCAATCATATCAATTTGATATTTATGAATTACATGAATGTATTAAATTATCACATGTATCCCCAAAATATGTACATATATTATGTATTAATAAGAATAAAATTAAAATAATAATTATTATTTAGGAAGACACAAATAAATGGAAAGATATCTAATGGTCATGGATTGGAATAATTAATATTGTTAAAATGTCTATACTACCCAAAGTGTTCTAAAGGTTGAATGCAATCCCTGGTTGGCTTAGATTTGATTGAGGAAGAAAGTATATATTTTCTACTTTAAAAGTAAAATACTCATTTTATTAGCTCAAATTTTATATTTGATATTTTCATTTATTTTATATAATGGAATGTTGGTCTATTTTTAAAAAATCTTTCAACCATAATGTTAGTATTATTTTTCCTTGGGGAATTTTGAAATAGTAAGTTGATTCATGATAGCTAAGCAATGTAGCTATTATGGATTTAGGAATGTATGTGAATAGAAAATATCATAATAAATGGTAGTTAAAAATATTAGTGTCAAATTAAATTTGCTTTTCTTGATTGAATTAATTCACTAGAATTTGCTAAGCTTTGAAATTGATGCTTTCACTGTGTTTCCCAGAATTTCCTAGGTAGGAAAACAAAATCATTTTGACTTTTTGTTTCAGGAAGTATATTTATTTAATTTCTCTCTTATTGCAGCCACTTCCCCCAACCCACCACCACTTCAAATGCTGTCTCAGGTTTCTCCTTCTCTGCAAGGAGTTGGTTTCTCTTAAGATACTCCACAATTTCATTTCTAACCCATTTGTGAAAGGGTAAGAAATCATTCAGCTACACGTCTACTCTGTCTTCTATGTCTTCAATTAATTAAGTGCCATGTTTTCCTTTGGTAACAAAACTTACACATTCAAAATATTATCTATATGTATTTTAATAATAATATAGTCTTTGGGCTTAAACCTATCTTACCCTTTAAGAATGAGCTGTGATTATTTCAGATTTAAAAACATCTTTTACTTTTGATATAGGAACTCAACTTGTTTAAGCTGGAGAAGATTCTAGAGATAAATCCAAATCTTCTTTTTATAGGGAAGAAAATAAGACCCAAAGAGGTTAAATGAAATACCACAAGAAATTAATAAAGGATCAGAAATTAAGATCTTGGATCCCTCTTTTTTATGATTAACATAAGATTTAACTACATTTTCTTCAATCCTCCATGATAGCATATTCTTTGATTTGTATCTGGCCTATGTTTGTCTTACTAGGAACTAGATTCAAATGCAGAGTCATCTAATCATAGCATTGATATATTCATTGATTCTGTCTCTCAAGTGTCATTATTTAGGGTTTATAATCAAAGAGTTGATTCATTATATGGGCTTTGAAAAAAAAAGAAAAAAGAGATTATGTGTACTTTGGGAAATTCATATTATAGAATAAATGACCTTTAAATTTTACCCTTAAACAAAGATTATCCTAACCAGTAAAACTCTATTACTTCATATTTTTACTTTAAATTATATTTTACTCTAATTCTGACAATCTAGCTAACAACTATTCCCAACAATTTTATTATTAATAACAAAAGGAATTTTTAAAACACATATTCAAAGGACAAGTTGAAAGAAAATGATTTAGCTGATTAATCCCATTCACTGTCGACTTGATTTCTTATAACTGCAGAAGTACCATTACCCTTGGTGTATTAGATTCCTAGGGCTGCTATAAGAAAGCGCCACAAACTGGGTGATTTAAAACAACACAAATTTGTTCTCTTACAGTTCTGGAGTCTAGAAGTCTGATCAAGATGTCAACAGGGCCACACTCCCTTTAAAGGCTCTAGGGAAGAATCCTTCCTTGTCCCTTCCAACTTTTGACAGTTCCTGACATTCCTTGGTTTGTAGAAGCATAACTTCAATCTCTACCTCCAACTACACATGGCCTTCTTTTCTTTGTGTGTCTGTATCTTCTGGTCTCCATGTCTCTCCATGTCCAAATCTCCCTCTCTCTTCTCTTATAGAAACAGCAATCATTGGATTTGGGACCCACCTAAATGCAGAATGATTGAATCTTGAGATTCCTAACTAATTACATCTGTAAAGACTCTATTTCCCAAAAAGGTCACATCCTTAGGCTCTGGGTGGACATGAATTTTGTGGGGATACTGTTCAACCCAATACAGTGGTTTCATCATTATAAACTATGTTGATTATATTTACTTATTGCTACATTATTGCCCAGGGAATATCTCTTGCAGATTCACACATATATGAAAAAAATGTTACAATAAGAAATATGTAATTATCCAATGGAAAGAATAATGAACAGCACTTATGCTTCAGAACAAACTATAGAGAATATTAAATTCCCCACTGAGTTTTCTAGGTTAAAGTTAAAATTCCTTAATGTTTAAATATAACAATACAGTTTGGAGATCAAATTAGGAGGCATAAAACAAACCAAATTCAATATAATCTGAGATCTATCATACATTTTTGGATAATTTACTCATTTTGCTAACTCTAGTACTAAAAAGTCATGGATAATTAGAAATAGAAGCTTGATTTTGAACAGATGCAGTATCATCTAACTTGAGTAACTATGAACACATAAAGGTAACTCTATTTCAGTAACATATATTAATATATTTTTTATTGGATTGAGAATTAAAAACTACTCTTAAACTGGATTTATCCCCTTTGAATTAAATGTTGATGTGGAACCAACTGTTGGCTTTTTTACATCATCACTAAATAATTTAATCAGTCACTAATAGTAACAAAACTTTATTTCACAAAAAAATCTAACAAATGATCTAGAAAATGGCTTCTAAAGCAATATACCCTTCCTGTAGCATTTGAAATTACTACATAGAACTTAAACACAGACCTTAATTTTTAAATATATTTGAATGATTAATCACAGTTTAATTCTATGCATTGCCTGTGTTCCACTTGTGTGATGACATCAACATAGAAACCATTTATTTTTACGTGAATATTCCATTATTAATCTACTTTATTTTTCCTGCAGTCTATTCTTTCTCTCACTGCTCCAGTGCATTAGAGCTTAACATTCAGGCTATTTACAGTTGGTAGAGGATCAAGGAGAGGAGTGTTAGTTTTTAAATAGATGTGTTTTATAAATAAACAACATTAAAGTATTGGGTCTAGGAACTGTGGCAATGTATAAAATACATATTTATTTTACTTAAAAATTTCTTATGAAAGATTGCCTTGTAATATTTTACAGTGGTATATATTAACTACTAGAATATCATTTTGAATCAAGGTGCTGGTGAAACATTACCGGGAGGAATCTGCTACTCTCATAAAATAATATCAAACTTACCCTTCCATACCTTCTAATTATTTAAATCATGCCTACAACCCTCCCTGATTGGAACAAAATAATCTGATAAATATATGACTTGTCTTTTCAGTGCTGAGCAGGATGATGACCACTAGGAAATACAGTAATTTACATAGTTGTCTCCAATTAATGGACATTATATACTAAAAAGATAGTAATAGTCATATTTAACTGAATATTTTAGTTTTAATTTAGTTCCCAAATTAATACAATTCCATCACAAAGAACTCAAAATTTTGACCTCTCTTCAATATTTATAATAGTGGAGATGATTCAACAACATACACTTAAAATCACCAAAAATCCAATACAGTTATTAATTTGTTATTTTTGGATTAACTATCCATGGATAGTTTTTAATATTTAAAGAAGTCAAATAATTTAAAAGAATATTAAAGGAACTTTTTAAATGAATTCTGTCAATTGCTGCATGATTTAATTTTGGTAAAGCCCACTCATACATTCCTAAAGATAGTACTGTGAAGTTTTTGTATTAGGGTAATGAGATAGAATAATTGGTAAGTTCCATGCATTACTGAATTGATGAAGGATAGTGAAAACTAATGTTTGATCTTTTGTTCTAAATTTTAAAGGGTTGATACAAGTATTGTATTGTCTCTATTGAAATTAAATGGATAACTTGAATATGTATTCATAATAATGAAAAAGAAAAGATAATCAATGTAATGACAGAAAAAAGTTTAGTTTCCAAATATATTTTAGTTTACGTATAATATATATTAATACTGTCAACACACAGTTTCATTTTATTGATTTTTTTCAGTTAGAATTATGATTCCAAGTTCAACAAAAATGTGTTTGTCACAAATCTATTTTCTTCATAGGGATGTTATATAGATCAATGATGTTTATAAATCTAAAATTGCTAAAAGTTATTCTTAGCACAGATACATATATATGTAATGCATTATCAGTTCTTATACTAGAAATAGTGACAATGCAGAGATATTAGGGTTTGGGGTGTATTTATATGATTTCTTAAATAAGGAAAGTGTTTGTAAATCATATAATTTTATAGGCTAAGCAGCCATTTTCTATCTAGCAAAGCTAAAAACCTGAAACAACAGAGAAAAGAAAAGCTTTAGCAGGAAGAAAAAAGTTTAAAAGAGACTCATGCATCTTTCTCCCTGAAAATATATCATTAAATAAAAATCTTTGCCATATTAATGTTAGGGACATTAACTTTGCTAGTTTTAAAACACTTTTAGTATTATTATTAAAGTTACATATGTTTATTTTAGAAAAATATATAAAATAAAATCTAAATAAAGATGAGTGCATACATTAAAAATTAAGTAAAATCTTAGTTACACCATTGTTAAAATGTTTGAATCTTCCCAATCTTTTTTCTTTGGCTAACCCTATGTTTCAAAAATATCTAGCTGTATAATAACACTATATATATATAATACTTTTCTTAAATCTACTTTTTTAAGCCTAACATTATAGCATGGATATCTTTCAGTGCCATTAACTATTTTTATACATATTTTTAATATATGCATGATATTATATTGCATAAATGTTCCATAAGTATTTTAAACATTTCCCTAGGTTATATCCCCTCCCCTTCTTCTTTTTATTTTTGTCTTTGTTTAAACAGTGCTACATTGAATATACCTATGGCTAAAATATTCCACATATGCCTGGCTCTTAAAAGTAAAATTACTGAGCCAAAGGATCTGAATCATTTTAGGACCCTTGAGAACATTGCCAAATTGAATTTCAAGAAAATTTTAATGATCTTGATTACAACCACCTCCAGTAGCTTAACTGAGGGCTATTTACCTATACCTTAGCCAACACAGGGCAATATATATGTTGCAATGTTAACTGTTGTTTTTTTTTTTTATTTCAAGAATATATGAGAGTACAAACATTTTGGTTGCATTTTATATCTTTGCCTCTCCCTAGCTAGGGTTAGAGGTATGCCCTTCCCCTCCACAATGCTCACCATATCCCTCAGATGTAGGTCTACCCCGCCAACCCTCGAATTCCTGGTGAACACCACCACCACTTAAGCACCATTGTGTTAATCAGTCAGTACCAATTTGATGGCGAGTACATGTGGAGCCCATTCTTCTGATCTTGTGTCACCTCACTTTGGATAATGGGCTTAAGCTCAATCCAGGATAATATAAGTGGTGCTAGCTTACTGTCGTTTCTTAGAATTGTGTAATATTCCATTGTAAACATATACCAAATTTTAACAAATCCACTCATGAATTGACGGGCACTTGGGTTGTTTCCATATCCTTGCAATAGTGAATTGTGCTGCCATAAACCTTCATGTGCAGGTATTTTTATTATAGAATGTCTTATGCACTTTTGGGTAGATGCCTAATAATGCTATTGCTGGATCGAATGGTATTTCTATTTTTAGTTTTTTGAGGTATCTCCAAATTCTTTTCCACAGAGGTTGCACTAATTTGCAGTCCCACCAGCAGTGTAAGAGTGTTCCTGTCTCTCCACATCCTCACCAGCATTTGTTGTTTGGGGATTTTTTTTTTTTTTTTATAGAGGCCAATCTCACTGGGGTTTGGTGATATCTCATTGTGGTTTTGATTTGCATTTTTCTAATGATGAGAGATGTTGAACATTTTTTTATATGTTTGCTGGCCATTATTCTGTCTTCTTTTGAAAAGTTTCTGTTCATTTCCGTTGCCCATTTCTTGATGGGGTTGTTTGATTTTTTCTTGTTAATTCTTTTGAGTTCTAGATAGATTCCTGTTATCAGACCTTTATTAGAAGTGTAGAGAGCAAATATTTTCTCCCATTCTATAGGCTATTTGCTCTAATGATAGTTTCCTTGGCTGTGCAGAAGCTTTGTAATTTGATCAGATCTCATTTGTTTATTTTTGTTGCTGCGGTGATTGCTTTGGGGGTCTTCTTCAAGAATTCTTTGCCTATGCTGATGTCTGAAAGCGTCTTCCCAATATCTTCTTCTAGAATTATTAAGGTTTCATGCTTTAGGTTTAACTCTGTTATCCATCTTGAGTGGATTTTTGTGAGAGGTGAGAGGTAGGGATCCTGATTCATTCTTCTGCATGTAGCTATCCAGTTTTCCCAGCACCATTTATTGAAAAGAGATTCTTTTCCCCAATGCATACTTTTGTCTGCTTTATCAAAGATTAGGTTACCATATGCAGATGGTTTCATCTCTGGAATCTCAGACCAATATCCATCATGAATATAGATGCAAAAATCCTGAACAAAATTTTAGCAAATAGAATTCAGCAACACATCAAAAAAATAATTCACCATGACTAGGTGGGCTTTATTCCAGAGATGCAAGGCTGGTTCAACATACACAAGTCTATAAATGCAATTCACCTCATAAATAAAAACAAGAACAAAGGCCATATGATTCTGTCAATAGATGCAGAAAAAGCATTTGACAAAGTCCAACACATCTTTATGACAAAAGCTCTTAACAAAATAGTCATAGATGGCTCATACCTTAAAATTATCAAGTCCATTTATGACAAACCCATGACCAATATCATACTGAATGGGGAATAATTGAAACCATTCCCACTTCGAACCAGAACTAGACAAGGATACCCACTATCTCCTCTTCTATTCAACATAGTGCTCGAAGTCCTAGCTATAGCAATCAGGCAAGAAAGGGGTATTAAGGGCATCCAAGTGGGGGCCAATGAGATCAAACTCTCGCTTTTCACAGATGATATGATATTATATCTAGAAAACCCCATGGATTTGTCCAAGCAACTCCTAGATTTGATAAATGAATTTGGTAAGGTCTCAGGTTACAAAATCAATATACACAAATCAGAGGCATTCATATACGCCAATAACAGTCAAGCCAAAACTCAAATCAAAAATGCAATGCCTTTTACTGTAGTCCCAAAGAAAATTAAATATCTAGGAATATATTTAACGAAAGAAACAAAAGACTTATACAAGGATAACCAGAAAATGCTAAAAAAGATATTGTAAAAGATATGAACACATGGAAAAATCTACCTTATTCATGGATTGGTAGAATCAATATCGTTAAAATGTCAATATTACCTAAAGTAATCTACAGAATAAATGCAATCCCCATCAAAGTACCATCATCATTCTTTACAGATCTAGAAAAAAAAATTCTTCACTTTGTATGAAACCAGTAAAAACCTCTTATAGCCAAAGCAATCTTAAGTAAAAAGAACAAACTGGGAGGCATCAATCTTCCTGATTTCAAGCTGTACTATCAAGCAATAATAATTAAATCAGCCTGGTATTGGCACAAGAACAGAGGCATCGATCTTTGGAGCAATGTTAACTGTTTTTTAACTATTTCCAAATTATAAGGAAAAAGTAGTGGTACATGGATGTTTCAGTGTGCAATATTAGGGAGAATACGTCTTGCCCTTAGGAGAAAAACTTCTTGCTGGTTACTGTTTCTTTCTTTGTGGAGGGAGCTCCATTAGCTTAATACTCCAGGCTTCTCCATTTCCCTCATTCATGCTAACCCAAATGAGATGAAGTGCCTTTTCTGATTGGTGACTGTGGAAGGAAAAATCACACATGAGTCATGGGCTCAGTCATGGGCTCAGTAAGATCTCCTCAACTTCCTCCCTGCTTGACTAGGTAGAAAATTCAGCCTAATTCAAGTATTCAGAGTTATGAAGTCAGTAGCTTGTAGTTATAAGCAATGATAATCACTATCAGATTAATTTGTAACAAATAAGATAATTTGTAATGCACATTATCTATTATTTTGTCTCCATTATCAATTGGCTCAGAGCTGTGGGTAGTGGGAGGAGGGATACTAGTTATAGGACCCCACAAAAATCTCCAAAAACAATTCTGTTCATTATTTTAGAGATTAAACATATTTGTGTTTCTTGAAAAATTGTATATTTGCAAATTATTTTTAACATGTACTCATTTTTCTATTGTAGCATTGTATTTTTTAAAATAATTTTTAAAACTCTTTTTTATAATACCACATATATTACCTTTTTTCTCCCATATACATTTTAAATATTTTCTCTAGTTAGCCATTAGTCTTGATCTTACCATGGCATCAGTTTGATACTCTGAAGGTTTTTTTTTAAATATATATACATAGATATTTCATTCTTTTGTGGTTTCTCTGTTTGTTTTCAACCACTTTAACCCGCATATTATAATATACTGAAATAAACCGAGTATGAAAATGATTGGTAGATGTGATTCCAAGTGGCTTTTGTATTTATTATAATATAATTAATGTTGATTTTATCTACTTAAAAATAATTACTTGTAAAACATAAATATCTGTTGGCAAATTACCCTAAATGGTTAACTTCTATCCTCAGATAGAGCTAATCAATATATCTTTTGTATAAAATATAAAATATCCCATTATAGCATTTAATACATATTTGCCTCACTGTGTTTGGGACTTTGTATTTTTGATCTTTAATTGCTAGTATCTAAAATCATCACTTAGTAAATACTTGTGTAGCAAATGAATCCTGCTTGCCCTAGACTCAGAACAGTAGTTCTTGAAGCCCCTCAACTAGCAGCATCAGCATCACCTGGGAACTTGTTAGAAATGCAAATTCCAGCCCCACTCCAGATCTACTGGACCAGACACTATAGGGGTGGGCCCAATGGGCCCTCCAGGGATTCTAATGCACACTAAAGTTTTAAACCCATTGAGAAAGAGGATGCTAGATGGATAAGCTATAGTTTCCAATCATGATCACTAGGAATCAATTCGTAAATTTTAGTTGCAAGCACTAATTTCTTCTCCAGCTATTGGACATTAAATGTTCGAATGTTCTGATGGCAAAATGCAATGTATCATAATCATAAGTAACCAAGACCAAAACTAAATAACCTTAAAATTTTTATGCCAAACACCTGACATATGTTTTACATGAAACATACTGGCAAGAGTTTCACACTGAATTGATAATGCTATCGGAAGGCAAAGGCTTAGTAAAACATTTTTAAGTTGAAATATCTGTACATTAGAGGCCCTACAAGGCAGAATTAAACAACTGATAGCAGTAGATCCTCTTTTGACATGGTTCTCTGGTTCAATTTCTCATTTTGTAAAGATCAGATCAATAATATTTTCTGATATTTCTGCAGAATTTAGCACTTGTGAACTCTATGTCCTTCTCCAAGAACTCTCCTCTTTTATTTTCACCTCTTCCTCCTCAGGTATTGGTATCTGTCTTTTTATAATTAGATCTCCTCTTCTTTCTTCCAATTCTTGACCAGGTATAATGACTTTTTATTTTTTATTTTTGTAAACTTTTCTCCTTATATTTTTTTCATTGAAAAATGTGTTGAGGCTTTCACCCTTTTAATGGTTCCTTTATAAACCTAAATATTTATACCTACTTTCCTTTTCTTTAAGTCCAAATTCTTATAGGACAACATATTTGAATGCGACCCTTTAATTCAAATAATCCAGGATTTGTAAAGATAAATTAATAGTTTATTTTCCAAAATCTTTGCCATCCTAACTCCTTATTCCTATCAAAGCTAGCATTATTTAGCCACTTTCCAAACACTGCTTTCATGATATCCCTTTCCCTTCATCTTCTCTAGTTAAATAATACTGAAATCATTTCCTTCCTTTCCTTTAACAAGCATTTGGATCTTTCTCTTCTCCTTCATGCCCACTGCAAACATAAATTTCTGCCATCTCTAATCTTCCTGTTTAAAGATCTGTTTGTTTTATGGGCCTCTACTGCATGATTTATTTTCCTAAAGATATTGATTTAATCATGTTTTCACCATACTTAAACATTTTACTAGAACTTTACCACAAACAAGATTAATCTAAATATCTAAGCCTGGAATTCAAGATGCTCTGGATAATATTATTTTTTATTTGTATGTTGATGCACAACTTTAAAAAGCTTCTTTGTATTTTAATCATTTATCTTTATACCAACTTTGGTTTGTGTGTGAATAAAATTATGAAGCTATGTTTCAGAGACTCTACATTACTGATGAAATCTTGACTGGGATCACTAGGTCCTCTTTTTCAAAAATATCTTTGTTTCGAATCTTCTTTATCTATTGTTCCTTATATCCTCTAAGAGCCAAGTGCAACATTTGAGCAACATAAAATGTGTTTAATCATTGTCATTAATCTTGTGAGAGCTTGATTTCTTCGACTTTGCAAGAGACCTGTGAGTATAATTTTTGTCAAAAATGCTTAAGAATTTATTAAAGTCCAATTTAATATATGGATACCAACTGGTCAAAAGCAAAATTCACTTGCTCTTTAGAAAGATAAAAACTGGACTTGGGGAGAAGATCCCTGAGCAGCTAAGCAAATGGATCAGACCCTGGATTTCTACTTTGTGCACTGTCTTTGGGCTGTCTTTGCCCCATCTGGCACAAGGCTGCCAGCAGGTCACTCAGATGAAAGGAGAGACAAGCCTGAAATAGTTCAGGGTAAAGGATTAGGACAGTGAAATTATTTTCATAGTCTGTGTTCAGTGTCTGGTAACAATGCATTATGTTCTCTCTTTAGCATCTGAGAAAAATTATTCTATCTCGTGTGGTAACTGTCAGATTTTTCTTTTGCCTTAACCTTTCTGAAAAAGTCCAAACCCATCATTTTAAGGGCTTTTGGCATTATTTTATTGTATTAATATTTTTTTCCTTATGAAAAGAGGATTCTAATTTTCTCTAAAAAATTTACTTAATCACCTCCATCCTGGGCTTAATTTAATTCTTCAGAAGAAGAACTCTGACAAAGACATTGGTGCAGGTTCATTATTTGAGAGGTGAATCCAGAAAGTCCAAGCAAAAAAGTGGGAAAACAGAAACAAGAAAGAGAGAAAATCAAGAATGTATTAGGAGGGGATTACTGCTGTGGGCAACTGGAGCTCAGTACCACTGGGGAAACTCTCAGGTACTATGTAGAATAGAACTCAGAATATTCTCACTAAGGAATGGGGAAGCTGGCACATTTAATTACCACTCTTGTTCATCACCAGCCAAGGGACATCCATTGAGATGTTTAGTCCCTGCCATTTCTTAGCTGCCCTGAATGTGGGCTGGGCAAGAACCATCTTCCCTAGAGAAAGCCCTCAGGGAAACAAGGACACACATACTATGGGTGAAAATCTAACAGTGTGTGCAGAAACTATCTACTATGGCTGTAGTTAAACTCAGAGAAGGTGCTAGAACTGTCTCAGTGAATCAGTGGTATCTGCTAATTTATTCATGCATTTTTAAAAGAAATATTTCCTTGGCACCTATTAAGTTCTAGGCATTGGCAAGGTATTGGGAAGATGTAAATTGTCAAAGCCCGAAACCTGGCCTCCATCGTAACTGTCTTCCTCTCCTTCAGCACCTGCATCAAATGATCTTCATCCATATGAATCTTACTCCAGAATACCTTTTACACCTTTCTCCTCTCTGTTTTTTCTGCCAGTGCCCTAGTGTGGGCCCCCGCCATAATCATTCATATGGATTACTGAAGGAATCGCTTAACTGGTCTCCCTACTTTCAGTTTCATCTTGCTGAAAACCATTTAAAGGCTCTCTATGAATTTCAGAATAAAATTTAAACTCTTCCTTCGTACCCTGCTTGCTCATCTTCCCAGAATCAGTGGTCACCTTTTTCCCTCCATCTCACATGCAATATATGGTTCATCCATGCTGAAATAGTTCTGTTTCCTAAATTCACCAGTTGGTACAGTCTATAACTGCGTGCATGCTGATCTCCTTTTAAAAATGATCCCCCAGCCCTGAGTAGCAACCTCTACTAATGTACTTTATTTTCTAGTTAACTCATACTGTCAGATCAAATGACCTCTTCCAATATTGTTCTCTCCCTTTCTCTATCTCTATGTAGTCCTTGCTTGTTTTCCAATAATTTACTTTATGTATCCTTAACATAAGACTTTATTGCACTGTATTGTGGATGTTCTATTATCTACGCCTCCAAATAGCCTGTGAACTTCTATAGGCAAAGATTTGTGTACTTCATGGATATCCATGCCTCAAAGCCTAAAACTGTGATTATTTTCAATAATGTTACGTTAGCAAAGGTGCATTAATAAAAGAAGACAAAGTCCATAACTTCAAGGATTTCACAGAATAAGGCATGGTGTGTGCTCTTAAGGAAACTGCAGCGTGATGGCCTTTTACTTTTTGGAAATTTAATTACATGCCAGAGCAGTATATAAAATAACTGCAAGTGCTTTCCCTTAATGGAGTGCAAATACACTCCCAAGTGAGTTTACATGACCTTAGAAGCACCATCTAGTCTGAAATATTCATGATAAAGCAAATTTCCTTAGTATTAGCTATAGGCTCATTTTGGGGTAATTGTGATCCTAATTTACTCCAGTTATTCCTGCTGAGTCCCTCTACATCTTTTCATGTCTCCAGGCCCTACATCCTCTGAATCTCATGAAAATCTAACATGTAACTCCGAGGAGCCACAACGGTTTAGTATTCCATGGTCTTCTCATCTTTGCCTTGTTTTGTAGATGTTTATAAGATGGGCTTAAAAAGGCAATGAGACAGCTGGAAAAAGGTTTGTTTCTCTCTGCCTTTATTTAGCATTTGCTTCATAAAGCCGGAAAATAGCATCATTTTCATGATTCATAATCTTTTTTCCTTATATTTGCACCAAAAGGAAGAAAGATGTCAGTGGATTTCTAGAATAAAAGTTTGTGATTGGCAGTACTGTGTACTCTTTTATTTGATTTGCAAAGCAAAAAGTTTTAAATGGGAAGACTAGTCAAAAATGGCAAATAGGATAAAACTAACAGAAGAATTAGTGAGAGGGTCAATGTGTTGACAAGGACTCTCTTCTTGACCAACTTTAGACAGACTTCTCTGAGCCCTCTTTTCAACTAAGACTTGTCCTTGGTCCCTGTCTTTGGCCTGCCTAGTCTAGTTGTAGTAATAATCCAACTAAATCAGTTTAGTGAGAATTCCTCCTACCCTTGATGTCTGATCAGCCTGGCCTGCCTTCAGCAAGAAACCTGTTAAGTTGGTTTAGCATGAATCCCCCTACTCTTGATGTCTCCTCTTATCAATTTCCCATCTATCAACAATCCCCATCACTCCGCTCCTTAGCTATAAGTCCCTGGCTATCTTTACTGTGTTCAGAGTTGAGCCCAATCTCTTTTCCTTATTGCTATAGTTTTCATACCTATCACAATATTCCCTAATCAAGTCTTTACATTTTAACAAGTGTCAGAAACATTTTTCTTTTAACAGTATTAAATAAATGGTCATTGTGTATAAATATTTTAGACTGCCCTAGTATTTTCCGAAATCAGATCAAAATTATTAAGTTTGTACTTTTTTTCTTCCAAAGTACATATCTATATAATGGTAGAGAGGCATGTGTGGCAAAATTTATCCAATTTTCCCTAATAATATTGCCAGTAATAAACTGTCTCATGCTATCTCCACCATCAGGGCCATTCTTCTCATTATTTCTTCTTCCCCGACCATTCTTCCAATCTCTTTTCATGTGGCTGACTCTGTCTCTGAGACTCAATCTCAGCTTAAATATCTCAGTTAAAAGTATCCTGACCAGTTTGTCTAAATAATGCCCACTCTTATTTCCTATCACTCTATTTGCATGGAATTCAAAATAATTAATAAGTCCACATTTACATCCCAATTTAATAGCTAATTGCCTGTTTCCCATTTTAATAAGCCAAACCTAAGTTATATTCACTAATCTATGCCCAGATGGTAATGATAATAATCATACACTTAGTTTCTAAATTAATGACTTTTTAACAAAAATTAATTATGGAACTACTATTGTTATAATCTAGGTATAAGACAGTGAATAAAACGTTAATATATTTAATACCATGTTGTGAAAATTATACATTAGTTCTAGTTTAAGAAAAAAAAACAACTAAAAAGTGTATGCTGTTAGGCTCATTAAGCAGATTACAATACAAAGTTCCAGAAAGCTTCAGAAGCTTACAGAGGAACATTTGACTAGTAGGTGGTATAGCTGAGATTTAAGGGCAGATCTTTTTGATTTAAACTCTTTATACCTGGCCTGCTTGTTCATCTTGCCAGAATGAGTGGTCAGTTTTCTCCCCTCCATTTTACCTATAATATATTGTTCAACCCATCTATAAAAGCATCTCTCCAGGACAAGTGCTGAGGCATTACTTTTTGATGAACTAGAGATAATGTGAGTACCCATCTGTTTCTCTGGCATTTGCCCTACTAGTTAGTATTTGCATGCTATTGATAAGGCTTCTCAGGGAGATTACATAACTAACTGATGGCTGGTTCTCACCGATAACAGGAACACCCTTGTAAAGGCCAAATGAGGTTAGAAATCCACAAACATACACAGTTTAGGAATTAAAAGGGAGAACATAATTTTCATCTTTTGTCCTTTCATTCTAAATATTCTTATGCCAAAAATAAACATAGACTAGTCTAGAATATCATATAGGACTGCTAGATACTTCAGAAGAAAATAAAACACACAGAGTTTTGAGATTTAAAGAAACCAAACATCCATAAGATGTGGTGATTTTCTTATCATCTGTCCACTTTAATGGGTTGGAAGTAGAACTTAGAATCACTTGCAGTGAGTTGTCCACATAACTGTGCATGGATTATCTTTGATGTGCTGGATTTATTCAATTTCTTCATTAAAATAGAAAGTGGCTTTAGATACCTCCTTTTACTTTTGATTATGTGGTAAAGTCAGCCTATGACATGAGTTTGCATCTGTGACCTCTAACATGTGCAGAGTTTAGAAGGAAAAATGAAAGTGAAAAGTTATTTCTCTTTCTGCCACAACCAACATATTTATCTAGCAAGTAAAATCAGACACTTCAGATCTGAATCATCCTATCATAACGAAGTGTCAATCTCTAATGCATGATGTATACTTTATACTCTATTTAAAGCCCTAGATGTTTCTAAATCTATAAAAAAATTTACATTTTTACATTTCATTCACCAATAAAACATATGAGATAAACCAGTGTACTAGTGTCAGTAAAATCCTACTTTTTAAAAGCTTAATAATCTTTTTTAAAAATCATGCTTACCAATGTTTTTTGATTTTATAGTTTTATATTTGTTGTATACTTAACATTTCATTTTATTGAGACATTTCATTTATTAAAACATAAACTAATGATACGGCATTGTGGGCTTCATTTTACTTCTTACTGATGCCTTTTTTTTCTTTAAGTGGCAAAGCACTATTTACAAATAAGATTGGAATGCATACTTTATAAAGTATTTTCTAATTTAACCAAGTAAGCCTGGCTCCATCTTGCATCTATCATACCAGTAAAAATGTGGATTAAATAAGAGTGTAGAATATTCTGGAACTCAGAAGACAGGCTTCAGATATGGGACACCCGAATGCCTAAAACAAAACAGACAAAGCTAGATGGTCAGATAAGTGACAGAACAGCTTGTATTGAGAACTACTTGGGCTTATTATCTAACCTTTCAAATTCTAATCACCAGACCAGTAATGTCATTATCACTCAGGGATTATTAGAAATGCAAATTATTGAGCCACATCCCGGACCTACTGAATTAAAACTCTGGTGGCGGGGCCCAGCAACCCAGAGTTTCACAAACCCTCTGGGTCATTCTGATGCAGGCTAAAGTTTGGGAACCACTGTTCTAGACAAGTCATTTATTTGTTTCTTCATTCATTCATCACACATTTCTAAGTTCTTACCACCTGTTAGGTGTTAGGTGAGTAACGGGGCAGAAATAGAGCTAATGTATCAATAGCGACCATTTATTGTGAGCTTGCTCCTTGACAAGACATTTTTATAACTAACATTATTTAGCCTTTATTACGACCTCATAACTCAGGCCTTATTCTTACTGTAATGTTCAAAATTCCCTTTTGAGAGGGCAATGGAAACACATGGCAACAACAAGCTTTTTTGGAGAAGTACTTTGTTCTGCCTAAGACAATCCAAGGTAGTTGCCGAGAAGAGGCAATATCTGAATTGCCTCAAATTTAAATCGAATTTCTGAAGAAAAGTCAAGTTAAAGAAAAGTAGAAGCAATTGCGTATCAGGTAATTTACGAAGCAATTCATATTCTGTAATTTATTTATCACAACAACCCTCTGAGGAAATTATTAGCAATCCTCTATTAAAAATTTAAAAACTAAACCTGAACTTAAATGGATAACTAATTGCTAAAGCCACTCAACTTTCCAGTGGCCGAGAAGGGGCTTGAACCCTGGCCTAAACCCAGAGCACCTGCAAATCCTCTGACATGTGAAAGAATATGATATGGTTGGGAAGGTTAAGAGAGATTGGAGTATAGGGTCTTTAGAGTAAGCTTAGGGCTGTCTTGAGACATGCATGACTATTTGTAAACAGGTTCTAAGAGTCCTGATTACTCATGTTATGAGTTCAGATAGTTGTCCTTCTAGATTAAAGTCTCAGTGTAAGTATATACAAAATAAAATGGTATGACACTTGTGAATTAATGTGACCCTCCTAGCACGTGTGTCTGTAAAATTTTCTTATAAGGGTCCAGATACTGAATATTTCCTGCTTATTGGGTCATATAGTCTTCATCACAACTACTCAAATCTGTAGTTATAGCACAAAATGATATATAGACAATGCATAAACAAGTGGACATTACTTTGCTCTCATAAAATTTTATTTATTGACACTGAAATTTGAATTTCTTATGATTTCCACATATCAAAATAGTATTATTTAATTTGTTTCAACCATTTAAAAATGTAAAAAGCTATTTTAACTTCCAGAGCATATAAAATTAAGAAAATTAGCTGAACTTAACATATAGGCTGTTGTTTGCTGACCCATGTAGTAGCTCATCATCTCAGAACTCTCGGTAATTCAGAGAAAGTTATGAAGCAAGGATATTCAAACAAGAAGAGAAACCAAAGAGAAAGGTAAAGGGGGAAAATACCATCATAAATAATTGGGAGGATGGTTAAAAATGGGTTTGTGCCTTTATTGCTCTGAAACAAACAAGCAAACAATCTGCCTCCTACAAACTAGAACTTACCATTATGGCATCTTAGT
This sequence comes from Cheirogaleus medius, assembly GCA_008086735.1. NCBI lineage: Eukaryota > Metazoa > Chordata > Mammalia > Primates > Cheirogaleidae > Cheirogaleus > Cheirogaleus medius. The sequence goes on from VBSM01001483.1 coordinate 21,964,319, forward strand.
GAGATTTAGAAAAATGTCCATCTTCCCAGGTGGAAGCATGGGCTCTAAACTCTAACTCAAATGGATTTCAGCCTCACTTGCTCCAATGCCAAATTATTTTGGTCATTCTTGCAACAGCTGTTTATGGCAGCCCTGGATTCTTTATTATTCCATCACCTATTTTTCTTTTTTTTTTTTTAACTTTCATTTCTGTTTGTAAATAAACTCTATCTCACATAACAAGTCTCCCATGACCAGAATATAAAATATTAAGTACATAACATCTTTATTTTCTGTCTAGCACCAACCATTAGTCATCATCTATGAAGGCTATGGCTCACTAAATATTAATGCTCCATTTTCTATCTTTCCTTTAAGTTTAATAACTACTGCATAGTCCTCTCAAGAGAAAAAATATGTTCAGATCCCTTAAACTGAGCTGCTATAGAGAGTTAATTGAGGTCAGGTTATAGTTATATGAATAAATGCCAGAGGAAGAGTTATAAATAAGAATATTGACATGTTCCAAAAAAATCAAATAGAGGAAAAATAAGCACAGTAAAGAAAAGAGTGAATCTCACTAAGAAGGAGAACTGAGCATCATGTTTTGGGTTGGAATAAGTAGAACTATAATGTAAATGGTAAGAAAGAATTTCTGTTATCTTAAATTCTTGGTCATAGATGACATTGGTTATCAAGATACTTTCTGAATTTTTCCTTGGAACCTGGCTACACAAAGCATGTTCAATTAATTTATACACTCCTCATATTCTGTTTTGAAACACTTGAACCAAAGGAAATTAAATTCTTTTAACTTTTACATAACATTACAATGGTTATTTCTTCAACAAATCCAAAAATGTTTTGACTTTCCTTGTTTCTTCCATTCTGGAGATTCCAAGACTTTAAAACAAAAGTAGTCATCTCATGTTAATTCAGAGAAGTATCACAGAATTGCAGATTCTAGTAGACTGACTTTCAAATTTGAGTTCCACCCTTATGACTGTGTAACTTTTGGCAAGTCGCTTGTTTCTGTCAAGCAGTAAATTTTTTATTCATGAAATAGGAATCATAATTCCTACTTTACAGCTGTGTTGGGAGGACTGAAAGTGAATATAATCAAGATAAGGATTAAATTATAGGTATTGTAATAAAGCTCACAAAGAAAAAGTGATTGTTGCACAAATATACTAAGAATTTTCCCATTATTATGTAAAGGGTAAACATTTATCAGTACAAGTGAATCTTATTCTTTGCTTGAATTATTGATAATGCTTTTCTGGCTCCGATATGTGGCACACCTAACATTTATATAATTTGGGAACTCAAATACAATTTCATTCATTTATGAGATTGAATAGCCTTTCCTCAAAACAAAATACCTTGAATAATATAATTATATGACAAGATGTGCCAATAGAAACAATACCAAAATTTACAATTATTTTTTCTTAACCCATGTTTATAACCTAACCTTAAGTATAGGCGAACCTGATATATTATATCATAATTTGATAGAATACCCTGTAACATACCCATTTCAATGCATTTTTTCCCAATAAGTGAAATTTCCCCCATAAAACTAATTTGTGTGAATTAAGCTTTTCTCTCTAATTCAGATTATTGGATTTCCAATAAATATAATATATTAAGGCTCAAATAACTTAATAAGAGTTATTTTTATCAAATTTTTCAGACAGTAGATGGTTAGCAGGGGATAAAGGGCCATGAAAATTAAGAGAGTGAGGCAGAACTAAAGGTGAGTTTGAACCCTAGCTCTAATGTAAATAAACATACTTGGTATGGAATTTTAGACTATTTACTTAATCTTGCTTTGCATCATGTATAATATGGGAATTATAATATTTCCTAACACATACATTTGTTGTGAAAAGTAAATGAGTTAATACATGAATATGTAAAGAACTTAAAAGAGTACCTTCCCATAAAAATTTCTCAATAAATACCAAATGGGATTATGGTTATTATATCCATGGGTGTCCCACTAGAAATTAAATGCCAACTCAGAAAAAGAAATGTATTACCTTTTCTCTCTTAAGCTTGCTTCTTTTCCTTTATCATTGTTCTGGTCCCACCCTTTTCTTAATCACCTAAACTTAAAACAGGGGAGTCATCTGGGGCTCTTTCTGTACCCATTTCCTCCCCATCGAATCAGTCATCATATTTGTGAATTATACTTTCTAAATAGGGCTCCTTCTCTTCGTCCCTGCTTCATCTAAATTAGGATGACAACTCAGGAAGTCATTATTTCTTGTCTTGATTTTCCTAATTACCTTAAATCTGGTCTGGTTGCCTTGGGACTCCAGCCCTTTCTCTGGTAGATAGCAGCCAAGATGGCCCCTGATGATCATCACCTCCTTTATGTATATTATTGTGAAGGCTACTCCTACACCAAACTGAATCAGAGTTGTTTGTGTTGTTTAACAATAGAATATGGTGGAACTAATTAATAGTGTGTGCCTTCCTAGGCTAGGTTATAAAAGGTATTACACTTTCCTCCTTGGTCCCTAGGCCCATAGCCATGATGCTGTGAGTATACACATAGTCCCATGGAGAGGACCATTTAGATAAAAACTGAGGTGCTTAGTCAACAGAAAGAATTTGCTCATCAGTGAAAGAATCACCTTGAAAATGTGTCTTCTAGCCTCAGTCAAGCCTTAAGATGAATTCAACCAACATTCTAACTGCAACCACCTGAGGCCCCTGAGTCAGGCCCACTGAGTCAAGCTGCTCTCTAGAATTCCTGACCTACAGAAACTGTGAGAGAAATATACCATTATTGGTTTGTCTAGCTGCTGTGTTTTGGGGTAATTTGTTATGCAATATCTCTCTTAGGACCACTAAACCAACAGACTAATCTTTTGAAAACGCAAAAGATGTAGCTTCTGTGGTAAAACCTTCAAAGAGGCTTATTTGCCTACAAAATTAAATTGAAAACCTTTATTAACAGTAATTATGAGGTCTTTATCTTCTCCTTTATATTTTTTCTCTCTCACCCCCATATAATTTTGTTCCAAATGCATGTGTACGCATGCACACATACACATACACAGTCCCCCGTCTTCATTCTTTTGAATATGCTCTTTTTTTCAGAGTAATAACATGAGCTTATTCTACCTGAGTACTTCTCAGCACAAGTATCATCTTTACTCCACAGCCTTTCTGGATTTCCCCAGGCAGATGTCCTTTAAGCTATCATTATACCCTGAGTATATTCCCTAGTAATTACCATATTTAAAATAACTTGTTTGTGTCTGTTTATCCCTTAAACCCTCCCTCCACTAAACTGTAAAATCCTTTTAGGCTATGTTCAATACTTAATAGGTGTCAATAAATAATTTATGCATAGTTGAATTATAAATAAATTATTTCTGCTGAGAAATTTCACTGAAGAAACTCATATACCCCCCAATTTTCTCTTGGAACATATTACCTACATACTTCAACTACCTCTTCAGTTTCAAGAATATATGTCTTCATGTGAGAGAATAATTTTGTGTGTGTTAGACTATGCTCAACACAAGCATTGATGATGGCCTTATTAACTCTTGGGTTCTAACAGATTTTCATTGGCCAAGATTATATACAAATTTATGGTCATATTACAATTTCATTTGTTTCTTTTATAATATTGCTATGGTTTGGAAGTTCTTATTAGCTCACTATATTTGATTGTCCCTGTGGAACTTAGATATTTTGATTTTGGCAGAGTTTTTTAGAGAGCTTCACAGCTAATTCTTGGCAGTCAATTTGTAAACTTGAAAAAGGGACTATTAGCCAGAATTTGAATATCTTTCATTGTATTGCATATTACTGATTTAAATATTTAATCTTTGTAATGTAAATGACATGGAAAAATTGTGACAATTATGAACAGCAAAACTTAATATAATAAAAAAGTTAACTTGTGAGAAGAAAATATAAGAAAGTGGACAATGACACTAACGTGAAAAAAGTTCATTAGAAAATGAAAAGTTGTTTCCAAATTCAATTAAGATGATATAAGGGAACTGCCAAGTATATATATTAGAATAAGTGAAAAAATTGCATTTGTTTCAGTGAAGCTATTGAAACATTCACAAATCTCTCATTTAAAGACACTGAACTTTAACTCATTCATTAACACATTGCTTCTCATAAATATATGAGCTAAATAGTATATGAATGAAAGTGGTTTTTCAAATAGGCAAAAACATTATATCAATTTTCAGGAGATGTGAGTAATACAAGTTCAACTAACTAGGAAAAAAAGAGAGGTTTAGGGGCAGAATGGTTTTGTACCTATCATAGTACAAATAGGATTTTCTTCAAAACACAGAAACATTAGTAGACATGTCTTATGAGTTTTCAAAACACTAATTAAAATCTAGTAACAGGTTCAATGTAAAGATTGCTGACCAGAGACACCTGTTGCCAGGGTAGGTGAAGCAGTGTATTTCTCCCTCCCTCAAATCTCTGGCAGTCAGCAGGATCCTGAGCTGCTGGAGAGCCTATCTACCCTCATGAGCCAAATAGCTGCTGCCGCAGTGAAATGGAAGATTCTGGAGGACAAAGCACCAGGCTGCCAGCCCTCATGGGGCACTTCCTGTCACCACACACCTGAGCCAAGATGGCAGGTGCCATATTGCTTCTCCACCCACCATGCACTTTTGTCCTCCTCTGGGGGTTGTCAGCACCACAGTTTTCACCTTACTTGTCCCCACACAAACATTTCCCAATTTTGGCTCAGACTGCGGGATCCATGAGGGGCCAGTGGGTCCTGGGGAATCTGAGTGACCCCAGAGTGTGGACATTCCAGGTGGGCTGCCTTCCAAAGAGAGGGAAGGAGATGAACAGAGTGCTAGCTTTCCTCCATCCAGACTCTTTTTCTCCTCTCCTCCCATGTCCATGGCTGCTGCAAGAGATTATTGAGCCCAGGCTCTCAGGAGCTTCTGTGTCCCCCCTGCTGGTGCATACACAACACCAGGGCTTCCACAGAGAGGGCCTCAAACTTTTCCTCTTAAAGACCTTCAGAGGACTAAGGGGTGCTCAGACTGTGAGATTCCTGATCACCAGCCCTTCTCAGTGCTGCTTGCCTGGTTGCTCCATCAAAGCAGGGCACACCCTGAAGCGGAGGGAAGTCAAACTTGTTTGAGCACTCCAGAGGCAACTCGGAACTAGCACTCTTCTCTCTGGCATGATTAGGGATTGATCTTCAGGGACTTCAGGACAGGAAAGCAGGCCAGATTCCATACTCCCAGGATTCAGTCATGTGGCTCAGAGGCATGGAGGGGAGATTTGTGAACAAATCTGAGGAAGCAAGGGAGCCTACATGGGCAGAACTGAAAAGAGAGCATAGTGTGCGTCCCAGCTGCAGTGCGCACACAGAGCACCCCTCTAACAACAGGAAGGCTGTGCTCTCAGCACAGGGTATAATCCTGGATAGGGAAGCCCCAAGTCCATACTGCTATCATGGGGGAGCTCAGCTAGTTTGAGCTCCTACCACCTAGCAGATGTTAGAGAGATGCCATGGAGCAGGGGAAAAGGGGAAAGAGAGAAACCCACTCCTGGCAGCTAGGTTGTGAATTTCATATGGTCTTGCCTCCATAAGCAGATTTTCTGGCTGAGTGGATCCACTTCAGCCCCTCTCTGGAGGCTTTCCTCAGAAGCTGGGAACAGACCTTTGACCCCTGCTGAAACAGCTACCTTATCAGCTTTTGTGGGCAGCCTAAGGGCAGAATCACCCAACCCAGCACTGTGCAGACACACTCCTCAACCCAGCTCTGCTGTGCTTGAGAATAAGGAGTCCCCTGGGAGTTCCAGGGCCCTGACCACCATGTGTGGCATTTGAATGCCTCTCCTGAAGGGCTAGAGCCAGTCACAGGTCCCAACAATAACACTGCAGCTTTTACCTTCCAGAAAGCACCACCTGCTGAGAGGGAAGTCAATCTGCACAGCCCTTTACAGCATTTAGTGACTCGGTCATTCAGGATGTGTTTGATTCTTGCCCACAAGCAACACCTACTGTCTCAGAGATTAAACTGGGTGTGCCAATACAATTCACACTGTTAAGAAGACTGCAGGACTGGGGAAAGAAAAAGGATGTCTAAGACCTCCATCCTTCCTCATCAAAGAGAGACAGGGAATCTGAACACACACATAGCTCACCACTGCCACAGCCTACAAACAACTAGCAACTTAGAAAACCACCACACTAAGGGTATCTACAACCAAGATATCCATTCAGAGCATGGATAGCCATCAAAGCACCCACAAACAAAACCAAAGGTTCTTACTCAACATATTCTACAAATACTCCTTTACAAGTGTGTGTGTGGGCAGGGAGAAGGGGAGCCCCATCTAAACAAAAGAAAATCCAAAAATAAGAGGTGACGGCTGCCACAAATGACAAGGAATCAGTGAAGGAACTCCAGAAGTATGGAAAATCAGAGTGAAATAACACCCCCAAAAGAGCACACCAGCTCTCCATCAATGGATACTAACAAAATGAAAATATTGAAATGGAGGATAAAGAATTCCAAATATGAACTGTAAGGAAACTCAATGAAATCCAAGAGAAAATGGAAAACCAACTCAAAGAAACCGGAAAAACAATTCAAGAAATGAATGAAAAATGTACTAAAGAGATCGACATTAAAAAAAAAACAACAAAAAACAAATAGAACTTCTGGAAATGAAAAATTCATTTAAGGAAATACAAAACACAGTAGAAAGTTTTGAGAATAGACTAGACTAGGCAGAAGGAAGAATCTTACAGCTTGAAGACAACTCTTTTGAATTAAATTAGTAAGTCAAAAATAAAGAATAGAGAATTAAGAGGAATGAATATAGTCATCAAAATGGCCAAAGTAAACACAAAACAGGAACTTCTGTGAGCCATGAGGTGAAAATCTCCAGTATATTACAAGGGAAAACCCATCATGCTAATGACAGACTTCTCAACTGAGACCTTACAAGCCAGAAAGGATTAGGGTCCCATCTTCAGTCTTCTTAAAGAGGACAACTGTCTGCCAAGAATTTTGTATCCTGCAAAACTACATTTCATCTATGAAGGAGAAATAAAGACTTTTCCAGACAAGCAAACACTGAGGGAATTTGTCAAGACCAGACTTGCCCTGCAGGAAATAATCAGAACCTCAGTATAAATGGATCTGCACAATAGACACCCACCAATGTAAAACCAGCCAAAAGATAAAGCTCAGAGCTCATATAAAACAATAGCACAAGGAGTAAAACAAAGCAATAAGAAACTACCCAACAGGATGAGCAGAACAGCATCCCACATATTAATTCTATTAATATCAATGAAAATGAATGGTTTGAATCCTCCACTCAAGGGACATAGGCTGGCTGAATGGAGGAAAAAATACAACTCAAATATCTGCTGTCTCCAAGAAACACATCTAATCCCAAGAACTCATACAGACTCAAGGTGCAAGACGGAAAAAATATTCCATGTAAAAAGAAACCAAAAGAAAGCAGCAGTAGCCATTCTCATATCAGATAAAATTGACGTTAAATCAACAATAGTAAAGAAAGACAAAGATGGTCATTGTATAATAGTAGAGGGAACAATTCAGCAAGAAGATATAACAATCCTAAATACTTATGCGCCTAACATAGGAACACCCCAATTCATAAGGCAGACCCAACTAGACCTAAACAAAGAGATGAGCAGCACCATCATAGTTGCTGGGGATTTCAACACCCCACTGACAGAACTAGACAGATCATCCAAGCAGAAAATGAAGAAAGAAACACTGGACTTAAACAAACAGAAATCATTAAATGCAATTCACCACATAAACAGAACCAAAAACAAAGACCATATAATCACCTCAATACATGCAGAAAAAGAATTTGAGAAAATCCAGTACAGTTTTATTATAAAAACCCTTAAAAACTAGGTATAGAAGGAATATATCTCAAAATTATAACAGCCATATATGACAAACCCACAGCCAAGATCATACTGAATGGGAAAAAGTTGAAAGCATTCCCACTCATAATTGGAACAAGACAAGGATGCCCACCCATTTTCACTACTTCTATACAACATAGTGCTGGAAGTCCTTGCCAGAGCAATCAGGCAAGAGAATGAAATAAAGGGGTATCCAAATTGGGAAAGGGGAGGTCAAGCTATTACTTTTTGCTGACGATATGATCTTATATCTACAAAACACCAAAGACTTCACGAAGAAACTCCTGGAATTGATGAATAAATTCAGCAGTCTCTCAGGTTACAAAATCAGTGTACACAAATGCACCACTAACAGTCAAGCTGAGATTCAAATAGAAGACTCAATACTATTCACAGTAGCCACACACACACACACACACACACATATACACACACAAAATGCGAGGAATATACTTAACCAAGGAGGTGAAAGATCTCTACAAAGAGAACTATGAAACACTGAGGAAAGTAATCACAAATGACATGAACAAATGGAAAAACATATCATGCTCATGGATCAGTATAATCAACATTTTTAAAATGTCCATACTACCACAAGTGATTTACAGAGTCAATGCAATCCTCATTAAAATAACAACATGATATTTCACAGATCTAGAAATAATAAAAACATAATAATTCTATGCTTTGTTTGGAAACAGAAAAGATCCTGAATAGCCAAAGCAATCTTAAGCAAAAAGAGCACATTTGGAGGCATCACATTACCAGACCTCAAACTATACTACAAGGCTGTGGTAACCAAAATAGCATGATATTGGTACAAAAATAGAGACAAAGACCAATAGAACAGAACAGAAAACCCAGATATTAACCATCCACATATAGCCAACTATATTTTGACAAAGCAGACAATATACACTGGGGAAAAGAAGCCTGATTCAATAAATGGTCCTGAGAGAATTGGATAGTCACATGCAGCAGAATGAAACAGGATCCATATCTCTCACCACTCACAAAAATTAATTCAAGATGGATAGAAGACTTAAATGTAAGGCATGAAATCATAAGAACACTAGAAGAAAATATCTGTCTTCTAGATACCAGCCTAAGCAAAGAATTTATGAGGAAGACCCCAAATTGCAATCAGAGCAACAACTAAAATAAATAAAGAAATGGGACTTGATTAAATTAAAAAGCTTCTGCACAGCAAAAGAGATAATCAACAGAGAAAATAGACAACTTACAGAATGGGAAAAAATATTCACAAGCTATACATCCGATAAAGGGCTAATAACAGGAACCTACAAAGAGCACATAAGATCAGAAAGAAAAAAAAAAAACTCATAAAGACGGGCAAAAGATCTGAACAGACTCTTCTCAAAAGAAGACAGACAAATGGCCAATAAACATATGAAAAAAAAGGTCACTAATCTTCAGGGAAATGCAAATTAAAACCACAATAAGGCATCACCTTACACTAATTAGAATGGCTTTTATAAAAAAAGTCCAAAACAAGTAGATGCTGGTGTGGATACAGAGAGAAAGGAACACTTTTACACTGTTGGTGAGACTGCAGATTAGTATTAATACAACCTTTATGGAAAACAGTATGGAGATTCCTCAAAGAACTAAAAGTAGACCTACCATATGATCCAGAAATTCCACTACTGGGTATTTACCCAAAGAAAAGAAGTAATTTTATTAGAAAGACACTTGCAGCACAATTCACAATTGCAAAAATGTGGAATCTCAAGTGCCTATCAATTCATGAGTGGATTAACAAAATGTGGTATATTTATACTATAGAATGCTACTCAGCCATGATGAAGGATGAATTAAATCCTTTTGAAACTATTTGTATGGAACTGGAGACCATTATCCTGAGTGAAGTATCTAAAGAATGGAAAATCAAGCACTACTCTCTATTAAATTGGAAGTAACCAATGATTGCACATGTGCACAGAGGGAAGTAAAACTCAGTGGAAATCAATCAAGGGGGGAGAGGGGAAGATGGGATGGGAAAAACCTACCAAACAAGTACAATGAACATTATTTGGGTGATTGCCACACTTATAATCCTTACTCAAGCATAACAAAAGCAGCCCATGTACATTTGTGCCCCCATAATATTTTGAAATAATAAAAAAAGATCTGTCAAGTCATGAAAAGACATTACTAAGTGAAAGAAGCTAATCTGAAATGGCCACATACTATATGATTCCAAATATATGACATTCTGTAAGAGGCAAAACCATGCAGCCAGTGAAAAGATCAGTGGTTTTCTAGGCTTGTGGGTGAAAGGATGATGAATAGATAGAACATAGGAGAATTTTAGAGCAGTGAAACTATTCTGTATGATACTTCAATAGTGGATATACATCATTATATGTTTGCCAAAGCCCATGGAATGTAAAAGGCAAAGAATGAACCCTAACATAAACTTTAGACTTAAGTTAATAACAATGTATCGATACTGACTCATCAATTGTAACAAATGTACCACACTAATGCATGATGCTCATAATCAGGGAAACTGTTAAGGGGTACATGAGGATATATGTTCAATTTTTTTATAAACCTAAAACTTCTCTAAAAAATAAAGTATATAAATAATCTAGTCAAGAAGGAATTATAATAGAAAAATGTTGTCTTCTGCAAATGCCATTGAAAAATTTTATTTCTGATATCTTGTTATGTGTGTTTGTATGCTTATTTTTATCTGCAAAACACAGCCAGATATCAATTCAGTAGTCAATGTTTCAAAATATGTGGGTGAAAAGTCAGGATTAATGAAAGCTACTGCTATAAAGTTTACATATATAAAAACAAGGTCATGTTTCTAAGTCACACATAAAGAAAATCATGGAAAATATATTTACAAATCATTAAACGATTCTAAATTAGCTATTTTCAAGGCCTAGAAAAAGTCACATAGCAGAACTTAGATTACCCCAAAATAAAATTATTTTCACATTACTTTCAAATTTTAACACATTTAACAATTTAGTTCCCTTATCAAGTGAAGCAGGACAATAAACACTGAGCAAATAAAATGTACACCTGTTACTAGAACACTTATTAATCTATATTCAGAACACTTATCAAATAGAAATTTGAAATACCATCATTGTAATAACTCTGCTTCATTAATTATTTTTCTGCAATTTGTGTTACTCAGGATGCTTATAACCTTTCAAAAGTCAACCTCTGGCTGTTAACTTTAAAGTAACTTACTGCATACAAATGTGTTATGTACTTATCTATGGTTCTAGTTTGATTATTCATATAGAAATACTCAAGGGAACTTAGCTCTTGTATTAGTTTATTTTTGCTGCTATAATGGAATACTTGATACTGGGTAATGAACAGAAATCATAATCAACAGAAATTAATTGGCACACCATTATGGAGGCTAGGCAGTCCAAGATTGAGGGGTCAGCATCTGGCAATTGTCTTCTTGATGCATCATCCCATGGCAGAAGACAGAAGGATGAGAGAGGGCAAGAGAGAGAGAGCTCACTCCCAGAAGACACGTTTTAACGGCATTAAGCCCATCTATGAGGGATGGAGCTCTCATGGCCTGATCACATCTTAAAAGTCCCACCTCTTAATACTATTACAATGGCAATTGAATTTCAGCATAAGTTTGGGAAGGGACAAACATTCAAATCATAGCATTTCACCTGTGGCCTCCCAAATTTATGCCCTTCTCAAATACAAAATGCATGTATTCCTTCCTAATAACCCCAAAGTCTTAACTTGATCCAGTATCAACTCAAAATTCCAAAGTCCAGAGTCTCATATAAATTAGATATGGGTGAGATTCAAGCCTGCTCCTTCGAACTCTTCTAGCTTCTATCCATTACCCAATTCCAAAGCTGCTTCAGGTTCTTGTTACAGCAACAGCCCCCACTTCTCCTTATTAATTTTCTTTGTTTTTGCTGCTATTTCAGAATATCTGAGATTGCTTGATGTATAATGAACAGAAATGTATTGGATTACAATTATGGAGGCTAGGAAGTGCAAAATCAAGGGGCCAGAATCTGGCAAGGGTGTTCTTGCTGTGTTATTAAGCAGGAGCGAGAGAGAGGGAGAGCATGCATGCAAGCACACTCCTCTTTTTAAAGGCATGAAACCCAGTTATGAGGATGGATCCCTCAAGGCCTAATAACCTCTTAAAGACCCCACCTCTTAATACTGCTACAATAACAATTACATTTGAGTTTGGGAAAAGACAAACATTCAAACCATAGCAGCTATTAATATCATGAGGTAGTGAATTTTGGCTGGCCCAAATATAGTTAAAAACAGGATCAATTTTAAAAATGTGAATTAGAGCCATTTGCTAACTACCCATTTACTGTCGGACTACTTGAAGAATATATAGAATATTGTGAGAGAAATGGCTCTTCTTTGTTCACTTACAAATTACAAATGCCCACAACAGTGCCCGGTATATGGTTGGTACCTAAGAAATGTTTCATGATTAATTGAATGAGGAAGTGAGCAGGCAATTACTTACATCTAACTTGGTTTCTTTATAGTCAATGAATTAACGATTATATGATAATGGTTTACATGCCTAAATATTTACCAAGAGGCATACTTTAAAAGGGTAAAATACACATTCTAATGTTAAATGAGAAGATTTTTATTTAAATTGGTTTAGACAACAAAAAATAGTTGTGTGCTTACCATATGCCAGACAAAAACCAGGAGATAACAATTTCTCAAAAATATAATCCAGATTTAGAATATTCTAATATCTCTAGAAATTTCTATAACTGGATAAGATAATAAGCTTTATTGGATGGACATATCCAAATATTTAACTGACTAGGGGTCAGTCCATTTTTTATTCAAACCTAGTTACCTCTTCATTACAGCATATTTGAAATAACTGTTTTAGAAATCTAGTTGGTGTATGTATTCATAATATATATATATATGAGGATATGTAATAGAAATGAATGTATGATTGAGCCAAGTTCTCTAGATATCTAAATTCAGACACTATCAAGAGGAAACACTAAATATAACTGTAGTAATTTTCAAGTGTTTTTTGTAAAGGCACCTGGGAAAGTTCACCCTGAGCCAAATAAAAGCCAAAAGGCCTATCTTCTACCTCAATATACAGCAAGAAGGAACAAAGCCAAGCTTGGGTTGTGGTAGGATTAATATTGCATAGAATTCCTCACGTCCTTTTATCCCAACATCTCTTGGGATAAACTGTTACCCAAAATGAGCTTATACAAATGCATGTATGTACACTCACATGTATAGTTATGTATTTTGAGAAATTTTAACTCTCTGAATTAATTTCCACTTACCTGGTTCAGCTTGGCCATCTCTTCTGACTGTACTTCAAACGACCTGAAAAAGAGCCATCCAAAGTTGTTTGTAAAAATTGGGATGAAAAACACCAATACAGATTGGCTTGGACCCTTATTCAGTTTACCAGGTGCATAGAAGAGGCCCCTATTTACAAACCTGCACTTACTCCCATGTCTCAGGTTTCCAGGATCATGTCCAGAGGATTTAACCTGGCCACCCATCTGTCCTGTTGAGAATTACTCTAATGGAGAATAGGATCATATCAGCCATTCTTGTTTGTTTATCAAAAGAGTTGGCAACAACCCAAGGTGAAAACAATACTGCATTATATTAAATAAATTATGTTGAAGTCCCTTGAATCTTACTAATTGGTAGAGAAACTGACAATACCATTGACCTTTAAACCTCCAAGCTCAGTTTAACGTTCCAAAGAAGAGATTGACATTTCACTAGTTCATATTGATCAATCACACAATCCTTACCATCTTGTAATTATCAACTTGAGATAGACTCACATATAGGCAGAACTCCAAAAGTGCTCATTCCTTTTGGCTTTATTTGACAATAAATTGGTGACACTTCATTCTCCCTTGCATTCCATTATTCTAAGTGTTGTTGCCAAAGCCTCAATCTTCAGTCTAGACTGCTTTCCTCACATGTCTATTCTATCATTATCCTCATCAATATTTTTTTTCTCTTTACTGGCCTTGCTCTTTCCAGACTAAGATTACTCAATACATTGTTCTCAGTGCAGACTTAGTTGAAAATGCAGCATTTTTTGAAACTATGTCAGATTAACATAAATATTCATAGAAGAGCAATGAATCAGGTAAAGTATTTTCACTGTTTATTTGCAAATAACAATGAGTCTATACACTTCTGCAGTCTAGACTGAGATGTAAGAGAAAAGAGATGTCAGGATGAACTGTTACTCAAAATGTATGTACACAAATATATGCATGTACACTCACATGTATAGTTACATATTTTGAGAAATTTAAAGTCTCTTGAATAAAAATATAGTGATGAATTTTTAGAGATTATTTCATATTTATAGATGAAATCTGCTTGCTCTGGTTTAGACATTAAAAGATTTGTGAAAATAGGCTAAAAATATCCTCAATTATCAGAAATTCTATCAAAATATTGTTCCAAAGCCAAGTTGTCAGGAAATCATAAATATTTATTATGTGTCTTCTAACCTTCATAGGCAAGTAGATAGGGACATACCAACACATCCAAAGAATTTGGGATCTTGCTACATTCAAAACATGAATGGGCTCACCCACTGAAGATTATATTTTTAACATTTGTTTTAGGAATGGGAAATCTCACTTGGCAATATTTAGGAAGCACACATTTAGCAGGGTAATATGCACAAGTAACACTACTGCAAAGAAAAGTCAAACCTAAATGTTCATATCTTCTTTTAAAATAAAGATTTTATATAAGATTCTACATCCTCCTCCCTTCCCTCTCTAACAAAGAACTAAAACTAAGAATGCATTGCCTACTCTCATTCTTCAGAATCTTTACTGTCCATATTTTTGTTGACCAGTTTAGTTTAATTCACTTCATCAGTGTTGTAGCTGATTTATCTGTAAAAATTTTAAAAAGCCTTTTCCTTATGAATAATTCAAGCCTTTGCTGGTTATAAAATTGCATCTTTGGCTCTCTCCACAGCCAACTGTTTCTTTCAAGTAGCAGATTCCAATCTGTAAGTTTGTATCATAGGTCTGACATCTGGGGGAAAAATAAAACCTAAGATTTGTTTTAAACAAACTTTTATTTTCTCTTCACAGGTGCCAGAACTTACTTTTTATTGTTGCTTATCCTAAAATAAAGTAATTAATATGATCTCCAGATTCTGTGTTCTGGCCTTTTTGTGTGTGTGTGCTGAAGTTTAAAAAAAAAACAAAACAGGAACAGAGAGCTGCAAATAAATTACTTAGGATTGAGAACATCTGCAAAATTTGGATGATAAGAATATATTTATATTTTTGTCCCATGTAGAGAAAGAACTGCTAATTTTCACAAATAGGACTCTTTCATTCTCTTGAAATGTATTTAGAAAATTAATTTTGCATAGATGAGATACATTTCCTACTCTTAAGGCACATTTTTTAATTTTTTTATTTCAAAATATTGAGGGAGTACAAATGTTTTTGGTTACATGGATCATTTTTGTAATGCTTGAGTCACAGATATGTGTGCCCATCACCCACAAAAAAAGTCTCAGACCAGATGGATTCACAGCCGAATTTTACCAGACCTACAATGAAGAGCTGATACCCATACTGCAGAAATTATTCCATAACATCAAGAGGGAGGGACTCCTCCCCAACTCATTCTACAAAGCCAGTATCACCTTTATACCAAAGCCAGGAAAGGACACAACAAAAAGAAAAAAGTACAGAACAATATCCCTTATGAATATAGATCCAAAAATCCTCAATAAAATACTAGCAAACCAAATTCAAGAGTATGTCAAAAAAACAATCCACCATGACCAAGTGGGCTTCATCTAGGGATGCAAGGATGGTTCAACATATGGAAATCAATAAATGTGATTCACCACATAAACAGAAGCAAAAACAAAGACCATATGATCATCTCAATAGATGCTGAAAAAGCATTCAACAAAATCAAGCACCCTTTCATGATAAAAATCCTCAACAAACTAGGTGTAGAAACCCTCAACAAACATATTTCAAAATTATAGAGCCATATATGACAGACCCACAGTCAACATCATACTGAATGGGAAAAAGTCGAAAGCATTCCCATTAGGAACTGGAACAAGACAAGGATGCCCACTGTCACCACTTCTGTTCAACATAGTGCTGGAAGTCCTAGCCAGAGCAATCAGGCAAGAGAATGAAATAAAAGGTATCCAAATTGAGAAAGAGGAGGTAAAACTATCGCTTTCTGTTGATGATATGATCTTATATCTAGAAAACCCCAAAGACTCCACCAAGAGACTCCTGGAATTGATAAATAAATTCAGCAAAGTCTTGGGTTATAAAATCAATGTAAACAACTCAGTAGCATTCTTATAGACCAATAATAGTCAAGCCGAGAGTCAAATCAGCTGAGGACAGTGCAAGCATATTCCAAGTAGATTCCAATACCATTCACAATAGCTACAAAGAAAATAAAATACCTAGGAATATACTTAACGAAGGAGGTAAAAGATCTCTAGAAAAAGAACTGTGGAGCACCGACAAAAAAAATCACAGATGACACAAACAAATGGACAAACATATCATGCTCATAGATCAGTAGAATCAACATTGTTAAAATTTTTATACCACACTTTTTATTTTTAAACATTTTTAAAAATATTACTCAGAAAAGCATTAAAACTTAGACAAAATTTTCAAAATTGATATTTATGTGGTTCCAAATTTATTTTATTTATTTCTAATTAGAAATAATATACACAATTGAGTTTTTTAAAAAAATTAGTGTGCATAGATTGTTTAGTATTTTTCACTTGAATGACTACATAAGCAAGTCATTTCTTTTCTTTAACCATATATATTTCAGTTAATTAGGCTACTGTCTAATCAACTTATAATTTTCTTCAAACTAAATGTCAAAAATTTCTACTTGTATATTTAAAACATTATACTGTTTTTCCCTTTTAATACTTGTTGTGTAGACCAAGAGTTATCTCTAACCCATGAGGGAGATCAATTTTGACTCAGGCTTCAAAGGAAGTATGGAACAGCATGTTACACATAATGATACTGTCACTGGTAAACCTGCTAGGGGTCACTGTGTGTATTTAATAGTATTAATTGTCTTAATTTTGCCTTTAGCTGCCTCAAAAGTTTCTACTTTTGTGTATCGCTGAGAATAGGATGTGTTTAGTAATGAGGTCTGAGCTATACTACGTTTTATGCTGGCATCCATTGTTTCTGACTATTACTGTCACATTTATCTTGTTCAATTCTACCTTTAAAATACAATATATTCCAGCTGAGGACAGTGCAAGCATATTCCAAGTAGATTTGTTAACCACAAGGCAATTAGGTCCAAAGATACTTGAAAAGACCTTGCTTTCAGTCCTACTTAGGACAAGGGTATTATTTTTTATTTTGTTTTAGATTTTAGCAGTTTGGTGACTCTTCTATTTGACCCTATTTTGTACTGCTATATGTAGAACAGAACAGATAATACTTTCTCTGGACACAATCCAAATACTCTTCTTCTTACATATCATTCTTGATGAAAACAAAGCTTTTGTGGCATGTTTGTAGAATGGAAGCAAGAAAATGATTCATGACATTAAGAGGTAATCATTATTGTTGGTCTTTTTTGAGCCCCTCTGGATTAGTTCCTAATAGGATTCTACATTGAATACTTCTTTATGACTTACTTTGTGCTAAAATGGTATAGGCGGAACTCAAAACTGTGAACATGTGTGTATGTGTTTCTCTTTGGTTCTTTAGTCACATAGTGTAAGATCTATTTTCTTCTGTGGAAGATAAAACAAAATAAACAAACCAAACAGAAAAGCTAAAACAAAACAAATAAATTGTATTCACATTTTGGTTAGGGAGATGGAATTCGGCTTAAGGAGAAATCTACATGGTATTAATTCACACAGTGTATTGACAACTAAATTCCATTACTTGGGGAAATAAACCACACTTTCAAGAGATTAAATCAGCCAACTAAGGCAGCCTTTGGAGTGAGAAATCAAACAGTTGTATGGGTATCATTTCTATCAAGCAATGGAGGAATTGGGGACTTTAACCTCAATTACCTTCATGTTTGAGTTTTTTTAAAGTAAAAATAATTTTACTTTTTATTTCAAATAAGTGGTATAGAGTTTTGCCTTCTCTCACCATCTCTTCTTATGACAATATTTCCCAATTCTCCCAGTGTCCACAGTGGTGAGATCAACGGTGAAAAACATGGGTTCTAGAGTTAGATTGTGTGGGCTTGTGTCAAAGTCGTTGTGTGGCACTGGTCAAGGCTCATAAACTCACAAAGCCTCAACCTTGGTTACTGGTATCAATAAAACAGAAAAAACAGCACTCCTCTCCTGCTTTGTTTTGTTTTGTACCTACAAGAATCAACTGAGATAATGTATGTATTAATGAAATACTCCCAAAAGTATTTGATATAAAGCAAGTGTACAGTAGCTGTCAGCTATAATTACTGACACCTCTTTATAACATTTCAATGTTGCAAGTCTAAACACTTCTTCTCCATGTGTACTTATGTTACATGAACTATTTGTTGCTGGAGGCAAAAACAGACTGAAATTGTTAAACAGCCTCTACTAGCAGCAATTTTTGTTTTTATATAAGATTGAGTAAACAACAGGAGAGCTTCCATTATTTGTTTCCTGTAGCATTAGGAATTAGCTGGAATTCTCAGTAAATTTTCCTGTTTGATTTGGACTATTAATTAAAGTACTAGCTCATTTTGGAAGACAATTTTAAGCATCTGGGATGGTCAAATTAGGGTCCTTTTTTTCTCTAGTTGCTGCTGGTGTTTATTTTGCATCTAGAGAGACATTGCTAGGGGGAGGTTCTTAATCCCTCTCCTGCCAATAATTAGATGATTGTAAACAAGATAATTAGTATTTGCCTTCTTTCCTATAGTATTGGAAGCAAAATAAATGCGAAAAATAGAAAGATGTTTCTACTTTTGTGTCCTTCACATGATGTTACATTTGTGAGAAATTGGAACAACTAATAGGGAATTCAGAAACCAATTTCAAAGAAAACATAATTGCATGGTTTGATGCAAAATTTAAATCCAGGTCTCCGGATGATTTAAATTTGAATCTATTGTTTGATAAAGATATATTAATTCTATTCTCATTCTCTAAGTCTAACCAATCTCTACTTGGCTAACTCTCCTCTTTTATTATTCTGTCTAATTAATCAGGAAAATAATAAGAATATTCTTTTGATTTCCTTTCAGATAACATCATAATGAGCAACGTGATCCCTCTGAGAAAAGAACTTTGGAAGTGGGCAGGGCTGGCGTGACAAAAAAGACATTTTGTAGTCGATTTTGTTACATAACAAATATGTTTCCAAGGATTTATTTATCCTATTGTTTCTATTTATAAACAAAAAACAGGAAATAGTTTCATTTCTTGTACTTAATTTGTACCTGAAAATTTAATTAGCATTTATCATATTCATTCTGCTTCCTTCATTTACTCAAAATCACACTCAATACAAAAATATATACATATGTATTGAGCACTTACTACATGGCAGAAATAGGCACTGAGGATTGAAAAATGCAAAAAAGGAAGTTTGCATTCTACAGGAGCTTGCTGTCTGACTAGGAGTCAGGTATTGAAGGATTAAGTGCTCTACAGGAGTACCAGGACAGAGAGGGAGCAAGCCACTAGGATACTGCAGAAAGAAAGCTAGGATTCTTCATTCAGGTGGGAGAAGGAGTAGAGGAGGAGAAAACTAATCTAGGTAAAAAAATTTGAACATGATGATTCCAAAATATGTACACTATAGGGGAAATAGCTAGGTAAAATGTTGATTGAACTTTGATAGATTGATAGGGAATTATAATGATAACATAACAAGTTTGGGCTTCAGTCCTATTCCTCTATAATTATTAATAATAGCAGTATTAATTGTATTTCAACATATATTTAATTAATGGCCATTATATATAAGGCACTGGCCCAACATTGGTAATATGTGAGAAATAGATCAATATGGCTCCAGCCTCCACATGAATCCTATATTATTATTATTTATAAATATGTTTTCAGTTTTAATAGCTACCATTTATTAACTACTATGTTGCTGGGTAGAATATTATTAATTTGACTGTAACAGATTGGAGGCTGTTATAGGTTTTATTGCATGTGTGTGGAAACTTCAGAACAGAAAAAGTCTATGCTATCCCTAAGACCACACTGTTCAGGATAAATGATTCCAAGTGCCCTCCTATTCTCATTACACAACATTACCTGCAGCAATTTTCTAATAAAGCTCAGTAGTAGAATCACAATTTATAAGTTAGGATTTTGAAGCATTCACCAGCTTAGGGTTAAAATAAGTTTAAAGCTGAAGGGAATTTAAACAAATATTGGGTCTAATTCTCTTATTTTATTCTCACATCTGAGGTCCAATGATGTTAGAGGATTGCTCCAGGTTTAGGCAATAGAGTATTTTGCCTCTCCAGTAAGGAGCCTTTTCCTCATGCATGAGAATTCATTCAAATCCAGTTATTCTAGCCTCCAGGTCTGAAGATACACTAGTAAGCAAAGTAGACATGGACTTTGTTCTTGTGAAGCTTAGAGTCTAGTTGGAAAGAACAAGATAATTCTTGTGGTAAAACAATGTTACATTTTTCTATGAAACCCACTAACTGTCATCTTATACTCTAATTAGGGAGGGTAAGACAACCCTTAAGGTAAGATATTTGCTATAAATATTGTCCTCTGAAACCTACTTATTACCAGTGACCCTAAGTAAGATATTTTTCTGATGGGGTAAACTTTATGCTATTTTTCCATAGTATCCATGTGAAATGGCCCATCCTTTGTTCCAGTTCCATCTCTTCTCCTTCCTCTTATCAAAAAAAAACAAAACAAAAAACTAGTATTAATTGCAAATGCCATAAAAGTATTTGGTTTTAATTGCATTAATGGTATTAAAGTGCTTTTTGGCAAATTCTGTTTCTCTAAATATGAAATGGAGAACATGCATTCATTTTAAATTGTTTTCAATCATGTAATATTAGCCAAGCTTGGATTTTGGATTTAGATACATTGGCCTAAAATTTAGCTTTTGAAGCATCACTATATTTTTACTAAAGATGAATAAATGCTTGCTAAGTGATTTAAGTATTAAACTCTAGAAGAACCATTTTTGCAGTTTAAATTATTTAAATATCCATCAGAAGATGGGCATTCAGCAGAAGGAAAAAGATAGCTTTAATTGGTGTTTTCTTTCACAAGTATTCTTGAGGAAGTGATTTTTAGGCCTGTAGAGAAATAGAGAACCAAAATATCTCACAGATTTTCTCCAGTCATTGCTGCACCCAGAGTCTAAGAGGCTTAAGATTAGAAAAATTACCACTGATAAACAGAGCATGGTAGTGTGGGCCTGTAGTCCCAGCTACTCATGAGGCTGAGGAGGGAGGATTGCTTGAGCCCAGGAGTTTGAGGCTGCAGTGATGATGCCACTACACTCCAGCCTGGGCAACAGAGCAAGACTCTATCTCTAAAAACAAAAAAAACAAACAAACTGCAACTGCTGACATACTGAATAGCTCAGTTATAGATAATATAGGTGGAAAGTCAGAATTTACTGTAAGAACTGTGACATATCAAGAAATTATTGTATACAGTTGTATATTGTACAGTTGTACAACTGTATATGGTATAAAGTTAAGAATTTTTATCTCAAAACACCAAATGTCATACAGGTTAAATATTCCTTACCTGAAATGCTTGGGACCAGAAGTGTTCTCAATCTCAGAATTTTTTTTTAATTTATTTTTCTTTTTTTCTTTTTTTAATTTTTTTCTTTTAGATTTTGGAATATTTACATATACATTATGAGATATCTTGGGGATAGGGCCCAAGTCTAAACACAAAATTCATTTATGTTTTGCATACATGTTATACACATAGCCTGAAGATAATTTTATATAATATCCTTAATAATTTTGTGCATGAAACAAAGTTTGTGTACAATGAATCATCAGAAAGCAAGGGTATCACCATGTCAGTCACCCATGTGGACAATCTGTGGTTGTGTGGCATCACCATCATATCTGACTCAAATTTATATGCTACTGATAAGCAATAATTTTCTTACACTTATTCACACATAAGTACTTAACAGTAAAAAAAAAAAGACATACCATTAATGCACAGTGAAATGCCATTAATGCACAGTGCAAAAATGATGTGTTTTAGAGTAGATAAGCAGCACAGCGGAGTAAGCAGAACACTTGTATCAACTGTTAAACAACAGCAACAACAAACAACTGCAGGCTTTCAGTCTTCACCGATGAAGCTGTTTTGATTAAAAGGTTACTGTACACTGTACTGCTTTTGTAGGTAAGGATAAACATTAGAAGCAGTTGAGAGACCAGGAAGTGAGTCCTCTAGGGATGGGAGGCATTCTGCTGGATGGCTTTCTAAAATGTTTCCTCCAGAATCATCTGCCTCATTAAGACTGTTTTTTTTTGTCTTAGAAGTCTTTCTTTGATTTTATTAACGGACATGATTTCTTGTTCTGTTATGAATGCACAGTGCTATAGTCCTTCAATAAGCCCAACACACATTTTCACCATGTCATCTATAGGCACTTTTTCTGCAGTGTTAACAATGTCATCTTCATTTTCACTATTATCCTCATCACTTTGATTCAGAACCATTTTGGCTATTTCACCAATTGATCAATGAATAGACAGCTGGAGCCTTATTATTATGTTAAAAACTTCTTCAATATCCACTTCTTCCAGCTTAACTCTGAAGAGATATTTTTGGCATATGTAAGGAGGTCAGACATAATTTTATTTCACTTTACATATGGAATCCTTCAAAGTCACCATGTTGTTCATCATCATCACTAAACATAGTCGCAAGCCAGAGGTCACCCAGGCATGCACAGCAGTGTCTTTAGTGACTGCGTTCTAAGCATTGACAAAAGCCTATATGGCATCCTTCATGCTAAACTCCTTGTGAAAACCTTCCACACAGAGTGTGTGACCATACTCTGGTCACATGGCTGAATTAATGAAGTTACATTTTGGGGAAAGAACATGGCATAAACATTATTTTTAATGAAAATTTCAGCTGGTAGATAAGCAGAATAGTCATCAAGGAATAATAAAATCTTATAGTCATCATCCAGTCCAGCTTTCCTGCAGTAAGCATCAGATGCTGGTACAAAACATTTGTGAAACCAATCAGAAAAAATGTCCCTGCTGATCCATATCTTTTTGTTAGCATAATTATGGACTTGTAAGAAACTCATTCCTTGAAAACAGCAAAGATACAAGCTTTTGCCTAATACGATAAATTTACACTTATGTGTGCCTGCTGCATTAGCACATCCCAGCACAGTTATTCTGTCCTCGATATCCTTAATTCCTGTAGAGGCTGACTCATCAGTTGTAGTCAATGTCTTTTGGAGGCAATAATTCTATAACAGTGATGTTTTATCAGTCTTATAGACTTGCTCTGGCATTAGATTTTCATCAGCGATTACCTTGACAAACTCATCAATGAATTTTTCCAGTGCTTTATGATCAACAGATGCTTTATAAACACAAATCTTTAAAAATTCAATACCCATGTCTGCCCTTAAATTTCTACAGGTAGCCTGTTGAATATTAACTTTTAAGTTACCTTCAATTCAAAGCTTATTGTGATAGACTTTGCATATTTCATGATCAGTTTAACATTAAGTGATACTGATGGATGCACTCTTTCAATACACAATGGAGATCTTCACTTTTAGCTTTATATGGCGTTTTTCTATTTTTCATTAATTTCTGTTCATCACTTGAAGCATAGAACTTCAACAGTTTATCCTTCCATTTCTTTAAGTCATACATGGTGGTCATTCCAACACCATACTCTTCTGCAAAACATTTTACACTTGCACTATTCTGCAGGTTCTCCAACAGCTTGACTTTCTGTGGTATAGATAAACTTAAATGCTTCCTCTTTTTCTTATCACTGCTACCCACATAGTACCTAAAGGCTTTTTGACATTTTCGATATCTTTACCCCACAGAACAGAGAATAAGCCACAAAACCCAATGAGTAATGCACGTAGGTCTTGCTCCCATGTGAGACATCATGGGGAAGCTGCTGTTGGTACCATCTGGCCTGCACACATGCTATTTTATTATATTTTGTGGACGTGCTTATGCAGAGAAATCTGGATGTGCATGGAAAAGTTATATCACAGCTGAAAGGGTTTTTTAAGGGCCTTTTTCCCTTGGGGACACTGAATAAACTGTGTGCTATGTACCTGCATTTTGGCTGCGACCTGCCACCTGAGGTCAGGGGTGAAATTTTCCACTTGCAGCATTATGTCAGGACTCAAAAATTTTCAGATTTTGGAGCTTTTTGGATTTGGGATTTTCAAATTAAGGCTGCTCAATCTATATAGACACTTCAGTGTAAATAATTAGTGTCAAGATAGCAAAGAGGTTGCTGCTAGTGGACAACTATGCCCTTGAAATAGCACAAAAAAAGGTGCAGAAATTTGAAACTTGCTGCAGCAAAACTAAATAGACTGAAAATCTCTAGATCTATGTGACAATTCAAATTAGATGTAATCTTTTCTACTTGCCAAACAAATGTGTGTTCAGAGGCAGGTTTTCTGTTGCCTGGACATTGTATAAAAGGCCAAGTAGCGGAATGAGATAAGATATTTAATGCTTCTAATTTACATATTATTTCTGTTTGTTCTCTCATATTCTATGGGTTTGTTCTCCTTAGGAGGGAAAAGAAACATTTTAGACATTATTGCTCATGTCATTGCATTTCAGATGCTGAGAGAGTTCCAAATTTAATTAGATTACACGCTTTCTTTTAATATAGGAAAACATACACTTAGCTATCAAATTTGACCCTGCCACACATATATCCCTCACTTATAAATAAGAATGAATGCTTATGCTATTTACAATATAAGCATATAAACTATTTTTTTCAAATTTTATGTTATTACCATGATGTTATTAGCATTCCTTTTTAAAATTTTTAATTTCATGTAGGTTTAGCTTGCTTTGTTTACAACTTTCCCAAAGTCTTTTTCTTTTACAATGTATGAATTAGCTATATTTGTGCTGTTTTTATCTTTGGGAGAGATGTTCTCAGAGTTAATCCTTTTCAGAATTGGAAATCTGGTCATAAATATGGTTGTTTGTACGTGGACCAGCATACTTCTGAAACATCAGGATTATGAGAAAACTTCACTGTCAAGCTAATGTATATAACCCTTTGCTATAGGCAACTTACAACAAGGTTAAAGCTGTAGTTCTTAGCACAGTGAATATAAATAATAGATAAATATTTCATAGATGAATAGATGCGTTACAAATTGATTTAATTAGTTCAACATAATTTCAGCAAAGCAGGCTGAAACTATTAGGTGGGTACAAAAGTAAATGTGGTTTTAGCATTGTGGAAATTTGTTGTTTGATATTGCAATACATTCTTAAATAAATGTGGTTATTTTATACATCATTTTAATGCACATTTCTCACTTTATGTTTTTTTGCTAATGATTTATTATTTGCTGTTTATATTTATTTTAGACTATGGAAATGATGTTAGACAAAAAGCAAATTCAAGTGATTTTCTTATTAGAGTTCAAAATGGGTTGTAAAGCAGCAGAGACAACTTGCAACATCAACAACACATTTGGCCCAGGAACTGCTAATGAACATGCAGTGCAGTGGTGGTTCAGGAAGTTTTGCAAAGGAGACGAGAGCCTTGAAGATGAGGAGCACAGTGGCCAGCCATGGAAAGCTGACAACGACCAACTGAGAGCAATCATCAAAGCTGATCCTCTTATAATTATAGGAAAATTTGCTGAAGAACTCAACGTTGACCATTCTATGGCCGTTGGGCATTTGAAGCAAATTAGAAAGGTGAAAGACTCGATAAGTGTGTGCCTCACGAGCTGACTGAAAATCAACAATATCATTGTTTTAAACTGTCATGTTCTCTTCTTGTATGCAACAACAATGAACCATTTCTTGATTGGATTGTGACGTGCTAGGAAAAGTGGATTTTAAACAACAGCCAGCAAAGACCAACTTAGCAGTTGGACCAAGAAGAAGCTCCAAAGCACTTCCCAAAGCCAAACTTGCACCAAAAAAAGGTCATGGCCACTATTTGGTGGTCTGCTGCCAGTCTGATCCACTACAGCTTTCTGAATCCCAGAGAAACCATTACTTCTGAGAAGTATGCTCAGCAAATCCATGAGATGCACCCAAAACCGCAATGCCTGCAGCTGGCATTGGTCAACAGAAAGAGCCCAATTCTCCACAACAATGCCATACTGTATGTTGCACAACCGACGCTTCAAAAGTTGAACGATTGGTATACAAAGTTTTGCCTCATCCGCCATATTCACCTGACCTCTTGCCAACTGACTACCACTTCTTCAAGCATCTCAACAACTTTTTGCAGGGAAACGCTTCCACAACCAGCAGAATGCAGAAAATACTTTCCAAGAGTGTGTTGAATTCCGAACGATGGATTCTTAAGCTACAGCAATAAAAAAATTTATTTCTCATTGACAAATATGTGTTGATTGTAATGGTTCCGATTTTGATTAAGAAAGATGTGTTTGAACCTGGTTATAATGATTTAAAATTCACAGTCTGAAACTGCAATTACTTTTGCACCAACATAATATAATGCTGGAAAAAATAAATGAAACAACTGGTTTGAGACATTGGGAACAGAAAACATAGATTTGGTAAATTTTTTTTAATAGAATAATATTTAAATCTTTAAAAAATCTGCACATTTATTTATAAGTCTTATCTGATAAAAATTACCATAAATATACATTCTCATCCCTGAATTCAAAGTAAATATCCACAGGAGATTTTTAAAATTCCAAAATGTAAACCATATTCCAGATCAAATAAATTAGGAAATTTGGGGTGGAGCTCCCCAGGGCCTTCCAATGTTACAGCCATGGTTGAGATTTATGATCACAGAGAGTACCGCAAAGCTTAACTTTGGTCTGGATAAAATTTATAGTAAAATATTTTCCTTTTACTTCAATCCGATAGCACTTACCAAGTCTTCCCTTTCTATCCATATCATATTGCATTGAAATTACTTTCCTTTTATCAGTCTCTACTGCAGTAGACTGACAGTTTCTTCAAGGAAGGGAAAATATCTCATTAATCTGTGTGTCTTCAGCATTTGCTGTTTATAAATATCTGTTCAGGGTGATAATGAACTAATATATTAAAAATGAATGAGAGGGAACAGTCAGTTACTGTATATAACCATGGTGGAATAATTGATACTGGAATAGCCCTTTCAGTTTCTTATAACTATAAAACATGACAAAATATATGAAACTGCTGATTACAGACACTGGACAACAGACATGGCAGAACTGATATACCTGAGAGAAGACAAAAAACCGAGATATTGAGTTTAAGTCTGGAAGCACTTTCTGGGTTATGGCATAGGGCAGGAGCCCAAATAGAGCATAAAGATCTCCTGTTGAGCTAGGGAGACAGAGATTGCAGTTTGGGGCTACTGAAGTACCTGGAATTTGTGGCGCAGGGTATCAGAAAAGAAGATTTTGCAAAGAAAATGGACTCCAGAAGTCTGCATAAGGATCCATTTGAATCTTTGGCTGAATAGTAAGCTGTATATGTGCAGGTACAGAATATTCTCAATCAGGAAAAGAAGCAGAAAATTGGGACCTGCAACTAAACAAAAATTGGTCAGTATAAACAGATGCAGCAATGGAAATTAGCAGAAAGAGATATTTTAAAAGCTATTGTGTTTACCTTTAGCAATTTTTTCTACATAAATAAAAAATGACCATAATAATAATCTCATGAAGAAATGGAAATTATGAATAAAAACAACATAGAAATTCTGTAACTGAAATATATAATATTTGAAATGAAAAATTAATACTATAGACTCAATGGCAGAATAGAAAAGATTAGCGCAGAATAAAGTATCAGTGAACTGAAAACAGGGAAATAGAAACTGTACATACTGGAGCATAGTGACAAAAAAAGAAGAGATGAGGCTGGGCGCAGTGGCTCACGCCTGTAATCCTAGCACTCTGGGAGGCCTAGG